>JAUBOD010000819.1:7396607-7435842 GCA_032353885.1 Nothura maculosa | reverse complement strand
CCTGGCTACATGATTTTCCCAGCAGATATCTGGGTGGTTGAAGTCCCCCAGGAGGACCAGGGCCTGTGATCGGGAGGACCAGGGCCTGTGATCGGGCCTAACCATTCAAGCATTGTCCTCTTTTTATGGTGTTCACAAAGATTTTTGCATGAATTACAGCTTCAATCTGCACAGAAGGTATCAGCTACCCAGTATGTGCAGAAGCAGTTTTTAGCTGTTTCCATAGCTTCTTAAATGCAAATGATTTTTACAATACTCCTCCATTTCTCTCTTTCTCTCTCTCTGTGTCTGTCTTTTGCTCACAATTTAAATCACAGTCTGGGAGCTTAAAGCTCAGTTACTAAATTATTAGATCCAGGAACTTACATACATTTTTTTAAACCTAGTATTGAAAGTTGCTAAAAGTAAGCACAGTCCAGATTAATCTAATTTCTCTGGAAATATGATGCTGAATTCCTCCGGATTCAATACAAACAGGAATATTTGTAAAAATGATCTGGCTAATAAACACACTTCTGAACATTATTCTGAACTATGTTTTCTGTATTTCTTCCGGAGAGCCACAATTTAGAAAGGGCAGATTCCCTTAGTTTTCTTCATTCTGTTGTTTTTCATGAGCTAAAACATTGACTCATTAAAAAAATAAAAAAAGGAAAAAGAAAGAAAGAAAAAAATGAATCTAAGACTTTTTTTTTTCACAATCAGTGAGGCTTTTCAAACATTGTAATAATAGAGGTTTAAATATAGATCCAAAAAAAATCCTTATGCATTGTTGTGTCTGAAATAATAGTTGGTGCCCTTCAAGTTTTGAAATCTTTTGTATTTCTAATGAAAAAGCTTGAGTGCAGTCACAATATACATTTAGGGTAAATATAGCCTGTAGACTTATATATTTTTTAGAAAAACTCTTGGCCTTGACTTGAAAATCAATTGTTATGAAAGGAGATAATTTGAGCAAAAGGCCAAGTCTTTCCATTTCTTTCCTACTAGGGCGTGAATGGCGAACTTATTTGGGAGTGAATTAGTAGCATGATGCCATTGCATGGGAATGTCTAGTCTGTTAATCATCCTTCACAAGTATCCAAGCTTTCTCTGTAAAACTATTGTTGAGAATGAAAAATTATTACTCATCTACCTTGAAGGCTTCACAGCTGCAATAAATGTAAAGTGTCAGCTATTTCACTTCTCAGGGAATTATTCTGTGCTTCCTGCAATTTCCTTAAAATGAATAAAGTTATAAAAAATCTGGATATATGAATTGCATGTTTTAGCTCAGATTGCCCTACTAAATTCTATCACTCTATAAATAATGAATTAAAGAGCTGATATAGTGAAGAATTAAACAGCCAACAGTATTTTGCCTCTGAACCAAGAGTATCTTTAGTTCTAGAGAAGTGAATCAGTGACTGAAAACCATCAAATCCTTATTGCCTGTTGAGAAATAACATAGATAGATAGCAAATGTGTTTTACACAAATTTGTCATTTATCTATGACAATGTTGGCTCAACACTACCCCCAATATAAGGAGGTTACTCCTAAGAGAATTGAGGTGGATTGATGCCTTGTATCTGTTCATAAAATGTGGATGACTGAGCAATATCAGTCCTACAATAAAACAAAAATCAATCCTCTATATCCAAATAGACTTCAGCTTGTTTCACTGACATTTTTCTATTATGTAATTTCTTACCAATTCTTCTATTGTGTAGTGCCACCAGCTTTATAGCATTATTACTGATAAACATGACACTTCATAGCATGTCTGCATCTTCACTGAATTTCTGGATAGGTTATAGTAAGAGATTATAGTTGGTCAAATATGAAGGAAAGAGTTTTGAGAAGTATTCATTTAACTTCTAAGTAGAGATTTCTTTCAAATTGTAGTAAGAAATTTTCTTTCTCGATCTTCAGAAAAAAATGTTATTAAAACATATATTAATAACAAGCCAAAAAAAAGCATTTGCTATCAATGTATTTTCCATTTTTAAAAGTTTTGCACCAACAACTCCATGACAATATTCTCCTGGCACATAATTCTCAGCCAGACTACATATCCCACAACATATCACAGTTTTTTTCCTCTTACTGAGCCACTTTTGTTTATATATTTTGCTGTGGTGAATATTTCAGAGAAGGGAATGAAGACATGACCCAATTACTGTTCCCTAAAGCACCACAATAGTACTTCTGCAATGTATCATTTCATAATCAAAAATCACCTAGTATTCCAGTACTTGCTATTTTCAGGAAAAAAAAAAAGAGAGAGAGAAGGACAGAGAAAGACAGAGAAAGAGAGAAGAAGGGGGAGGGGAGGGAGAGTGGAAGAGGAGAGGAGAGGAGAGGAGAGGAGAGGAAGGAAAATGTAATATAATTTCCACAGAAAAATTATAATTTCCACAGAAATAAAAGTTTATGAAATTCCCTATTACACTATAATCTATTCTCCACAGAAGTTTCATCAGGCACACAGCAATGTGCTCTTATTCTTATAAGAATTAAGAATTCTTATAAGAATTAATTCTTATAAGAAATAAGAATTATAACATTCTTATTTCATTGGATGATTGCAAATATAAGGAGAGCTAGGAGAATAATTAATTAAAATACTCTAAACAGTTATTTTTAGTTCTTGGCAAATTTAGTGAGAGTTTGTCAAGATAAAGTAAAATAGAAAGTGTCTATTATTTTAAAGTTTATATTCTGTCATCACAGAAGATGCTAATAAAGAACTTATAGGACAGGGCTTTCTTTGCACTAGAGCTAACCACAAAATATCTCCTCATGAATTTTATACCATCTCCATTTACTGTACAAGATGACAACAATCTTTGAATTGCTAAACTTTTCCTGTGAGAACTCTAACCACAAGATACCAAAACCTTCTCCCACTTCCCAGCCAAAGAAATCTGACTTGTCTTTTGCACATTGGCTGAGACCACAATAAACCAGCTTGTCATCCTGAGTCCTACAGAACAGACTATTGTTTCCTCATTTCTTTGTTTCCTCAGCAATCATCCTGGCAAATGAATAGGGAATTGTACCATAATCTCTATTTCTTTCTCTCTTCTGCCCCCACCCTTAGAAGACTTTTACTGTTATTTTGTTTGCTCGGTTGTTTTTTTGTTTTTGTTTTTGTTTTTGTTTTACAAAAGAGGAATCAACATTACCATCAGAATTTTCTATGTATGTGGAATTACCTACTAAACACAAGGTTCTGGGTTCTTCTTTCGGGGTCATCTGCCTGAAATCCTTGTGAAAATCCCACCAAAGGCCTGTGATTTAGTACTAAAGAGGAACTGTTTCAGCTTCACTTTCTAAGATAAAAAGATGGATGAATGTGATGTGTGGGGAATAAATGATTTATTGAGAGAAGAGAAAGTCTGAGAAGTTCTGTTTAGTTCAATAGTAGCTGCTTAGGGGTGTAGTGTAGAAGAAGACTTTGAGAAAATGGGTGAGGAGCACCTCTATTCTCTATAAAAGATGTGAGCAACTAAGGACTAGATCCAGATGATAGCACAAGATCACTTGTCTTAGTTATTTAGCTTAGGTTTAAAATCTGTCAGTTTTAGCTTGGATTAAACTAGACTGAGAAAGTGTACTCTAGTTAACACTGCTAGCAGAGACTTATCTCTGCGGCTGTGCTTTCTGAAACTACAGTACACTTTCTAAGGTCTGATGAGCCATGAACATTTGCATGAAGGAGACAGGGGGTTGGGAATAGTGGACTGTGGGAAGCAAGAAGATCCTGAATTCCCTAGAGTGTTACATTTACACTGTTTTTGGTTTGTTTTTCAGAGAAAATAGACTTTCTTCACAATTTGTCAGTTTGCTTCAGGTCCAGAATTCACAGTATTCTGCAAACTTTCCAATTTGAAAAACCTCCGAGGCATTGGGCCTAATCCTTTCCTCATGACAAAAGTTTTGTTGATGCACTTATTATCTCTATCTGAGTAATGCTGTTCATTTCATAAAAATCAGCAGGAGGAGATTCAAGTCATTGTTTCAGCTAAAATCTTTAATTTTGCCTAGCATCAGAATGTTAATATTTTCTTAAGGATGGACGCATAGATGAGAATGAGAAGTGTGTTAGTGTCAGAGTATTAACTTCTCTCTCTCTCTCTTTTTAATTCTTTGGAAAATGCCACTTCGAATTATGTGCATTTTAAAGTATAGAATTTTGAAAGCAAGGTACTCACAGCCTGGTCCAAAGCTCACTGAAATCACTGGAAATAAGTTTTCATTCAGGCCCTTTTTGGTATCTAATTCTGATACAAGCATAATCCTATTGATTTTGAAGGTACTGTTGAAATGTTTAAAATAAGGCTTGTGCTGCTCAGTTTAGGCCTATGAAGGCAAAGCACATATACTGGAGGAAATTTTGCTATTAACACCACACATTTTTTTTGCATCCTTTCTTTATAAAAAGGAAAGTAAGAAAAGAATTGAGTAACTCTTAGTCTGACTTTTCTCCTGTGTGTTTCTTTTTTTTTTCAGAGACATTCCAGAAATGTATTCCAGATGTTTTCAAATCCTTGCAACTTGTTTTCCATACTATATATAACTTTTTCTATCATATCTGTTCTTTTTCTCTGTTTCTTTCCCTGGTTTCTGTCTCCCTATCTTTTTCTCTTCATTGCCTTTTTTTAACTTCAAGTTCCAGATGGATTTGTTTGTAATCTTTCAGAGGTCCTGCTTAGAAACATGTATTATCTGATAAGAGATATATTATTATACACATTAATATCTCTAACTTTGTGATTTTTTTAATTGAATTGGAACATTTAGTTGTGCTACTTGGATTTTAGCATTATAAAGGATATCAACTTCCTACTCTTAAAACAATAAATAGGCTTTTGAATATTAAATTGCCATTACCTTTAGGCATATGCACTGCCCAATAAAAAAAATTACAATCTTACATTATACTCATAATGAAAAATATGTCTAAAATGTGTATTCTTTGACTGGATAATTATAATTCTCATAGTTGCTTAATAATTCTTTCAATAAAGATTGCTTTGCATTATTTGGCAATTTTTTTGTTAGAAAATATCACTGCAGTGAAAAACAGAGCGGTTGTCAGGCCCTCAAAAGGAGAAAGTCATTTTAATGAGATCCAGGATATTTTTCCAATTGTTCAGATGAACTTGGTCAACATTCCTTTCTCCACATGAACTAGACACGTGAAGCTTCACTCTGCTCCTCGGGAGCTGCTGCTTGGCAGTGATGTTTATTCACTCCTTCCTGAGGTTACAGTTCTGCTCTGCAGAGCTGATGGGAATCTGCCACTCTCCAGTGTTATTACTGGAAGGAAAGTGTATGGGAACGGGCCAGAACTCCACTGGGGGTTCCAAATGCTCACTGAAAAGAAACAGATTTTTTTCACAGTCCCAGAGTACCTACTCAGGACTTGTTAAAACTCTCTTTATTTGGGGTGGTGATATTTTTTCTTGGTTGACTAAGTAAAAATAGCTCACAGCAGTACTTACAAGCTCCCTTTTTATTTAAAAGGCAGAGAGCCAAACCTAATACAGTGTAAGTCAGAGAACCATTTACTCACATTAACTGTAGATTCTGCCTATCACACAAATGCAGATGGTAAATGTTCATCATCATATACATATTTTAAAAGCTTTAGAAAAGCAGAAGCAATTTCATCATCAAGCTTTTCCCTGCAACTGAGGACTGCCAGAACTCTGAGAAGCACAGATCTAAGAACTATAAATTATACGCTGTAGTAAATTACTATGGCTGATTAGAGAAGGATTCTAACTTTTTGAAAGTTATAGTATTTTTTGGCATTGTTTTTAATGTGCTTATCTTGTTAGAGAGGAAGATGATGCAGGCATAATCAGAATTTCCACCAAGTTCAAGGTTCAAAGTTCTTTGAGGTTTGGGAATTAATTTTTAATCACATACTATTTCAATGACACATGAAGGACTCAACAGAGATCAAGAATTCACTGAATGTTTAAAACAATAAAAATTAGAAAAAAAGAAAGAATAAGAGAAAAATTCTCAGATAAATGTTCTTAAGAACATATAACTATCAAAATTTTCTATATATATGTGTGTCTACTCAGTATATAAATTTATACTCAAGGAATACTTTCCCTCATTTTTTAGATGGAAAAGTAAGATAAAATTATTTACCAAAACCTTCACAAGTATCTTTGGAGAATTACAGATTTCATGAATTTTATTTAGCTTTTTAATAACAAAACCTCCTTTAATGCTGGTTTAATACTGCTCTTTCATGAAATGCAGAAGGGAACACTTGAATAAAAATAAGTTATTCCTCAGCAGTTTCAAACTAGAGCAGCTTTGCCATGACTCATCTAGGGTAATGGCAATCTAGGCAATCTAGGGCAGTGTATAGTGTTTTCTAAGAAGTTCCCCTCCCTGGAAGCTTGCCACCATTTTGAGTTTACTTCTGAAGAAAAGAAACAAGTTGTCTTTGTTCTAGGATTTAAATGTTCAAATATCACAGCCAGCATTTGTAATGTTTGAGAAGAGAGGAAAGAGAAAGGAGAGAAGGGAAGAAGACGTTTATTTTCCAAACTCCGTTCAAACTGAGAATTCCAGAAAACAACAACAAAAAAGTGTTTAGGTGGTAGACAGGATGTAGCATGAATAGCAATGTATCCTGTGGATACTTACTACCAAAGATGTTTAACCGAGAGGGAAGTGGGAGTCACTACAGAAAGCAATTCCCATCCAATTTCTTAACATGTAAATCAGGAGCACAGAAAGGCCTTTTATGGGAGTCTTAGTGAAACAATAGATTTCCGCGTGCCAAACGCTGACATCACGCCTCAAAGCAGAAGGAAGCAGCCTGTAATGCAGGCTGCCCTGCCAAGGACTTTGTTTTGTTTCCACAGAGAGGGGAAGAAAAAAAAAAAAAGTAGCAAAGTAGTATTTTTTCTCAAGAATATAATATTACACACAGCCAAAAAAAAAAAAAAAATCAAAACAGTTGCCCTCCAACTAATGGAACACACTTTGCAGCTCTTTTCTGTGATTTCAATAGTGCTTGTGAAAGAACTTTTGCACTCACTGTAGCCAAGACACGGAAAACAAATACAAACGCATACACACTCACGTGCACACACACACACAAACACACCCAGAGAAAGGAACCGACAATGTCCTCGCTATGGGCCAAGTTGCTGGGGATTTTTTCAAAGTATCTTAAAGTGTTAACTCCAGCTGCATTTTGCAGACAACCAAGTTCTGAAACATAATCCTTCTTCAAATGAGCTAAAATATAAATACAAAGTTTGGCACTTATATCTTCTAAGAAAAGTGGAATTGTTATGTTACTGTACAAAGCTCAAAATCTTGGAGCAGATATGTAATAAAAACACATTTCCTAATTAGTGTGAGATGTAATCAATTTCAGGGCAGGCAAAGAATCTCAAAAAAATTCTCTTTTTTTTCCCCTTAATCTTACAGATAGCACAAATAAACTGTTGGAACAGGAAAAGAGTTGGAAACTTTCAAACTTTCTTATTCATCAAAGTGAAAAGAAATTTTGTTACTGAATCTGTAAAAGCAATCTCTTCTCTCTCTCTCTCTCTTTTTCTTTTTTTTTTTTTTTTCCTGTGTATTATTCTGGTTTGTGCTGTTATGCTATGCTCTATTATAATGCATTCAGGAATCCTACATCCCTGATTTTCTCTATACATATAAATGGCAAATAAATTTGTTCCGTAATAATAATATGGAGGGTTACTATAGATGTTTTACCGTGCTGACAACTTTTACTGTCAGTATGAAGGGAGTAGGTATTTTTTTTTCCTAAAAGATTTGTGTATGATGCCAAATGAATGTAGTAAAACCATTTAGCACATGAATAATCCAGGTACTAAGGAAGTTGCAAGACCAGCCTATATCACAGACATTGAAGTCAAGAAGGCCAGTGGTATTTTGGACTCTGTTAGGCATTCTTAATTCTGCCAAAGCATTATAAAGACCCATACTCTGCTGTAATCAAATTCCCAGTCAGAGACTGGGATGGACAAAGGAAAAATGAAATCAAACACACTCCCAAAAATATACTGAAATCTCAGAAGTGCACATAAACAGCTTTTCTTTTCTTTTTTTTCCCTGAGTGTAATAACAGAAAATGAAAATGCTGATTAAAAAAAAATAAGTATGCTTTAGTCTCTTATCTATTTATTATTCTACCTGTGTGTTGTTCAGCCTACTTTGAAGGTCACAAAACACTCTGAGGTATGTGGAGAGCTGTGAAACTTTTAGAGCTGTTTTTCAAAGGGCCAGGTTTTGTTCAAAGCCTCCTGTTACAGAAAGCTGACACTGACAGAGAGATCCAAAAATCACATTTAATAAGAAAGAGAGTAGCTCTAGTGGAATTTATATGTCTTTATTCAGAAGAGAGAGATCCAAAAACATCTCTCTGATTTACTTCAGTGCCTGAGAGGCTATCGGTGCTCAAACATTTAGGCATATGCATTTCTGCTAATGCTACAGCATTGATGACTTAATAACTATGAGCTATACTCTCACAATCTTTATTCTTTAAGATGTGCTTAATACTTATCTAATATGAAAAGACACCATTAAAATTGACAAAGAGGACTAGAGACAAATATTTTCCTACCCATTTTTATGCATTATGGACACTGGGTGCCTGGTGCTAACAACTGTAATAGATGCTCCTTAGGCAGAGGAGAGCTGGGCTTACATCCCCCATAGCTAATAAAGCTAGTAGGCTAACCAAAAAGAAAGACCTATCAATCTCTTCCCACTCTTTTCTGTTAAATCTGTGTCACTGTGAAGTAAGCATTGTGGAAGTCGTGTAGCGGGAAAGCAGCAGGCATAATGGAACACTGTGCTGTAGCCTCACGGTTAGTAAGACTAACCTCTTCTGTGAGGAAGTGTAGGCTCTATTCCTGAGAAAAATTGTTTTAATTTTGGTAGCCACTGGATAAGAAGCAGAAACAACACAGAAAGAGGTATGAATCTGCTCTCCCAGCTGAGAAATTAACCAATAGCACTCTGTTGCTATTAGTCTGCTCTTCTGTCAGGTCCAAAAGTTTATTATTGCCAGTTCATAATTGAGAGTACGCTGAGAGAGCAGCATAGCCTCTGACCTTACCACATGGTGGAAAAAGAATGTGCCTTTATTTATGTATGAAATCTCATTGTTACCTAAAGTATGCCTTGTTAAAAATGTCAGGCCATTTTATTTTATTTTATTTTATTTATTTCAGATAAATGTGCATGATTTTGTAAACTGAAAGTAAATGTGGGAGGGATTGATACACTACTTGGTAGAGTACTCAGTAAAAAGGTTGTGAAGTGGTTTACATCAACAGGTTACTTTTAAAAGCCAGGACTTGAAACATCTGTATTTGTTAAGAATGGGCATGAGAGACTGTGAGGTGGGGGAGAAATAAGGAGTCTAGCAGTTAATTGAAAGAAAGACATCTCTAGGACTGTCATCCGATACAGAAGGGATAACAGATGTATGGAAGGACAGCCTACAGAATTAAAGGGATATTGACTGTAGGCTTTATGATGATCTTCTCTATGTCATAAAAAATACATTTTAAACATTTAAACATTTTAAAAAGCAGCTGATTTTTTTAGTAACTTAAAGGAAACAGCACAACAGAGGACATCAGTAAAGTATGCCTATATGTCAAATTGAGCAGAAAGACTCAAACTACTATATAGGAAAGCAGCTACCTGGATTAGCATAAGTTTAGATTTGATTTTCTTGAGTTAAAGTCAGCACAAAAGAGTAAACAGAAAAACAATTGTGAACTTATTCAAAATTATCCTTCTGAATTTTCTTACAAAATTGCAACAAAAAAAAAAGTGAATATGGAATAAAAGCCTTTCTCATTAGAAGTGACACAGCTAAAATTAAAATGTCTGATGGGAAAGTGTAATTTAGGTATGAACTTAAGAAGCTTTCAAAGAAGTAGTACTTTTATGTATCACCTGAAATGACCACTTTGTCCAATCTCATGACTTGGTATAAAACAGTGTTAAAAAATGCCTGTCAAAAGATTCAAAGTCAAATTCAGAGGCATATTTAATGATGCTAAATTAAGGAACAGCCTCAATGAATCGATAAATGAGACCTGTTGGTATTTTGTTCAGCAGAAACCTAGAAAAATAAAGAAGCCAAAAATGTTAGAGATTGATGTTACAGCCTGTGGGGACTTTCAGGTTTATGAAAAGACAAACAAGGCAATGTAAAATGATCCATTTAATGAGAGGTCCTAAGAGCAGCCCATCAAGGGGAAATAATAACATGCACTTCTCCAGTGGAGAGCAGAGATATTTTAAACAACAGTGGTATCCAAAGACCCCTCCAGACACAGGAGAATATTAGTCCAGTCAGACACAGATAGGAGAGATCGGTGACAGCCTTTCCCACATCTCTGAGAGAAAAAAAAAAAAAAGAGGAGATAAAAGAGTTGCCTGTTTTTGAGTTGTTTGGTTTTGTCTTGTGTGTGTGTTTTCCCCCAAAGAAGGAACAGTAACCAGAGGAGATTGAGATGGCTGGGCATCAAAGCATGATAAAGCCAGAACCCATGTATTTGTCACTATCTGACAACAGCAGTCTTGAAGGAAGACAGGCCTTAGTACTGCAAGCTTAAACAATATGCATATATTGCAGATAAATTAGTGAAAAATTTATGTGTTGATGCATTCTTAAAATTATGTATCTCATTGATTGCTACTTGCTGTTATTATTAGCTAAGGAAAGAAAATTCAGGCAGTCATATCTTTAAGAGGTTCTTAAAAAAAAAGCATTTAATACAAGTTGTTATGACATGGAGAGACTTATGCTGTGCAATGCAGAACAGTTAAAATTTATACAGTGAATGTAACAAACCTCTGTCGGGCTCCTTGGCTTTGAATCATTTCTGAATAACAAAATGTGGGTCAGATAATTTCAGATTTGGGTTTACTGAGCTTCCTCACTTTTCTATGTATTTGCTCCTACCATCTCTATTCAGAAAGAAATCACCATTTTTGGAAAGAGCTCTCATGGATGACTGGATGATTTAAACAAGGTTTGCATATACATTCCAGATGCTCTGTTTCTGCAACACCATTTCACTTGAGAACTTTGTAAAGTGTGAGCATGGAGATTAGTAATGCTGTCCACTGTGAAGAAAAGGTACATTTGCATTCTGTACATCTAGTGCACTATCCCTATTATGTTTTTTTTTTAATATTTGTGATTTTGATTTAAATTTCTCTAGGGATGGAGTTTCCAATTCATTTACCTCTCTGTATGTTAAATATTAACATGATTTCTGTATGAAATCCCTATGGAAATGATGAAAAATGAAATTGCTTTATCTGAACATTTATTATAGTAATACTGATTTCATAGTTATCCATAAATATAGAGAATAGAGAATATAAGGGTTCATTCCTGAATTAATTGAGCATCAGTACTGCCAATTCATTGAAATGTCCCAGAGAGGATCAATCCCCTACATGTCTATTAGTACTACACAAGTTTTGTGATTCATTGTGCTACTTCCATTTATACTAAGATAAACCATATTCATTCTTCTTCTAATTTTTGAGACATGTTTGGGGATAACTGATTTATTAATAATTTATTGTATGATGTAGATGAAATGAATGGAAATATATTATATTCTCTGACAAAATAATAAAAAATAAAAAGGAAAATCTTCAAAATATGACTCAGGCCAGATCTGTGTCTGGCATAGTGTGGTGTAAAATTAACAGGTAAGCTGTAAACATACCCATAGAAGAGTTATTTTCTCGGAAACTTTGTAGGAGGACAGTGGAAACAGAGACAGCTGAATTGCCCCAAAGTCACTGTAATTTGAGATTTTCCTGGACATTCGTTAGGAAAACTGTAAACAGGATACAACATTCTGCAAACTTAGAAGCTCTGTTTTAAAATCTTCTATGATATACTTCACTGATTTCACATAGTTGAATTAGGACAGTAAATTAAACTTGACACAAAAGGGCAATTCTTTGTCTGGGGAGAGCAGGGGATATTAACAATTTACATCACCTAGGAGTATATCAATGCTTACACACACTTACACTGTGTTTTCAATAACTTGAAATAATTACTTTGGCAGTTACTTTTTTCCTGCTGAGTGTGAGATTTCTGAAACTAGTTTACTGAATATTATGTTTTTTGGATTTCCATAGATAGTAGGGGTAATTCTACCTTACCAAAACCACCAACAACTGGCTGTCATAGGAGTTTTTGAAAAGCCATTGTAAATCTTTCTTGTCTGCTTGCATATGAACTCTGGGCTGAATTATGAACTGTGTTTTATTTTTCTGCCTGTGACCTCAGTAATTCAACTCGCTCAGAACTTACTCAGTGACAAACCTGAAAATAAATGAAAAGTTGCAAGTTTGCTCAAGTGCAAAGCAAGTGATTTTCTCTTCACAATTAATCTACTGCTGCACTTTTGCAAATCTTGCCCAAATTAGTGCAAGTTGAAGATATGCCACATATTGATGAATAATGATAGTAGCAACTACAATATCAGGTGAGTGGTAAAAAATGTAGGTGACTTAAATCCTGCAGTTGAAATGAATCATTTGAATCCTATTTGATTATTGAACCAGTTATAATACATAACCTTCAGAACATAGTGGAATATGTATATTTATTCATGTCTTAAAAGAAAATAAATGCCAAAGAAATAATCAAGGACATAATAATCAAGTCACCCCCCAAAAAGCAAAGGTAGATGTCAGAATGAAGCTTATGTTTTCTGAGTCTCACACTTCGTACATTATTGATCAGAGTAACATGTTAAATGGCAAACTCCATTGAGATCTGAGCTCAAAGTATATTTATCAAAACCTTGTGAGCATCATAGTTGTCATATACCAAGACTTTAACTGAGAGATGTTGTGGAGACTCCTTCTCTGGAGGTCTTCAAAACTCGCTTGGATGCCGCCCTGTGCCATCTGCTCTAGGTGCCTGCTGGAGCGGGAAGGTTGGACCAGATGATCTCTAGAAGTCCCTTCCAACCTTGTAGATTCTGTGATTCTGAGAGACCTTGTACCAGTCCATAAGGCATTTGCCTGATCATCTAGACACATGGAAGCACCGCTCACTTAGACAGTGATATGAGGTGATACAATGACATAATGTGAAGTATTGCTAGTCTTCTTCAACCAAAATAAAGACCAACCCTATGCTGAACTGTAATTAAATTCCTGTTTCTTGTTCTCTGTCACCGTTTTTCTTACGGTTGAGAAAATGTGGGATGTCACACTTAGCTGAATGAAAACTTCAAGATGTATAGATTATATACCTATATACAAAGGTATAATATAGGACGTCTGCACAGCAGCCATTCTTGACTTGTAATACTCCAATCAATTGAATTTGTCTAGCCAGTCCAAGGAGATAAAGACCCATAGTGTACTAGTTCCTAGTTAAATAATATAGAACTACTATTTCATTGCTGCAGAAAAAAAAGTAAGTTTCAAGTTCAACAAGTCTAGTATCTTTCCTGAATGATAAATGTGTATTAATAAGCAATTGTCAAAGAACAAAACAAGGGAATTAATTCTAGACATTGATGAGTTCTCCTATAGGTAGTGATCAAAGTTTCTCAAGGGCTTTTTGAGTCACCTTTTCTACTTTTCTATAATTTCAAAAGAAATAAAAAGCTACGCTCTCTATTGCTTTTTTTTAGATAAACACATTTTTATTCTGCCATAAAGAAATCTCCCCCTGCCACTTCTACCTGCTGTGAACAGCAGCCTATCAAAAAAATAAAACCTTAAAGGTCACATTGGAGGCAGGATGTATATTACAACTTCAGATAAAACTCTCAGAGACCTGAGAAGTGCTTCATTCAGATTCACAAAAGCTACAACAGCTTGAGAGGAACTTCAATTTGTTGACACTAAATCATTTTAAAATTTTCAGATGATTACCTGAAAGGTAGGCTTTGTCTTGAAATGTTAATAATAAAAGCCTTGATCAAGTCAATTAAGTCTTGCCAATAGCATAAGGCTGCTAGAATTTTCAAATGAAAGATGAGAATTTAAAAGTCACTTGTAAGAAAGGAAAGAAAATAATTCCACTTGATATAAGACCCTAAGTTTATAGTTCCCTGTGTTTCTAAATAGTTGAATAGATATTATACCTCTGATTCTCTAAGGCAGGATGATTTGGCTAGTGATTTATTTTGTGTAAATAGAGTGATTACACAATAAACAAGCAGATCTATTGGTGGATTAATACATGTTTTCACCTCGTCTCAAGAGCAGCTGTGATTTGTGTATTTTATCTGACTTACCTCCAAAGTGACTAACGTAGAAGTGTTACAGCAGGGAGCTCAAGGCACTGGTTCTCTTTGCCTCTCAGTTCATTCGACCTATAAGGTAGGCATAGCCCCCTCTCTTATTTCCCTTCATCCAGCAAAACTGAAGTGTTGAAGCACTCAAATATTAAGATACTTGAAGATTCTGACCTGGCTGAGACCTCAAGTACTGCTCTCCCACAGGATGTCAGGTAAGTTCTAGAGACCATGTGACCACAAGAGTATATTCTAGAGCACCAGCAATATTTCCTAAATTTTATGTTCACATGTGTGAAAGAACAGGATCTGCTGGATGGTGAGTCATCTTCATAGTTTGGCTTTTATCTGGAAATCCCCTCTGCTAGTATTGTGAAAAGTTTCCATAGGGTTGGTGCTATGCATCACACAAGAAAATACACAATATCTCAAATTCTGTTCTGGTTTAAACAGTCTACACAGGTGAAGTTACTTGAGTGTTGCTGGCATTAAGATGAGAACATCTTAGAAAATGTTCATGACGTGGCTATAAGGGCCTCAGGTCCAATTGTTTCAAGGAACTCATTCTCCCTTGCTGCTTGCTGGTACAGGGAAGGTTGCCGTAGCTGAGGCATTAGAAAATGATTCAGGAGACCAGGCCTGCATTGGCTTGTTTGTACCTGTACAGGATTTTCCTAGCAGAAGTAAGCAGTTCAAATTGCCATTGTGTGATGCTTTCTAATATTTATGCCACCAGTGATTTCATCCTGCTACATCAACTGGAGAGAAAAAGAAATGCTTCCAAGTGGAAATGGCAGGAAGGGACTAAAGAGGGAGAGTCAACTGGCAAAATGCCTTAAAAGCAATAAACTTTCCTCACTGTTACATAAAAAAACTCCCTCAATGTCCAATAGCTCATACCACAAACCTAGCAGGATATGAATAATACACCCTTTCAACCAAACAGACTATATGTGATTCTTGGAAATAGATTTTGTCAACAATCTTCATAGGGACAGGACAAGATTTGCCTTTGCTCTCTATTCCTGCCAATGTTCTGCTCATAGCGCTCTCCCTCTATTCAAGGATTAAAGCCAGAGAAAGAAGAACAAAATGCAGAAAGATAAGAAAACAAAAAACTCCCCACCAAAAAAAATCCAAAAACAAGCAAACAAGTGACTTTGATATTGCTTGAGTGTTCTTTTCCTTTTTGTGTCCAAGAAAATCAAGTGCCACAAAAAAAAGATGAATTAAAAAAAAAAGAAAAGCATTAGATGAAAGCCTTCTTGATCTTTTTCACTCTATCATATGTGTGAAAGTGATGTTCCATCTCTCTCTCCTTGCTTAATATAAAGACACAGAAGCAAAAGACTGGCCCTGAAGCAAAATTCTCTTTACTGAGAGTTTTATAAAGCTTCATCAAGTATAGTCTCAGAGAAGAGACCAGACAATGTATGCAGAACTGAGGAATTTCTTGCTTTCCATAGCTGTAGCTAATATATGTAGCATTTAACTGTTTGTGGCCTTGTCTGATCTTATCAAAATGTCATATATGCAAGGGTATATACAGGGGTATATTAAAGATATCACTTGAGATACCTTTTGAACTGAATGCAGAACTGAAGCATTCAGGGATCAGCACAGGTCAGACTTGTCCTTACTTCTTCTTGCAGCTCTAGAAAAAACTAGTCTTAATTTATTTGCTCATAAAAAGAAATAGCAGGCTGCAGTGGAAGGAGAACTCCATATACTCTGGTTTTCAAATCTTTTATTCATTCAAGATGCATATATATATACATATATTTATTTATACAAAAAAAGAAAAAAGGTATTTAGACCATCCTGTTTGCTAAGAGCTAAGATAATTTTCAAAAGGTGAACAGATTCTGCAGTTGAGCCTGCTCTGTGGGCATACTGCTTCCAAACATGACCAAAAAAATAATAAGAAAAAAGCTCTTGGAAATGGAACTACAATTGTGATCAGTTTAGTGTCAACATTGTATTTATTTCTTATTTCACAAGAAAAAGAACTCTTGGCTTTTTATGAAAAGCAAAGAGGAAAGAGGAACTATCACATTGTAAAGATCTGCATAATCTCCTCACAATATTGTTTCATATTTAGTTTTTCTAAAGGACAAAATTTATGCAGTGTAGGCCAGAGTTTGGGATAGTTCTTTCTTCTTGTTTGTTTTTTGGAATCCTTTATTTTCCCACCAATTTAACCTTGAGACACCATTTAAAGGATAATCCATATTAGTCTCTTTTCTTAAGCCAAATGAATATTCACACCTGGAAACAAAAGAAAGCAGAGGATTAACTGAGAAGCAGCCTATTAAATGATGAATGATGAAGAAATATGGAAGGACATGAATAGTTATGAATGAGCTGTTCAGCTTCACGATGTAATTGAGAAATGTTTAAACTAGTCAGAGATCTATAATTTTTTAAAAGACAAGGTTATGCAAGATAGGATAGAAAAGTACAGAGGTATCTTCTGGCTATTAAAGGAGAATGACAATGGAAATCATTATTTTGGAGGAACAGAGAACCATCATAGTATATTATTTTATTCTATAAAAATTAAAGCTCCCTGGAGACAAAAAAACATGCACTAATTTTCCAGGTATACTATAGAGTATATTTTCTATAGAGTATAAAAGTTAATATAGGCCCATTTCAAAGCTGTGGATTTGATTTTAGATGGTGGGTACCAGGTTAACATAAGTTTAATCAGACTGAAAATGCAGTCTCCTTGTAATTTCAGCATGGGAATGCAAAGAATGACTTTGACCTAAAATGCAAAGAATGACCTAAAATGCAAAGAATGACTTTAAGAGCAATTCAAAGGGCAGCAGTTGGTTGCTACATAGCTTTTACATAGAATCCACTCAATTCCAATCCAATAGAATCAAATAGAATAAAACCAAATCATCAGGGCTTTGTTGAAAAATTCTGTGTGATTGTAAACAAAACCTTCATTTTGTCTCAGCTATTTCTTCATCTGTACAAGGGAAATGTTGTTCACAGTGTGACCAGGCTTGATTCATTTGGTTTGTAAAAGTGATCTGAAAACTTTTCATAAAAAATATAGCACAAGGCTTTTTAAATGCTTGCTTATATTCAAGTATTATCCATTTACATTGTCACTAGGCTATGATTTGACAAGCTGATCTGAAGTGAAGTCTATTTAGATAAGTGTGAAAGATTGTTATGTACACAGTGTTGCTTAACACTGGCCTCACTAGTTCTACTTAACTCACTTGGTGATTCCACCTCATATATCAGTGGGAAAATATGGCATGAGACATGCAACTACAACCCTTTGTAGAAGTGGCTTTCTGTACTTCAACAGGTTCCTTTCCACCCAATTTGAATCTTTCTGAAAGATTTCTGCAGTTGCTCAATTCTTTTAAGGAATCTTATTTTCTCTTATTTTATTTGCTTTAAAAATCCTTGGTAGATTAAGGAAGGTGATCCTGCCCCTCTACTCAGCTCTGGTGAGTCTGTAATGTGTGCGGTTCTGGGCTCCTCAGTAGAAGAGGGAGGTGAAGCTTCTAGAGAAGGTCGAGCAGAGGGCAACAAAGATGATTAAGGGACTGGAACATCTCTAATATGAGGAAAGACTGAGCGAGTTGGGCCTGTTTAGCTTGGAGAAGAGAAGGCTGAGAGGGGATCTGATTAACATGTGTAAGTATATGAAGGGGGAATGTAGGGAGGAAGGGGCCAAGCTCTTCTCAGTGGTGGCCAATGACAGGACAAGGGGCAATCGGTCTAAATTGCAACACAGGAGTTCCATCTCCATGTGAGGAGGAACTTCTTTCCTGTGAGAGTATCAGAGCCCTGGAACAGGCTGCCCAGGGAGATTGTGGAGTCTGCTTCTCTGGAGGTCTTCAAAACATGCTTGAATGCCGCCCTGTGCCACATGCTCTAGATGTTCCTGCTTGAGCGGGAAGGTTGGACTGTATGATCTCTAGAGGTCCCTTCCAACCTTGAATATTCTGTGATTCTGTGAAATTATCCTCTGGTAAAACGAGATTTTATTTGGGTGACTTTCAGGAATCAGCTATCTTCAGTACACAACAAAGAAAAGCTGGAAAAGTGAAGGCTCTGAAAAAAAAGATGACAGATTCTTTCTGAGATGTCATATGGTTAGCATTTTACAAGTTTAATATAGATCTATATTTTATTTTACCTTTATTGACTCTATTCTTCCTGCACTATCCCTAGACTCTGCTGTGGATGGCTCATTTGGTAGTTTACATGAGATTTTACTTTGCAGTCTCCATATGAAAGAAAATGAAATTATTGTAAGGGAATAGATAGACTTTTATATCTCCAAATACTTTACAGATGTTTTATTTAATGAAGCTTTATTTCCTAGCTCTGTATTCCTCTGTTTCCTTTTATTATTTTTCATTTGATAGCTCCTTGCACCTGCACATCTAAAAGTAATACAATAAGGAGTAAAATAGTCAAACCCCAAATTTGGATGAATTGTAAATAAGCACAACGTGATAAGTCATTTCTCAAGCAATGCAAAAAAAAATCCACTTGTAAAAGTAAGATCTAGCATTTTACTTCTCAGCTGTTAACTGGATTCTGGTTGTACACTGCATATTTCTACAATTTATGAAATGTTGGACTGGTGTGTCTACATGCTAACATAGTAGACTGTAGTATTATAGTCATGATAATTATAGTTGGTATCATAAAATGATCAGTCTTTTTTGTTTTGAAAATAGCTTTTACATAGTTTTGCCAAAGTTCATCTTCCTTCCAACAGCCATTTTGCAATTGTACTGTCAGGAATGACAGTTGGAAAAAAGGAAAACACTATCTCTGCTACAGACTTCCCATGATACTATCTAACATGTGCTATGCACTATGAGAAGGTTCATGCCTCAAAGGTTGTATGCCTAGGTGTCATTCTTCCAGAAAAGGTTTCGACAGATGTGGGAGTAGAATTTGGACAGGGCAGGTATTCTTTTTCCAGGAGCAAGATGCACTTGTGCTGAAGTTTCGATTGGAGCATCAGTGAATGGGCTGAGTCCTTTAATGCCCTTTCACTTGGTTTCCCATCACTAAAAGTAGAAAATTATAGTTCCCTGATTCCAGTAAGTAGGATCATGAGTGTTTAGAAAGAATAGTAATGGACCTAAAATGAATACTATCAAATATTTAAAATCAATATGTCAAGTGTTTATAGAAAACCCTTTTAAATTCATAATACCCATCATGATTCAAAGTATACTCA
Organism: Nothura maculosa; assembly: GCA_032353885.1. NCBI lineage: Eukaryota > Metazoa > Chordata > Aves > Tinamiformes > Tinamidae > Nothura > Nothura maculosa. Next base: position 7,416,292 of record JAUBOD010000819.1, on the reverse strand, counting down.
GTCAAGAAGTGGAAAACATATTACATGTCCTAAAGATCTAGCAAAAAAAAAAAAACTTAGATGTCACTTATGATTATTACATATACAAACTGGAGACACAGGGCTGGCAAAAGAAAAAAAAAAAAAAAGCTTTCCATGTCCTTTCAGAGGATAAGATTTTATACAGATTCAGATTTTGTGTCTTCTGGAACTTTTCTTGGCTAGATACCCATGAACAAATTTATGGAAATTGCAATTAGTTTTGATGAGCTACAGGAAAGATGGACAAGTGGACGGAAGGAAGAGACAGGGAGGCAAATGAGGAAGGAAGAGACAGAGGCCGGGAGGCAGGTTGTGATGAATTTGACAAATAAATGTTTTATGCTGGTTCATTAGTGTTGTGCCAAGAAATATGATAAATGACAATTACAGTAGAAAACCTAGAAGACCTAAAGACAAAAATATGTAAAGGAAAAAAGGAGAAAATTGTTCTCTGTCATCTTCATTCTTAACAGATATCTGATATCTCCTGTTAACTCTTTCAGTCCTCTGTCACAGAGAGAACAGCCAGATGAAGTGACTGTGTCTTAAATTATGGATAGAATTCTTCTACTTGTCTTGGTTTGACAGAGAAGAGGAAGCTTCCTTCAGGTTTTCCTGTCTTTTCTCAGATGTTCATAGTCTTATTTTCTTCTTTACACCTTTTCTCTCTCCTTTCTTTTTTTCCTTCCGTTTATGCATACAGTATTATTCATAGTTCACAGCAGAGTTTTGAGACACTTGACAAAATGTTTCCCTACACATAGAGGAAAAGTAGTTAGCAGCTGCAGGTGGGCAGAAAGCAGCTGTTGGCTGATTCTCATTCCTTACCTAAAATAGTGAACATGCAAATTTGCATTATTAGAATTTGTGTTTCTTTCGTCAGTTTGTTTCATTTTCTCCATATACATCTCTTAATGAAGGCTGTAAAGCCACCTAGAACTCTGGCATGTCCATATTGCAAAACACTGTATCAACAGTCTCCAGTGAATGTCCATTAACATAACATTTGTTGAGGCACCTATCTGATTTTTCTCTCCCCCTAAATGCTTTTTTTTTCAAATTATTGTGAAGAAAAGGGAATGCATATTACACTTCCTGTATAGCCAAATGCAACATATCACAGCATAAAAAATACTTGAACAAATTTTGAATGAGTTCTCTAAGAAGCGGAGTGAACTGCCAGGCAAGAGAGTATCAAATGTTTCCACTGTCTGTGCTGCTGGTACTCTGACATCTGTGGCTGCCAGGAACAGCCTCAGGGAGCCTGAAATTCAGTCCCCCCCACCATCACCACCTGAAATTAAGCCTCTAGCATGCTCCTAGCTCAGCCCATATCAGCCTTATAATAAAGCAGTTTTAATTAAAAGGCTATAATTTGGTGTTTCAGTGAAGGAGGATGAATTTAAGCACTTGTGAACTTTACACATTTGTCTATTTCATGTCAAGACCCTAGTGCTTTCCTTCCTTGCTGAAGAACCTGCAGGACACTGGTGGAAACAGCAGCAGTGATTAAAATCATCATTGCTGTTCGCTTTAATGAGTCACTAGAAGCACCTATCACAATGACCTTTATCTGCACCTTTTCTCTTTTTTTCTATAACAGCATTTTTACTTAATATCATGTTGAAAAAGCTACAGTCAAGGATTTAAAAGCTTTTTTTAAAGTCCAAAAAAGAAATACATGTATTTCGTTTCTAAAACATGCTGACAGTATAAAAATGTGACTGTGGTGAAAAAAATACACTTTGTCAAGATGGCACCTTGACAGTGCATATGTATGAGCCTACCCTAGTGATTTCCTTGTCATGTTTGCTTAGTTTAACAGTCAGAGCAAGGTTCTCTCTTCTGTTTGTTTGCTTAGTTATTCCCAGTCCTAGAAGGCTAACAAAGTGACTATCTCTTGAGGAGTATTAGAAATACAAACTAATCCAGCATAGAATAGTGTCAGTCATACAAAACCTGAAATATGTAGGGACAGTAGTATATTTGTCCCTTTGATTTTGAATATATAGATGACCTGATTTCACTATTTGTACTCAAAATAAAGGAACTATAAACAGAAAATGAGAAGAATAAGGAAAAGAAAAGAAAGAAGAAAAAATACGACAAATAAGTAAGAAAAATAGGCCCCAAATAGAAAACTATGTCATATACTAGATTTTAGTGCAGTTGGTGTAAATGACATTTTGAAATTTTCTCTGCAGTTGCTAAGCTTGCTGTGATTTTCTAATTTGTGATTTGTGCAAAACTTTTCTAGCCTGCACTTCATATGTGAGGAACATATGTACAACTGTACTGAAATACTTCATAAATTCATCTCTTTGCCAAATTGTTCTTGCAAAAATTCAAAAAAAGGATAACACTTCATTTCAACTTTTTAAAACAAAATGTTTTATTTTTAATAAATACTAAATGTATTTTGATTTCCGTGCATTCATTGATGGGCTTTCTTTTTAGAGCTGTTAGAAAAAAAATAAACTTATTCACACAGCTCTATTTATAACAAATACAATTATTTCTGTTTCTACTTTCACAAGCAGTTTTCTGAGGGACTGACTCTTTCTACATGTATAATTTTAATGCAGAATACTTTTTGCTGTTGCTTAGATGTGAATTTAATAGCATCATGCACTTGTGAGAAAAGGAGAAAAAAATTGGTGTAAAACTCTGTGAATTTGCCATTTCAATAACCTTTAGTGTGGCTATGGGTTCCTGAAAAAAACTTTCCACTGTTCACCTATTACAAAATCAAAACGACATAAGTGGGACTATGTAAACTCTTTCCAGATGTCAGCATATAAAAAAACAATGTATGATTTGATGTACTAGTGTGCATTTGTACTTGTACTTACTTACACATTGATGTACATTTTTATTTTCTTTTAAAAAAAAATATTATGGAGATTAAAAAGGAGCCTTTTTTTTTTCCTTTTCCAGGCTATTGAAGCTTTTCAGCAGTCTTCTTTCACAAATGCTTATTACTACTTCTCATTACCAACTTTTCCTTTATACTTTTGTGGCTATCAGCTAATTAATCAGTACTTTCTTGGTTTTGGCAACCTGAAATTTCAGGGAACACTGGTGATTATGAATTTCCTTGGGTCTAAAGTTTATGAGAGGTCTACTCGCACCACCAGCCTCCTTCATCCAGCTCTGAAAAAGTAAAACAAGAAATTCTAAAAAAGCCTCAAATTTTCAAACTGTTACTGCTAACTTGTGGTCATACAAGTGTTTGGATTATCAAATAAGTCTCCAGCTCTCTAGTGGTCATCCCGAGTGTCCTGAGCTATCCTTATAGCCACTGATAGATAAGAGGAACATCTCTGGTTTGATAAAGAGCTCCAAGAGGCTGTTAAGTGGAGTCCTGCCTGCAGCCTCATTTATTTTGCATTTCGCTTTGTGAAGCTCTGCAAGGATGGCAAATGGATCGAGTGACAAAGTGCAGTAGCTAAGAGCTTGGAGCCTGGGCTACATAAAAGCAAAGGTTTTGCAAGCAGCTTTCACGAGGCCTCCACAGTTACATAACTCCGCTCTCCTCCCCACTTCTCCAGGGCTCAAGCGGGAGGGTTTACTAACACAAGCATTTCTGGGGCATGTTTGAGAGTCTCAAACACAGGTGATTATCTAAAGGTATTCTAATTGACTCTACATATTTTTTTTTCCAAGCAGGCAATAAATATAGATCTATCTATACAAACGTGGCAGTAACACATCTTATATGACACATTCCCTTCTGACGAGAGATGTGCAAGGTTAAGTGAGCCTTTTAATAGGCTACTTCCGCAAAGATTTATAGCAGCAGCAACACAAACATCAGCCTGCTTATTAAATCATAATTGTAAGAGGGAGGAGTCAAGGAATAAGCAGAGTATAAATAAATTGTAAGTATTCTGACAAGTGTAAAACAGGTTTTTAATTCAGAAAGGCTTTACTGAACTCTATTAAAGTGAAAAAATGGAGTAACCTACTCTGAGCTGTCAGCAGTTCCCAGGCAGAGTATCAACGTTATCTAGTTTGTGAAGAGGAGAATTTTAATCTATGTCCTTTCATCTAATATATTGCACTGTTTACTGGTGAAGAATTTTAACTGCTGTTTTGCTGCAAAGCACAATGCCCAGAGAATAACAGGACAGAATATATCATCTACACTGCACCTATTTTAGAAATTCTATGTATTAATTTTATTGGTCATAAACTTTATTCTAATTTACCACAGCATGTGTCTGCCTTTCTTCCTCTATACTGAGTAATAGACAACACTCTTGAAAACAGAAGGTGATGCATGAAGAGAGAGATGTATTAGGACTTGTCTGTGAGGCGCATCCTGTATGATCAATTACTTGATACAAGATTTCTAAGAAGTGTTTTATACTGCCTCTTTCACATTTATCTAAACAGCAGGGCCATATTTTTCAACCTGTTAAAATACAACTGCGGAAGAATTTTCTGTTTTTTTTTAGTCAACTTTCCAAAACATGCACAGAAGCAGACCATTTAAGCTCCCTCTGTACTTAAGAGCTTCAGGATTTATTCTGCCAGACTAATATTTATTTTGGGTAAAGGTGCTCCCATTTTTTCTTTAGCTATATTTAGTGGGCTATATCAAGCCACCTGTGCTAATTAGATGTGTGCTGCTTGTCCAAAACACCAGGGAACTGAGGCCTCGATGCAGCCACATCACCAGCTGCAGTATCTCAAACATGCAAGGATGGTGCCTACCACAGGAGGAGCACTGCGGAGTATGAGCAGGGGCAGCTCCTTAAGCCACACTGGTGAGATCCACAGAGCACGTCTGCCTGTGCCATCCGCCGGGGACCAAAATGCAATGTACAGAATAATCCAGCAAACAGAAAGGGCTTTGTGAATGTAGTTTTCAGACATTTCTTGACACTTCAATTTGCAGTAAATTTTCAAGCAAATTAAAGTACTGTGAAAAATGTAATAACATAGTGTGACTAGACTCAGCTGAAAATGTATAAATAAGTAAAATTATTACAGGCTATTATTGGTTTACTATAGGGCAAACATTGAAATATCAATGTGATTTTCACTTACATTTTATTATTATTCCTCATTAACCATTACATTTCTAGCCTTTTTGGTTTAATACTGGATATAACAAACAATATTTTTAGGAAGGAGAAACAGCATTTTAATCTCTTTCTTTCAAAAACACTTCAGTTTGTTTTACAGGTAGCAGCGAATGTTTAAACATTAAACACACTTCTGTGGAGTGGATTGGAATACACATTTTAAAATTTCCGACTTGAAAATTCAGCAGCTAAATTTAAAAAGGAACAGGCTCTGCAATTTTAACTGTTTCCAAATAACAGACAAGTTACTTAGTTTGGGAGTAACTGCTGAATTCCTGAGGAGAGCGATCAGACTTGTAAGATATGTGGATACTCTGGGAAATTTTTGCTTTAGCAGTCGCTTTCTGTTGCCCAGGCTTGAGGACATTAACTCGTAATAGCCTTTTTCCGGGCAAAGCATTCAGAATCTGTAACATAGCATTTGGCTGACTCAAGCTTGTCTCTTTCTGTAACAGAAATTGGCTTCCTTACTACCTCGTGACTTACCATCACAGTGGTAAACACTCTCCAGAACCCTTTTGAAAGGGATGATTCATCCCTGGGGTATTTTTAGGAATTTGTTAACTTGCACTTAGCTTAGTGTGCCAGTAGCCAATAACAGAATGAAGGCAAGCTCTGAGTAGTCACACATACACCATTTTGAATGCTATAATTGTACTACATAATCTTGGTCTGTAGACTGAGTCATCTACTGGTTAAGCAGAATGGAAAAACAGCATAAGACGGTTGCTACAACAGGGAGTTTGATAAAATGCTAAAGAAATCAATGCTAGCAACTGGATTATATTTATCTCCTCGGGATTACACTTGCTTGTTCTGGGTGCGACTTGCAGTATGTAGCAGTTTTTGGAAAGTTGCTAAAGACTTACATGTAAATATTACATGAATCTAAGTTCCAACATCAGAGAAAAATACAACCTAATATACAGGGAAAAATACTATGTAATATACTAACGTAGCTTTTTGAACAAGTTTGACTCCAGATAGAACCTATTCTATGACTTTAATTTTACTGAAAGAAGAATGAAACAGAATGAAACACAGTAAGTATTGCCTATTGTATGTGGCTGGGGACTCATTTTTTGCTCACTCTTGGAAATATGCCCAAGGAGAGTGGGAGGAGGAAAGGGAAGAAGGGGTTAGGAAAAGAAAAGAGCAAAAGAATAGGAAAAAAGGAGAATTTGGTTAGTGATTGAACACTATTTAAAGCAAAGTGCAAATCAGAAATAGGTTTTTTTTTTCAGTATGTAGTCTAAGAATCAGGTAGTAAGTAAATAAGATTTAACATCATCCTTTGGACTGTGAAATAGAAACCAGCTTTTGGCAGCCTAAGTAGGGGAATGCCTCTTCACGGGGAATAGAAAGTGATGAGTTACAGGAACTTGGCACGCTGATCAGATCATCTCATCCTCTCACTTAAAGCAGTAAGACCTTGGCTTCTTAATTTACACAAATATCAGGAATACATTCTTCACCAAAGCACATATGTACTAGAAACCAGTGACACAGTCATGCTCGTCTATGCAGAGTTCTCCTTCAGGATGTGTCATTATTCAGTATAATGAATTAAGCCTGTGAAGTAAACATTTAGCTGTTTGGAAAATACAAATGCTTTTTTCATTGAAAAATGCTGAATCAGTAAAAGCCAAATATTTTTAAGACTTCACAGTGAAGTTGCAGTATAACACAGAGAGCATTTTGATGTATCTGCTCATGCCAAAAAATGTCTTAGAAATCCCTAATTTCATGCCAGTCCACCTGCTGAATTCTTTAGCACCTCATTAATAAATAAATGAATAGGTGAGAGAACAAAGACCCATAGGACTCTGTCTCCTTTACAACTTGCCTGAAGGTTTCCAGCATTTTCAAATAGGTCAATAGATGGGCTCATGTGGATTTAGGAGCCTAGAAATTCTGAAGTTTCACAATTCAGGCCTTGGCTCTGCAGTCACCATGATAATTTCCACCTACCCAGACAGATAATGTTGCTCTTGCTCTCTTTACTTTGGATGTAATTAAATATTCATCAAATCAAAATAAGACTGCCTCTATGGTTGGTAGTTTAGGCCATCTGATATAGAAGAGAGATTTGAATCAAAGTTGATGGATGCCTTCATACTGAAACACTAATCAGCACAGGACTTAGAATTCAAATGACTGTCTTAATTATCAGTCTATATAGCAAATTTTAACGCCTTAATGAATATTTTATTATGAAATGCAAAACAGAACAGAATAACATAAACAGCTGAAGAAGTCACCTGTCTCATCTACCTAGCTTGATAGCTCTCTCAGGAGACATACAGGTTTAAACCTCTTCCAGTAAAAGCAGCCAGGCCGTAAATTCCGTACTTCTTTTTGATGTTTACGTGATCACATGCTTCTTGTTATATCTGGAACTTTATTTTGAGTGTTTTAGTACAAATGTGTGAATAGCTTTGCTTCCTGCTACCTCACATTCTTAGCCCAAGAAACAAGGTACAATGCCAAATTTGAATAATACAATCATAGAATCATTAAGGTTATAAGAAGCCTTTTAGAGATCATCTAGTACAATGCTCCTGCACATGCACGATCACCTAGAGCATATGGCAAAGGATTGTGTTCATGCAGGTTTTGAACATCTCCAGAAAATTACCAGATCTATTGCAAAAACAGAACCACTGCCAAACTAAGGGTAGTAACTACACTGCTGAACTCATTACAGTGTTTGGTGGTGTTGGTGGTCTGTCTGTTTGTTTTCTCAATTTTCTTTTTTTAAGGAAAATAATTGTCTTGGTTTCCTCTATAGGATCCATCCCAAAGATAAGCAAGTTAAAACTAGAGTGTAATTCTGTCACTGAAACCAGATTGTTTATCACATGTAACCTCATATTTTGGTAAAAGCACCCCTTAAATAGCCACATTTCTCACTAGCAAATACATGTAGGATACCTAAATATCCCTGAAGGCCCTATGTCCTGTTCCCTGGTGTCTGAACCATGATATAGATAGATAGATAGATAGATAGATAGATAGATAGATAGATAGATAGATAGATAGATAGATAGTAGACTGTAACATCTACAGAGAGATTGAATGAGAGCTACACACTAGGGAAGTGGGGAAAAAAAAGAAGATGCAGTTCTCCCCAGTACATATTAACCTAATCCTGATGTGGTCTGCTGCTACATCTGATTATTCTGTGACTGTTCCTGATAAAATTTCTTGTTTACCCGGTATGGACACTGTGACAGAAAGTTTATTAAAACAGATCACAGTTTGATTCCTCTGGGTTGGATCTTGTTATATCCTCTTGATAGTTAATAGCAATTAAGATGTCATCAAACAGCAGTTCACAAAGACTGTTTAAGATTGTTTAAGATTATATCTACACAATGTTCCAAATGTAAAAACAACAACTGATGTTTCAGTCCAAATTCCCTTTGCTATTTCAGGAACAAGGTCAGTTTAGACCTTTCTGAAATTATCCCTGCACTACAATTCTGCAAGAAGGAATTAAGTTTCACCTCAAATACCAGCATAAATGATGAAGCTGGTTTTCTGAAGAAGCCTAATGTCTTAAATGTTTGCTCATTCATGCAGTGATGCATCATCTGACACTGTAGCCATAGGTTTACTTGACTGGTTGCCTGCTTCTTGTAATCCAGCAGATTTATTGCACTGCATAGTTCTTTGACTGACTTCTACTAAAGTAAGCATGGATTGCTGGTCTATTTGCATTCTGTTTGGTTTTTGTTATTTGGCTATATGACTTTATATGATGTGCTTACGTGCCCCTTTTTGCTTTCTCTGCACTGTGTCTTATTTTAACAGCACCTTTAAATTACTAGTAAAGCATGGTTGACATCCTTTGTTTAATCCAAATCTCCTTGGTTCCCTTGTGTGTCTGTAACGTAACCAGTCTGGCCAAAGTCTTCCATCTACACTCACAGTCATTTCCAAAATGAGATCATGATTCATTGCATGATGCTTTTATTCTGAACATTAATTTATGTTCCAATAGTTCCATGACTGGCAGCTACTCTTACAAAGTCTGAAGAATAAGTTACAAGGGGATTTCCTTTTAGATCCATCTTATTTATGAGCTGCATGACATAAGCATGTAAAGCTCTTTTAAAGAGATAATGGGGCTTTTAGTGAATGTCCCCATTAATTGGTTCTAAAACATTTCTGGTGCTAATGCACTCACAATTATTTTGTAGTGGTTTGGTTTCAACACTTCCAATTGCTGCTTCTCCCACTGTGCTGATGAAGCCAGAAAGGAAAAATAGAGAGAGGTAAAAGTAAAAATTAAAAAGTAAAATAGAGAAAGAGCTTGCATATGCATTTGTCTATAACTGAGGACCAACTTCAGAATTTGCCATTAGCTGCAAAACTTATTTTCTCAAAGAAAGGAAACAAGTGCTTTTAAAATGCAGATCCAGCATGTAGGAGGTTATTCTAATTAGCAAGAGCTATCAACACTTATTATTACACTTTAGGAACTGATGACCTTTAAAATGGATTTAACGCAAGAAGCTGACTTCACAGAGGTATTTCTAATACACTGCAAGAAAATGTTAAAGCACCTTTTTCTTAATTTTGCAAATAAAAAGCAATTCCAAATTATAGCAGCATAATGCTTTATTGTCTGAATCTATTCAGACTAGCAGCAAAATGCTAACTTGTCTTCTATTTATTTTCTAACTGTGTAACATTTTCTTTGCTTTTTAGCTGTAGTGAGTCCCTAGCCAACATTTCACCTGGAACTTGCTACTAAAATTCACTCTAGAGCAGTTCTGGTATGCTGCGTGCTAATACCAAAATTATATGCATAAAATTCATCTGGGATATATTATTTTACTTTGATCTACACTTTATCTTCTTTTTATTTTGGTCTGGTGTTCAGTATAGCAACGACTTGCCTAAGTCTTTCTGCAATGTTATATGGTCGCCAAGCATTTTTTTTACAACCATGAACAACTTAAATTTCTCAGCCAGTTTTGCTGCTTCAGCTACTTCCCCTTTCCCAGTCATTTATTGCTTTTACTCCATTCATAAAAATGACCATATACTAAATCTTCTGTTTTCTATTTTTTGACTATTTATCAATGATGTGAGCAATTTCCTAATGGACATTTGTTTCTATTTTTGAAATGCACTTTAAAGATCCAAAGATATTTTATGGACCAGCTTTCCCTTATTCATATGACAGTTGATCTAACAAGAGAGCTCTCAAATATTTGTTAGCCATGATTAATCTGGACAAGAGTAATGCTTGCTCTCCCCTAATATATGATATGCATCAAACTAAGTCTATTCTTTACTACAGATTGCCTTCTTTATGTGGTATGGATGTCAGAATTATAGATTAGTATACCTCCAGATTTACTCTGAAATCATTCTTAAAAGTTGGCATCATACTAAAAACTTCCCCATCCTCTAATAGCTAAGTACTTCCAAGTGAAAGATTTCATACTACTGTTAATAGTTCAGCTATTGCAGTCTGGAATTCTTTTCAGGATTCTGGGTAAATAGCACATAGTTCTGGCAATTTGCTCTGTAATCCTTTCTCCTATAGCTTCAATGTTATCCTAAGTATCTTTAAAGAAGCATAAAAGATCGATTTTTTTAAAAAAATGAACATTTTTTTTTTCTTTTTTTGGTAAAAAAGAGCTGTTGCCTGCCTGAGAACCATTTTAACTTCTTTTGGTGCAGGAACATTGCATTGTACTATCATCCATACACAGGAGAAATAATGAAAATGAATTATGCATAAGTTCAGGGTCATTGAAATATCTCTTAAAAGCATGTCAGTGGCTAAATGCTTTGATAAGTAATACTTTGGTTCTTGATAAAAGAGGGACAGGTGGACAATTGGTATACACCAACATGCAAAGCTGCTTAGAAGGATCTTGTTCTCAATAAAATTGTGCACAATGGCTGTCTGATCCACGTAGTACTTGTATTGTATTACTTATATCACTACTTGTATTAGATCTTTAAGAATCTCAGATGAAGTAACTGACTTAAGCAATAATGCTATCTTACAAAATAAGTAGGATTAAACTAGCAGCGTTACTTTAGGATACAAGAAAGGTTCAGGATTCCACATACTTTAAGAATTTATTCAAATTTGATAGGGCAGACAAAGATATTGAATGCAAATCTGAGTCTTAGAAATATTATGATATTATTACTAGAGCTTTCAGTTTTTCCAAATGCTAGCAGAATAAATAGAAAATAATTTAAAATAATTCATCTGTTCTCACAAAGTGTAATAGTTCTGATTTTTTTTTCAGTATAAAAGGAGGATAATAGATATTTTGACCTATGTGACTGACCTATTCAATCCTTAGAAAGTGGTTTGGAGAGGCTGAATAGGTTCAGTATTGTCACTATCCCTGCATGCTAGCGAGGCATGGGAGAAGATATGCTCCTGTTCCTTGGCCAGAAGGTAAACACTTCTAAAAGTACTGAGTAGGTGCTCAGCATGTAGGAGGCCCTAGACAGGAGAGGCAATGTTGACCTGCAAAGTATGTCAACAACAAGGAGGTTGTTATCATTACCATGGCTGTAAGTGCAGTGAGGAATGCTGAACTGTTTACATTCCTCTTACATCGTGCTAGCTTACATTTCTGGTATCCTCCCTTTATCAATCACCTTCTCTAATTCCTGCAGTGCATCACAGTTGGCGGTTATTTTACACTCAGGTGCTGATAAGAGCGTCTTTCTGTTTGCATCAGCTCCTCTTTCATAAACAACCTCATTGACCCATTTCCCCAGTACTCCTGGTAATAAGCAAAGGCTTTTCAAGGATTATATTGTTAAACTGGAATTAACCTGCAATGTGCTTTCGCAGTAATGTTGAAATAGCTATGTATTACACCAAGTTGCATGCACTGTTCATTAATTTTCCATCATGGAGTGGGGAATTTTAGAATGTTGCTATAACTGCTTATATCAGGGTTTAAACTGTTTTCTGAGAATATTCTGCATTTCACTTACCTTTGGATGGATACAGTAGAAAATTAATGAGCTCATCATCTCATTTATTTTTATCTTCAATAGTGAGAATTAAATATTTTAAAATACATCTAATGACTTGTGCTCTAGAAATGCCTTATTTTCTCCTATAACTAGTAAAGAAGTCTGAATGAGCAGCCTAGCTGCAGATGTCTACATTGTTTATGTCAATATTTAGTAAAGGGAGAGCAGCTATGACTGTGAAATTAAAGATATCCTGCCTGTGGGCAGGTTTTTTAAATCTGCAGATTGCAGGGCATCTGGTGCTTTCATCTGCAGTAGTTTGATGCTGGTCACTGGGAGGGGGAGGAAAGATATTGCCTGGATGAACTGTAGATCTCCTGCAGTATAGCAATTCTGTGTTGCTACTGGAAAACATTCCATCCACCAAGCAGAGGTTTTCCAACAAAATAAATACAAGTTATGGCAATTTTGGATAACAAAAATACTTGAATTTTAAGATAAGAGTAGTGTTTGATTTTGCTTTCATTCAAAAGCACTTCAGATCCTGAGCGCAAATAAATTCAGAGAGATAAAAAAAACAATATGCAGCACCAACTCAGAAATCCATGCACTTGTCAGTTGCACCTTAGACACAGTCTGTTTTCATTATACAATTTTGTAATGGAGAATGAGATCATAAAGAAAATTTCTTAATGTGCTTGAGCTGTAATGTTGTAAATATGAGCTGACATTGTTTTGCATAAAAAGTGCCTAGGAAGAAGAACAGGTTTCATAGCTTGTCAACCAGATTTCCAGCCTGTGATATCAGGAAAAGGAGAAATTTTCTGAAAGACACTCCAATCCACATGCTTTTGAGATATCGAATATAAACTCTATCATGAGTTTAACCTAATATACAGCTATTCTGTTTTTGGAACAATTGCACTGTGCACAACATGATTTGTCTTTTAAGGCATGCATTCCTACAGTAGTATTTCTTTTAGCAATGTATTCATAGATGGTTAAAGCTGATATCACAGTTTGAGCTGATTATTATAGTGTTTGCTTACCTCCATGTCCTTTCTTGAGTCAAGAAGTTTTTGATTCATGCCTGGAGCAAGAACCAAAGACAAAAATACATGACATCATTAATGCCCTTCCTGAAGTTGACTGTAAGAGGTAGAGGTGAATAGCATGTCAAGATCTGTTCATGTTGTAGCAATACAAAGTAGTGACATTTGCATAGCAATGTGCTACTATGCACTGTGCTATACTGTGCTATCTGAAAGGAATCATAGATTAGATTAGATTAGATTGTTCAAATTATAATAGATAAAAAGTAAGAAAAGTTTATCAAGGTTCTTTTCACATGTATTTACAGTTAAAAAAAGACTTTATTTTTCATAAGTTAAACAGATTTTACATTTTTAAAAAGCTTAGTGAAAATAATGGGATTACTCTTTAATTGAGAGTACTTTATATCTAAAAATGTCAGTATTTATCTTTGTTAACATGTATTAGTGTACAATATACTGTATTCTGGTATACAGTACTACCATTCTTTTGTTGTTGATTACACAGTTCTATACTTGGCAATGTCAGTTGATATTAAAGCACGTTGCAAATCCAGAGCTTTGTGACTAAGAACAAGTTTTATCCCTAAACTTCTTGTAATTGTTAGTTGGTGTACTGAAATATTGTACTTCAAAAAAATCCATCTCAACATAGAGTTAATGATAATCGCACAATTTCTTCCTCAAGTAATGAATATATAACTAATATTTGTATAATATTCATAAAATTGCTCTCAGTTCATTCTATTTGAGTACTAATTCTATGAAGATTCAATATTATGATTAAATTTTATATCTCATTGTACATACATAAACAATAGGCATGATATATAGTTGATTTTGCAAATTTTTTTCCATGTTATATTCCCTTTAAAACTGAAATCAGATTCATAAAGAAACTGTAAATTTTGGCTTTATTTATTCCAGTTATTAGAACAATACATGTAATAGTGGCAGGAGGAACAAATGGCATTTGGACTGAATTTGAGTAACTCAGCTGAAGTCAATTGTGGGTTCAGTTTCAAGGTAAGGACTTATCTATTTCTTCCTTACTTGGAACAAACATTTTTCCATATTTAGCAGCAGCTAAATGTCATCCTTTGCCTCAAGAGAAGACTAAATATTAAGGAGGCTGAAATAATTGTTCAACTTATTTTTTTCAAAGAACTGAATGAGCTATGGTTACAGACACACAATAGATTTTCTACAACATACAAGGAGATAGAAGGCAGGAAGTAGTCAAGAGTAATATGCTCCATACATATTTCCAAAGATAAACATAAGATGAAAAAATATATTTTTGATCATATAATTTTTATTTTCCTAGGGACTTTGCTATTTGGTTGTCTAATTTCAGTCTTGCTGGCTTTATGACCCATCAGGATCAGAGAGACAGACTTCCTGGAGAGCACTAATGATAAGAGAGTCACACTTATTAGCACTAGTGATTAGCACTAGATTTATTAGTGACAAGTGTTCAGCGTTATGTAAGAGAATCACATGTTCTGCTGTGCACTTTTCTCATCCCAAGGCTAGCTATACCCAGACTTGGTCCAAAAATGAATGTTTATAGAAGAAAAGGAATCAGGTCCTCTCCTGATACCTGTAGCTCTATAAAACACTTCTGTTTCATTTTCCCTGGCTTTGTTTCCTGCTCACCCTAACTGCATTAGTCTAAGCCAGGAGCTTATTGTATGCTATACTATAATAAAATAATGGCCAGGAGCACCAGCCATTTAGACACTACCTCAGAATGTGCCACAGAGAGACATTCATTTACAGTCTTTGGCATCAGCTGCCATGTCCTGTGTGTTTCTATTATTTGTGGAAGTGGGAATTTTTAATTCCAAATACTTCTAGATCATTTTCCCCTATTTCTCACTTTTCTCCCTCTCTTTCTCTCTTATGTCATGAATTCTTTAAAACTGCTGCATATGAAGTACAGGTCTTGTTTGTTTTATTCCCTAAAATTTATCTGAGGAACACTTTGAGTTTCTCTGTATCATATTTATTACAAAGAAATCTTCAATAACTTTAGTTACATTTCAAGTAGTGTCGGTATTGACTATTTCCACATGTGCTTAATTGCACATTCAGGTTTTTTTCCTGGCATATCTATGCAAGAAAAAAAATGGATGAGGTGGGGATGTTAAAATCATTTCTAAATTTGTTAACTCCAGTGAAGTTTCTCACCCTCAACTTTGCATGGTACTGGAGAAAAATATGATGTGTAACATTGCTGCTCTCCAGTATTTGCATTTGCTGGTCGAAGCATTCATGCGGAACTTTAGTCAGATTCCACAGAATAAGACTAGCTCATTTAATATAACTAGGAAAGAGCTGTTAGAATAAGACAAGAGCAGTACAAGCATGTGAAAATCTATTTGTCTATGACATTCCCCAAGGGGCTCCAAGATGCCTATTAGGAATCCATTCTGTGGCAGTCTCCACTACGAAGAGCTGGAGACCCCTGAAGAAATGTTCATCCATGGTAATTGGACTGCCATGGCTTAGTATTGTATCATTAATTATATAATTGCATTTGATTAAAAATCCCTACAGCACCATGCTGAACTTTATCTGGTCTTTCCTTCTTTGGAAAGAAAAAAGAGGGAAAAAAAATAAAATAGAAGAAAATTTACTGTGCATTAGTAATTGAAAAATTATATGAACTTAGTACTGTCACTCATTTAAACCAGACTCTGTTGTGTTATAATACTAGAAAATATCATTGTTTCAAAGAGTCTTAAGTGTAATATCTTGACCTCAGCCACTTAGAGTGTTTTGCTCTGTTGACCGCTGATCTGTAGAAAAAACTGCTCTTTGAATTTAAGGACAGCTCTTTACGGACTGTTTTTTTCTATGCAAAATGCCAACTTTTTTTTTTATTTTACTTTTTTTAAAACTTTTTTTTTTTTGGTTGGATTTGTCCTGGTCCTGACACAGCCTTGATATTTTTTTCCTTACTTGATGTATCCTATACCAAGAGATAGGATACTTCTTCATTTCATTATCAGGAGCACTTCAATGCACTTCACATACTTTTAAAACAATCTGGGTAAGACTTCTTAGTATTAAATCCTAAATTCCTCAGGATTCCTCAGGTAGGAATGGGCTATAGTAGCTTGAAGACAGCTTTTACAGTATTATAGAGTCACAGAATGGTTGAGCATTCAACCCACTGAACAAGCAGGGATACCTAGAACAGAACCCACAGGGTGGCAACCAGGTGGATTTTGAAGACCTCCAGAGAAGAAGACTTCACAACCTTCCTGGGCAGCCTGTTCCAGGGCTCTGTCATCCTCATAATAAAGAAGTTCCTCCTCATATGGAGGTAGAACTTCCTGTGTTTCGACATATACCCATTACCCCTTGTCCTATCAATGGTCATCGCCATGTGTGGCCCCATCTTGTTTGTATTATCACCTCAGGTATTTGTACATATTTATCAGATCTCTCTCAATCTTCTCTTCTTCAGGCTGAACAGGCCCAGCTCACTTAGTCTTTCCTGATGTATTTGTCTCATAGACAGAATGATCTTAATAAATTTAATATTTTAAGAAAACACCCCACAACATGCTCTCTGTATTAATGATATATCAGCGTCTATTCATTTTGCCAAAGTCAAAAAGAGGAAAATCAGTGTTACTGTTGAATTCCATTTCATGCCTTACATTAGAGATTTGTAAAACTGTCGCTTGCTTACTTGGAGATAAGTGAAATAACAATGAATTCAGCTTGAGGCAAGATGCTTTTCAAGCAGACCTGTCAGGAGACAGAAAGACAGTTCAGAGTAATTCATTCTTGCACAGTGTCTCAAGTGACTAGTCAAGAAATCTGGCATATCTGAAACACAAATATCATTAACTTACTGTATAGACAACTCCCCCCACAATACACACACAAAAAACCCTAAATCATACACTGCATTTCTCATTTATAGAGAAACACAAACTATGAAGTAAGCAAAGGAACCATAATGAGGAGCTAATCAACAGGAAAAAAGGATCCATGCTGTAAGTGCATTTTAGAGCGTACACAATCCAGACTTCAGTAGAGTACTGGCATTAATCCGTTCTCTGCATTTTTACAAAATGCCTGCTCAAGAAAAGAATCTCTGGAGGATCAAGTGTAAATGAACTATGAACCTAGAAATGAAAATAGAAATCATCAGTTGGAAAATAATAGAGGTAGGAGCAGCTAGAAATATGCAGAATAAGCAATTCAGCCCTCAAAACATTATTTTTTCTCTGAGAGTAAGAAACCTTTAGCCAGTATCTGGAGTGGATTTAGAGCTTCCATAAAAGCTAGGTCATCTGTCTAATTAAGGTAGAACTAACGCCATAGATGAAATCTGAACCATAGTTTTAGCACCACAGCCTTTTTCTGCTTCAGAGAAATGGAATGGATGTTCCTTCTCTTTTTGGAAGAAACATGAGATGAGCAACAAAGTATATAATGAAAGAAATAGAAAGAAAAATGTCAGCTTTTGGGAGGCGGGAGTTTTGGCAATAATATGAATTCTGAGTGACTACAAAATGCTCTAATAACAGTGAAGCAAAAATAGCAAGTGGCCTCAATGAAGGCAATCCACATCACAATAAGGACCTTTTTCTCTAATAGTTTCCATGGAGGTGAATGATCCACTGATATTACAGTGCTTGGAGTCATTTCCCATATGAGTTTTATTTAATAGGAAAAAAAAATGTGAGGAGTATTTTTCTACTTCTGCTTGCTGTGAGCGGAAGAGCAAATGGCAAGGTGGGGTAAAATATGCCCTAGTGTTTGACGTATCATTATCTTTTGTGTGGCAGCTTTGGAATGCTAGTTTATATTTTTAGTCGAACTTATAACATTTTCTGCAGCACATTAAACAACCTTACATTTTCCGATGACTATATGTTCTATCAGAATGACCTGAGCAACAACCAGTGCAAGGTACTGCTAGCCGGAGGAGGTGCTCAATGGTAAAATTTTAATGATACATTATAGAGCATCTTGGTTTAGCCTTAACATAACTGTTCTCCTGGCAATTTTAATTCTCTTTTCTGTAGAATATTAGTAGTGGATGACATGAAGGAGCAAACTCCAAAGAAAAAAAACAAAAAAGTTAGAAATGCAAACTAGATTCAAGGGAAGTGGAAGCAAAGAGAAAAGTATATGCTACACATAGAACTGTTTACTGATAGTTGCAAGTTTCAGTTATGTCTTTAATGTATAAAGGCAACTTATGAGTAATCAGGGCAAGTAACAGAGTAGGACTGGTCATGAAGAATCATTCTTTCCAGGAGGGCAACATGTATTTGCTCTTGACCAGGACTGATGAGATTTTCCTGGCTTTGTCACTGGGTTGTTGTAGTTCAAAATAATTAATTCCATTGTTCTTCATTAAACACCACTCTCCATGCCATTCCCTTCTCATACATGACGTTATTAACTAAAACTTCTGTTTAGTTCCTTCAAAATCTATGCATAAAAATAATCAGACTAAGCTTAGCTATAATAAGAATTTGTATTAAGTGGCAAAAAAGTCTTACTTGTATTATTTTATCATTTTATCAGTTACAAATACTGGGAAGAAGAATTTCTGCAGAAAATGCCTCAGAACCTTCTCTACCAAGATGGAAAAAAACTGTGTTAATTCTACAATTTGATTTTAGTATTCCAAACTCAGAAAATCCAGTGCAGTAAAAAGTGTACAAGCTCCAAAAATGTCTTTAAGATTCTTGAAGATTTTGAGATAGCTGTGCTGCACTGGGGTTCAACTGCTATAAGAAAGAGGAGACATGTTTTGAGTTATCTTATATAAGCATGGACAAGAAAAAAAACAAACAATAAAGAATAAATAAATAAACAAATAAAAATAAGTTCAGAAAGCCAAAATAAGAGAGGAAAATGAAATAATTAAATGAAATTAAATGAAATTAAATGAAATTAAATTAATATATGATGGAGAGGAGATCTTTCTACTCAAAAATCATGTATGACTGAAAAGGAAAAACAGGAGAACTAAGATTGAAAGCTCAACTGAAGGAAGAAGAGGAAGCATTAAAAAACACAAGAACATGAGAAAAAAAAAAGATGAGGCAGAGACAAAATATTAAAATTCCTGTGGAAGAATAATAAGGATGTGAGAAAACTGCTAAGAACTCTTAGAAGAAATGTTGTGAAGAAAGTGATGCAGTAACAGTATCAGTTATCTATCCATACCTCTCTCCAAAAGAGAATAAATACATCCAATTGACTGCACTTTTGACTATACTCAAGAAAAAGAATGTTTTCCTTTTTCAAATACATTTTTACAATGGTGTACATGGCTGCTTTCTGAACAAGGAAGATGCTCTTCAGTCATACTGCATCTCAGAACCATTAGGTATGAAAAATAGCAAAGAAAAGCTTGAAAATAAAAACAAATTTAGCTTCAATTCTTCTTCATTTTCTTTCTAATATCAAAGTGAATTCTGATTGAAACTTGGTCTGTGAAGGCTTATGCTGTGCTGTTTCTGTGTTTTTGCTCATTTTGTGTTAAAGGGTTTAAGCAGGCAAA
>JAUBOD010000819.1:7332426-7390036 GCA_032353885.1 Nothura maculosa | reverse complement strand
CCCTTCCCTTCCCTTCCCTTCCTTTCCCTTCCCTTCCCTTCCCTTCCCTTCCCTTCCCTTCCCTTCCCTTTCCTGTCCATTTGAAGAACACGAGACATTGCAGAGTTCATTTCACTCATCTTTCCCCCATGTAAAAGTCAAATGTCCAGAACTTGCATCCTTGCTTGCTAATAAATAAATAATTAAATTTAAAAAATGGTATAATCTCCACACAGTGCTTTAAAGCCTCCCAAGGTACATATCTAGGATACCTGAGCCCTTCCTCTGACTATGGGGAAGACCAGTTAGCCAACTGCTGTTGCTTGCATAAAATCAGAGGGATGGACTCTCCTCAAGGAAAGGAATACTGATAGGAAAGAAACCTAAATATCTGTGTCTAACAAACATAAGCATATCTTGTAAAACAATAAATGTTTTCAGCAAAATTCCTTATTGCAAAAAAGGGGTTTGGAAAGCTGAAGGACAGTTAAATGTGTCACAAAGGTGACGTTTTTATGCAAGTAGTTGAGTGAGACTGATTTATTTGGAGAGTTATAAAGGTCAACAAGTTAAGATCCAAGATGTAGCCATCCCTCTCACGAGTTACTTTTAACTTCTGCATACCTATGCACTTCATCTTTAATTTCAGGATTCTTAGTTCTGTGAATGATCTGAAATCTGTGAAAAATACATTTTATTGAAGGGGTAGTTCATTTTAGTAATATAAAGTGAAACCTATATTGTTCCTGGTCAATAGTTTTGTGATTGCAGCGCTAGGAAATAAGGCTACCTGACTGTGGAAGATAATGATACCTCAGTCTGCACATAGGTTTAGACTTAGACTACAGTAATTTGAGGCAATTCTGCCCTCAGCTGTTTGGGTTCATTTCTACTGACTTCAATTGCACCTGGAACCTGCAAAGTAGCCATTATCAGAAATGCATAAATGTAGTCACACGTTAAATGCTCAGAAGAAAGTACTATTTGTTCTGCTGAGTACTTGCCAATTATGGTTTTATCAAATTTCTATGCTGAAACTTCATACTGAAAGATGCACACTGGCTCTAACCTAGAGGATCATCTCAACTGTTTTTAAAGTTATGAGCAAAAAAATGAGTCCTGTTGAATCTGTACAATCAATTGAAATGCTCAGCACTGACAAATTGGCCTAATTGTTTTTGTCAAAGTTGGGGCAAATGGACACTTTGCAGAGTAAAGATGTGGTAAAAAATACCTAGAAATAATCTCAATTAAAAAGTCTTTTTTTTTTTAAAAAAAAAGCAGAATTCAGCCAGTAGTTTCTACTTTCTTGCTATTCCTAGGAAAGCTGAACAGAATCATAGTATTTGTGCAGTAAGATGCTATCTTTCCTCCACTGAGTATTACTTTGTCTTTTATTGTGTCATGATGGGAGCTGTGTGATAGTATTTGCATTTAGAGCAAAACCACCACATTTTTTGGCTTTCTTCCAGTTCCACTTAAGCACAAACATTTCTGGAATGCTGCCAGACCTATTTTTGAGTTCATCTCAGTCATCGAAAGCAGTTTTTTCAGACTCTGATTTTCTTAAAACTTTTGTCCAATTAAAGGTACCTTCAATGATTTAGGGTGTAATTTTATGGCACGTATCAGTATCTCAGGAGTTATCAGATGGAATTTGCAATTGGAATGCTCATGGCTCATGAGTTACAGTGAGGCTTGCATGTCTCCTATCACAACAGATACTTTAACAAAAATGCAAAGGTCACATTTTTGTGTGTTTTATTTTGCAACTGATTGGCAACATTCCAGTATTTATCAGCTTGCTTGCAGAAAGCCATGGTTTGGACAGCCTGCTTATTGCAGCTAGGTTTGCTGCAGCTGTTCCCCCAGGGTCAGTTCCTCTCCACATAAACCTTATACCTGTGTCCTGTGTTGTGCAAAATGAGCAGCCTTCGTGCAGTGCCATCCTTTCCTTTTCCTCTGCCTAAATAAGAGAAGAGGTGGAAAGAAGGAGCCTTGTTCGGACTTCCCATCAATTGGCCACTGGGCAGTTGATTCATGTAAGCAGCAAGTACCTTTGGCACTGGGCTGGTAGGTGCTCTTGTTCACTCTCCTCAGGAAAATCTTTTTAGCAAGGCTATCTATCTATATATATCAAGATATCTGGAGTCCTAACCTAATCACAATTAGCTGTACTGGTTTTTCTTATTGAACTGCTCTCTCCCTTGAGTTTTTTAGAAAAAAAGAAGGTTGTGCATGTATATACATAAGTATTTATATACATATATGGAAAAAAGAAAAAGAAGGAAAATTAAATTTGAGAAAGAACTCTTCAGATTATCAGGAATGATATAAAAATATTTTATCTGGAAGATTATCAACTCCAAAATATACATATATATACTATAGGTTATATACTATACATATATCTATAAAACAGAACAACTAGACCAGCAAACAAAAATAATTTTTCTGGAAATCTTCTAAGTCTAAATTGGATTTTCTATTCAAAGAAGGTATCACACTAAAAATATACAGACTGAAAATAAATTCTCTAGTGTAGAAAATCAAGGTTTATGTTCCTTTATAGTCTATCTTGGAGTGGTGATGTTAATCTGGATCTGCCATGTCAATATTTTCCCAGTATGTTTTTTTTCTCCCAAGTGATACCAAAAGCAAACTATCAAAGAAAACCATAGAATTAAAAGATTTTGAAGATTATATATTTTAAAGAGGATTTTTTTTCCCATCCAGCTTTTGTTCCTCCCTCCAAAAATTTCAGGCTTCACTTCATGCTATCTAGACTTCATCTCATTTTATGTAGTCTGACCACAAGCCCAACTATATTTATGAAACCTGTTATGTGACTTAGAAATGTCCAATATATGCTCTTTTCATTTATTTCAAGCAAAATATACTTGTGGGTGTACAAAACAAAAGTCTATAAATATTTAAACTTCAAGGTGAGAAAACTATTATTAAGGATGTCTATAATCCTCTTACAAGGAATAATATAGGAAACCCGTGAAAGAAACTGAGCTGAAGATCAGAAGAACTGCCTGGTGATAAAAGCTTATGGAATAATCCTCCCCAAGAAATGGTATATATTAGTAAAAATGGAAGGATTATATGTGGACAGTAGAAATGGTGTCTGTAACAGAGTATGCCATAAGTGAATTAACCTTACAGAGTTCCACTTATAAAACTTGTTATTCACCTTTAAAGTATATGTGGTAATCTTGTACTTCATCATCATCATATGTGATTTTTAAGATCTAGAGTACACCAAATACTAGAAATGTTTCTAATTTGTTAAATACAGTGACAGAGAGACTGATTATAATACTGTTGATCTTTAGAATGATCAATTGATCAGACAGCGTTCACCACCAGAAGCTACTCAAACTCATTTTAGTAACACTGGTCAATATTAATCAGAAATATGCTATTACAATCTATACTGTCATATACTATAGTCCTTCCACTGCCTTATTATCCTGTAACATACTCTAAAATGCAATTTAATTTAGCCATAATATTTCTTTCTAATAACTGGATTGAAAATTTACCTTAAAAAAATTTTCCCCCTAACCAGGTGCAATGAACTGCAAGCTTTGCAAGAAAAAAAAAATGGGTCAGCTAGCTCCTCATTAATTTTCCAATAATTTTCAGCATCAGATGTAATGAGCAGATCGAAAAAATGTGCTATATATCAAATTAGTCAGTAGATGCCAAATCATGCCCCTCTTCGCCCCCAGCCCATATGCTAACTTGCAGTGCAGATTGTGATTAAATAAAGAACAGAGTCCTACTGTAAATAGGCAAAGCTGTGGGTTTAGTTTTGTTGAATCATCACATCCTTTGTACTCTCTTTGATTTTTCATGCAAATCTTTTGCCTTTTTCTCTATTACATGATGAATCTCAGGAAGACACACTCCCTGTGAGCCTGCATTGCCAATTTATTATTCTCTATGGGCTGCTGTAGTAGCACAAGGCTTTTTGTTGTTAGCTTTTTTGGGGGGATGAAGTGAGGTTTCTCTTCTTCTTTATAGTTATGTATTGGAGCTTGTTAGAGAATTACCCAACAATTTTCACTTGTTATTATCTCCTCTTCCCTTTTGAAGACTTTCTTAATACCAAGTTTAACAGTTATGTGCAGTGTATATTTTCTGTTAAAGCGTTAACATTTTAAGAGCTCATTAGAGACGTTTTCTTAACACAGTGAATTTATAACTTGTCATTCATTTATATAAAACACGTGCCTGCTGATGATCCTGTGGTAGAATAATTATTCCACATTTAACAACTTACAAAACCTTATATTCAGCAATTCAAGGTAAGGCTATTTTTATATAATAGAGTATCTTGCCAGAGTTATAACACATTATATAAGATTATTTAGGTGAAAGAAGTTATAGAACACTACAAAAATATTAGAGAAAAAGTGTCAAATGGGATCAGCAAAATGATCTGCCTGCTCTTGTATTCTGTTTTGAAGTTAGTCGTACAAATGCTGAAAGGAGAATTTATCTTCTTTGCTATCTCCAAGAAAGATTATCTGCAAGGCTTAGTCATTCCTTAATAATATTTTCTGTTGGCATGTCACATGAGTAATTTTAATGTAGATCATACCACCAAAACTGATGAAAGATCTTCTTTAAAAACTAAAAACATTATCTGATTTGATTCCAGAGGTTTGCCTCAGTTTTTATTTTGACTTCCACACAAACAGCTATACTGACACAAAATCTGTGAGAAACTGAAAAATCAAAGATCAATAATTATCCTGAATAATAAGTTTCATAGAATATTTAATGGAAAATTTGTGTCCTACACAAGAAAACATAAAAGGTTTACGTGAAAGAAATTGATCAATGTCTAGAGAAATTGTTGTCTAGGGCAGGAAAAACATTGCATTAATCTGCAAAATCTTTCATGTAATTTGGCTGTTAATAAAAGAATCAAGGACCTCCTCTCAAACCCTCCAAACTCCAGTGTTTCACACTTAGTCTCTTTTACTGTGACCTACCAGATTGTTGCATTTTTGAAACCTAGGTTTTGAAAAAAAAACAGGTTGAACTCTCAATTGATCTTATTTATCTTATGTATCCAGCAAAAAAGCCAAGGAAGAACACAGAGGTGATCCTAGAGTTGCTTCTGTTTTGTTCACATTGACTTGTCCTCGGTTGCTCTGCTAGCCTTAGCAGATTTCACCTTTCTGCAGGAAAAAATTTAATGTACAAATTTCAGAGGAAAGGACTTGCCTTGATCAAAATAGGAAAGGTTTTGGAGAAGCCAAAAGAGGAGGAGCCTGAAACTGTAAATAAGAATGAGGAGTGAATTGTGAGGAAAAAAAAGAATAAAATTTCAACATTAGACTCCCCAGTTTGCCTAATTAGCAAAGACAGGATGAGGTGGTGGTAGGGCTAGAAGCAAACAGGAGGCTGCAGGCTACCTCCCCGCAGCTGTGCACACCTAAAGGGATCTGTAGGGCTCCTAGGTCAGCAGCAGCCCTGCACAGCTGAGCGGGGCTGCATCTGCCAGCAGCTGCATGGAGCCTGGCCCTGTCACACCCAGAGTGTTGGTGTACTGCAAGGGGGCAACCTACACAATGCCTCTCCTCTCCTAGTTGACTCAAACCTCCAAGGATTTTCTCTCATGATTTTTGTCACGGAAAATGGTTGCTTATCCCAATCCAATTTGGGTCTGGCCTCTAGTCTCTGGAGAGCTGCGCAGAATCATCTCACTCAGTTGGAAATGTAGGGTAGTAGGGTAGTAATGTATTCTCTAGGTAATGAAGATTCTCTATGTATTCTTTATGGAACACAATAAGGGAGGTATTAAGGGAGCTTTCAGAGGTAGAGGATCCCCTCTTAGTTAGAAACAGACATCCTTGTAAAATGGACATCTAGAAAGGAAAAAAAAAAAAAATACCAATGGGGGAAGATACGAGATTTGGGAGTATGGGACCTAGGCATATGAGATTTGGATGATATGGGATATGATGTTTAAGAGTTGTATCAAGATTACTGAGGCATTTTTAAAAAAAATAATTTCTCTCTTCCCTTTAAATTTAATTTGTTTCAATGTTTAGCAATAGCCAATGGCTTTCTGTCAAGGTTTTAACATCTCTGACTTCCACACTTTGACCTTTTTTATCAAAGCTGATTTCATCTATGAGGCTTGAGGTTACGTTTTAGGCAAGCACAATTCTTATCCTATTTTAAAAGGGGGCATCTGAACTATAGTCTTTGCAGTCTTTGAAATAAGGAGAGGTAAAATGAAAAGCAGGAGAAGTCACATGCTGTACAGAAAAAAAGTAAAGTCTAATTATTTACAGATGTTGAAAGAAACCATTGGCTTTAGGTATTCTCTCCCTTATAGTCATGAGTCAGCACATTAAATTTTACCCATTTATCCATTCATGATAATAATATGCACAATAAATGTCTAAATAAACTAACCACAAAGAAAAAAAAATTAACTGCTGTTATGCAGGGTTGTAAATTCATGGTATATGAAACTGAGTAGCTTCTGTTAAAAAAGAGCTCAATTTTTGAAAGTATAGGGATGACATGAACTTGGTGATATAAATTAAGTCAATGTATAAATAAAATATAAAGTCAGTGAAGCTGAAGAGACAATTCTTCATCTTATGTAAAATAGCAGGATTCTACAAAAAGTTATTTGAGCTCTGTTCAATTACACCATTCATATACCTGGATAACTTAGCAGAACCATTTGTGGTTTTATGCTTCATTTTTTTCCATGTTTCTTGAAATTCCTATTTGACCTACAGATATGAGTGTCTAAACATACTATTAGTTGCTGACCACCTTGTCATTTCAGCTTACTCTGTTTTGATTTGAAACTTATGTAGTTAATGTTTTTGTTTGCTAGTATTTTTTTGTGGAACTATAGACAGAATCCAGCACAGGGCTACCAGGATAATCAGGGACCTGGAACATCTGCCCTATGAGGAAAGGCTGAGAGAGCTGGGCTTGTTCAGCATGAAGAAGAGAAGGCTGAGAGAGGACCTGATAAGTGTATATAAATACCAAATAAGTGAGGAGGAGGGGATCAACCTCTTTTTGGTGGTGGCCAGTGATAAGACAAGAGTAAATGGTCACAAACTGAAGCATCAAAAGTTCCAAGGGAGCTTAAGGAAGAATTTCTTAACAGTGAGAGTGGCAGAGCATTGGAACAGGTTGTGGAGTCTCCTCTGGAGATCTTCAAAACCCGCTTGGACACAGACCTGTGCCACATGCTTTGGGTAGTCCTGTGTGTAGAAAAGTTGGACTAGATGATCTCCAAAGAATCACTGGTCTATGAGCAAGTCAGCTCACGGTCTCTTATTCAGGCATCCTGTAATGCATTCTAAGGAAGATGTTTTGTCTACATCTGTAAGACAGGGAAAAATCTTATACTCAGATGTGTATACTCAGATGTGTAACATTACCAAAATGTTTCAAAATGGTTATCTATTCAGATGCTCCAGTGATGGAAGCCACATATGTACCATTTATGAGTGCTTTTGTTTGTTTGTTTTCTTCCTTTAAAATTTATGGTCATTTTATTTTTATTTTAACCAATGCTGAAGGTGCTCTCAGTGGTCTGAGTGTATCTACTAAAGCAATCTATCAAGCTGTAGTGATTACACTGCAGGGGCTGTTTTCTGAATTGCACCAGATCAATAACAAAAGATTGTTTAAGCATGCTCGCCTTCTTTTCACCTCAAGCAAATGGTTTGATTATCTCTTCCCAGAGATTATGACACAAGGTGCTGACTATGGTTTTAATTTTATTTGATTGATGGATTTAGATTTCAGTGGCACACTACCTATCTATGCTTATCCACCCACAATTCAATTGCAACTCTGATGCCTTTTTCTGTGTGTGTGACTCATCTGAAGAGCTGAGATGATATAGTGGAATAATAAGCCTCCAGTTTAATATTCTGTTGAGCATCCCCAACTGCAATTCTGTGAATGTAAAGCTGAGAAGTTTTCTCATTACATCTGTGGGAGCTAATATCTTGTTGGCCTTAAAGTGTGTCAGGAGCAAATAGAAGGCACAGAAAGTGAATGAAGCATATAAAAAGTAAAAACCCAGAAGTTCAATTGCTGATCATACAAGATGACATCTGAAAGAAGGAAGACAAATAAGCCATTTGCCAGGGTCATCTGATTGGTGAGAGCTGCTTTTCATAACATTACAATTAGTCTAGAGCTCTTAGTTCTTTTGTTTTTGACTCTCATAACTTGTAGTCATATTAAGCATATATGACTCTCATAGTCTACATGCTAGCTAGAATGAAAATAAATCCCGTCTTTCAAAAAGAAGAAAAACAATTACTTTGAAGACATGGTATTATTAATCTATCTGCTGTGCTTTTGTTGTACAGTGAAATCAATGGAGTCACTATGCTACTTGATGGAAGTGCAATAAAGAAGGGAACCAAAGGCAGTCTATCCTTTGCAGAGAAATGTTCTCTTTTCAGTAGTGTGGATACACATACAATCAATCCAAGTAGGATCTGAACATCTGTGGCAGGTGCCAGTTTGGCTGGCAGTGTAGTCTACTCTGTATGTGGGGCTTTGGATGACAAGATAGGGCCTTGTAACCTACAATAGGAGGGCCCTGGTTTCTATTTTGATTGATAAATGACCTGTCTTACATCATAAGCTTACCAAGTATAAATAAACAATCATTGGTATTCCCAAGTTTAGTGTTATTAAAAGAAGCTTAAAGCTTAAAGAAAGAAAGAAAAAAAAATCACAAAACTATAGCTATTTTATAGCCAAAAAAATGGTGGCAGCCAACAGATAGAAGGGAATATCAGTGCTCTGAAATGCCAGTCTACCCCACCTGTGTATGTATTCAGAACATGCCCTTGTATGATGATGTGGACCTTTTGTAAAGCAAAATGATTTAGCTTTTTCAGCCTTGCCGTCATTAACTAATATACAGTATTACATTCAGTAATGTCTTCAATTTCTGTATTTTTTTGGTGAATCATTACAGAAACCTGACAGTATTTTAATTTTCTATTATATACACACAATATATTGCTACTATCTCCCTGTTCATTTGAGATCTAATAGCTTGTCTGCCCAAGCTGTGAAATGAAACCTTAGGTCTCCAATTAAGAGTCAATCACATAAATCTTGAGATAGAAAAGAAGCGCAAACACTTGCTCACAGTTTCAGTTTTACATTATGTCTTTAATTGTGATGACCTTTTCCCATGTACTGCTTCAATATTGAAATCATGGACTGGAATGAATGCTTTTTATCTTTACTTAAGGTTGGCATAAGATTGCCATTTGAGTTGCTCTTTATGATAAATACCAAAAGCCAGATTCTGTCTCATGTAGAGTAATATAAAATAGGGTCGCTCTATTGAACTTCACGTGAGATTAAACTAATTACTTCTAACTGAATCCCGTATTATAATGTTTATAAACTATGAATAATAGAAATAACCACAAATTTTAATAAAATAATTTTTATATAGATGATAATCTCTTAGTATTTAAATTACATTTAAACTGGATAAGATACTAAAGACTATTTTAAAAAAATGTTCAAAAATTGTGAGATAAGTACTTCTAGAGAATCATATTCGTGAAATATGTACATCATCTCATTTCAGGAGAGGATTTTCTCCACTCAATATAAAGCAAGAACTGCATTATAAATGTGATAGCAACATTTTTCTACATTATCATGATCAAAAATAATATTAAGCGAGTTATCTTAGTAAGGATTTTACCTGGGCTCAGCAAACAAATAACTTCTAAGTACCTATTTTCTGTTGAAAATATGTGTGACGTGTCAAGGATTTCTGTTCTTTTTCTTCTTCTTTTTCTTTTCTGCCAATCCAATATTTGAACAGAGGAATTTCTACACCTCCAACCCAAGCCTGATTTAGTGAGCTAGGGCAATAGGATTAAGGAAGATAGGATTAAGAGGACCTTGTAAAACACTGATCAGTGTTCCAGATACAGAAAGTGGAATGAGGAATTTTGCATTTCATTTTAAGGTTGTTCTGCTGCTTTTTTTTTTTTTAATATGCTATTACTGTTTAAGATCTGAGGTATCAAATGTATTCTAAATATAATGTGGCAAGAATTATTATTTTTCTAAAACTTAGTATTTTTTTCTCCATATATATTGCTGTACACCCAGCCATGGACATGATGAAAGATAATAGCAAAAGGATGTAGACATTATACAATTGAAAAAAATTTCTCTGGAAATAAATCTGTGATTCTCAGACTGTGAAGCAGAAGGTAAAAAGAAGAATAAGTGTTTGCATGTCCTTTTTAGTGACATATCTGTGCAATGAACGGCTACAGCATTAAAAAGAAAAAAAAAGGAAAAGAAAGAGAAAAGAATAAAGAGGAACTATTGAAGGAGAATACATATTGAGTGGTCATTAGCCCTAAAAGTAACTTGGAAAGAATGAGATGTTTGTTTCTTAGAAGAAAAGTTAAGGTATTTTTACTAACATTCTTGGCACTAAGAAAGGCAATAGAATCTGGTTATAATATTTTCTTGGCAGAAAATAGAAGTGTTCAAAGGAATTAAAGCAAGACTTGATTGCAGAGTTTTTCAATGAGCTAATATAACACTTAAAAGTAACACAGAGTTCATGTGAATTCTCTGCATTCAAAAAGTGAAAAAAGAGAGGAATTCTAATAAAGATCAGTTAAGAAATAGCTTTTATATCTGACATACAACAATTCTTATGTCTAATATTGTTAGGTCAGATCAGAAGTTCAACTCAATGTCTCAAATACTTGCCAGGAGAATAGACCTGGAACATTTTTACTAGACTGATGATCCCTTTGAAATATATTCTCCCTTCCAACAGATATTTGCTTAGGGACGTCCATAATGTAAGTTGTGTCTGAATCATCACTTTTCTCATAGCCATGAATTCATCTTTTTTCAACACATATGTACTTCTGGCCTCTGCAGTATTTGGTTTCTATGGATATGTCTGAAATGCTAAATCAAAGAGAGTCTAGCATTCTTTTTGCCTCAGTGGTAGGTTGGTCATATCTGTGCTGCACAATTCTCGGCCCAGGTAATCCCTTCATGCTCTTAACATTTGTCTGTTAGGGCTGTGCTGGGATCGCATATAGAGTAATCCTATTTCGTACATCATCATTTATATGTTGTTTCAGAGACACATCTTCAGATTTTCCAGAACGTCTTCAAGGCTTTTTGTTGAGGACAGCTAGATGCACAAGTATAACATTACCAGTTTGAATGCTACCCTATGGCTCTTTTTATATCAATATATAAAATCGTGCATGATCCATTATTTGGTCCTGAGGTCAAGTAAAATGATAAAAGTCTAGTAAAAATGTGATGATAATTCTCATTCTCCAAAAAGATTGTCCTCATTCAGACCACCTATGGCATACATTCCTTGAACAATGTGCCAGATTATCTGCATACCACCACAAGTTAAAGTCATGGCAAGGAAATTAAACAATGTAAACAATTGCATGCCAATACTTGAGCTCACAACCTAGCTCCGGTTTACTAGAGCTTGTCTATATATTCAGATTTTAAGCACTATGTAAAAAAGTATATCATTTGGAATTATTGAATTCAGTATCAGTTAGTTTTCATGGTTATGTTTCGGACCTTATGAAATTAGAAATAAATAAGTTATTTCTTATTTATCTTCAATAACATTTATAAAACTATATTGTTATTGTGAATGCTATAAAACTATCATATTATTATAGAATACCCTTTCCAACTGAGTATTTTCTAAGCAGAAAAGCTCTGATCATCTTTTTTATCTTTCTCACTTTTTTAGCTTTCATATAAAGTTTTGTGATAAGGTGACCCTGTGGCAATCAAGTTTTAAAAGTTTCCATGTATCAGATGATACTGCTTATTGCAAGCTTTGATTTTTTAAAAAAGCGAAGATTTTTGGCCTACATCCAATAAAGCACTTAAATATATCTTTAAGCATCTCATTATTATTTTCTGATAATTTAGATAAAGTTCTTACAGAGCTAAACACATACTTAAGTCTAAAAAAAATACTTTATCTTTTCCTAAAAATCCAGATCAAGCCTTCAGGCACAATAATAGCAAGAGGGAATAAGGAAAGAGATTATCTCTTATAACTCATATTTCTTAATCTTTCTTGTTATCAGTTTTGTATATTGAGAGCTGGGGTTTTTTTTTTGTTTGTTTGTTTGTTTGTTTTTGTTTTTCAGTCCTCTTGGATATACTTTTTAATATTTGGCATTTATTGGCCATAGCATTTCTCTCTGTTTTGATTTGCCATCATTTTCCCCGCCGTCAGGCCATTGATATAATAGTTATTAAAATGAGAGAAGTGTCCTCTGACCAAAGTGGACGCTAATATAGTTAGGTATCTGCACACAGAGGGGAGACAAAAAATGGAGTTATGTTGGTTTGTCCTTAAAATGTATGACTAGAAGTCAACCAAATCCTGATTCAGGATTTATCCACTCTGTAAAGCACAATTTGATATCTCAGCTGACAATAGGGGTCTCACACCAGACAGCAGCTACCACATTCATCACCCACTTATAAGGCCGTCTGAGTGATGGAGCCAAAATCCATACAATTATTTGCCTGCACATTAACCTCTGCAGTTACACTACAATGACATATGCTTGTCTTCCAGCTCTTCTAGCTCCAGAACTATTCCAACCACCTTCTTAAGGTGCAAGCCCGGGCTGACACCAAGGGAACCTCAGAAGAAGAGGAAAGCTGCTTGCAGTGATATGAAAACGACTTGCAATGATATGAATCACACACATTTCTTCTAGTGTATTTTTCTAGCTATGTATTGTCAGGAAAGGATTCTGAGACAATTTTGTGATTTTGTGCAAGGACCATAGAACAGTTTATCAGTCAGGTTAGGTTGTTTGGTCTGAGATTAGTGAAAATACCACTAGAATGGAGATGAGAACTAACAGGGAGAGTAGACTGGAAGTAAAGAC
Source organism: Nothura maculosa (assembly GCA_032353885.1). Classification (NCBI taxonomy): domain Eukaryota; kingdom Metazoa; phylum Chordata; class Aves; order Tinamiformes; family Tinamidae; genus Nothura; species Nothura maculosa. The sequence continues at coordinate 7,377,068 of JAUBOD010000819.1, read as the reverse complement.
CAGAACAAGAGAAGGAGCTAGGTTGAGAGAGGGACTTCAGTTAGCCAATATAAAGAGTTCCGAAAACACCATTCACAATGCAATATAAAAACCTTTGCTTCCATAATTTAGCTGACAGGATATATATTTGCTGCCATCTAATTCCTCCTCTTTATTTTCCTCATGCTGTGTACCTGCACCATTTGTGACCCCAGGCGTACAGTGTACCTTTTGCTTTCCAACCCCATTCATCTCTCATTTTACTGTGAGTCTTCACCTCCCTTCCCTGTCATTCCTAGTTGGGTCATTTCACAATGTCCCAGCCTGTAGGTCAAAGTGAAAATGAAGTTTTCTGACTTAAACCATGTCCCTGTGGTAGGGAATACTGGTACTGTTTAGCCACATCTTTCAGATGCACAGATTCTTATGACTATGAATGTTGATAGGTGAGAGATAATAGTATTTGATTGGAGGGTGTTTCCTATTGGAAGTGGTCCCCTAGAAGCTCTCCAGGGGGCCAAGACCTCTTATATTTTACCTGATTTTTTAAATAGAGTGCAAGGTGATGAGGATATAAAGAAGTTAGCTGTTGCGTAAGAAGTTGACTGCCATACTATTCACTGCTATACTATTTGCTAAGTCATGAGCTCATCAGACACCCTAGACAGACCTTTTTTTTTTTTTTTTTTTTTTTCCCCAGGGAGCTCTACAACTCTATATGAACCCCTGATCTGTATCTGAAAGGAGGACAATGTTTTGGTGATGAAAATCTAGGTACATTTGTGCAAGATGTTAATAAAGATTTACTGTCTAGAGCTTATCTGCTTCCTAATCTTCATTATCTAAAAGGCATTTCAGAAGATGGATTGATTTCAGTGTGTAATTTGTGATGCTCCTGGTGTATCTGATATATTACTGATATATGGAAAAAGGAAAAGATTCCTGCAAAGTGAGCATCTAGTCTTTGTGAACCATTTAAATGTCATATGGACAGCTGTAGAAGAGGATAAGATGGGGAATATGAGAAAAATACACACTAGCTAAAAATTCCCTGGAGGGCAGTGTAGCAATTTTCATTTAAAACAAAATGAAATCTATTGCACACAGCTTATCTCATTGTTTTTGTGATATCTGTTTCCTCAGACATAGTTATTAGTGAAACACTGTCTTTGCACTGATGCTGACACATCTTTATATAGCTATATATTTATTTTTATAAAATAAATATTTATTTAAATACATATTATGTCCGCATTTGTTCTAGTTACCAGTTGCATTCATATGTCATTCACTAGTTGACGCAGCAAGTACTGTTCATATCCAAAGAACACTAAGATATTTAATGCCATAAAATACAAGATGTACTTTTGAGTATATATACATCTTTGTCTGTCTTTATTTTGACAGAAGCGATAAAAAGATTAAAATGGGCTAAAGTTCTTCAGTCAAAATAAGTCCTGCCAAAAAAACAAACAAACAAAAAAAAACTACCATACTGCCCTCAAACTGGAAGAGGTGAAAGTAAAGGACCAGCTTTTATGTTTTTATCCATCTTCAAGATAATTTTTTTAACAAGATGTGTGTATTTTTTTAACATACCAGGTGAATGCCCAGTGATGATATGTGCAGAACTTGCATTGGAGAGAAATAGCTCGAATTTTTCACTATAGATCAGGGTAGAGAGTAGGAAAAAAGGATTGGATGCCATAGATATGTGGCCTAAAGTTTATTTTTCTTTTATGCTTGGAAAATAGACTATACAAATAGTAGTGCAGATAGTAATATTGGTTACCTTCAACTAGGACAGTGTAAGAGTGATCCTAGTAATTTAAGGAATATCAGTAATCTCCCTGAAAAAGCTTGCTTGTGATATTATAGACATGCATTCAGGTGGCATAGAAAATAATATTCCAAAGGTGCTGAAAAAGACATCTGTAATTTTTTATCCACGTTGGAGAAATCACAAGCTCATAGAAAAGTTCCAGTTGAAAATTTTATTTATTACTTTAAAATCCCATTCAGTTAAGTATGAGGGTATCACATCTTTTGAGAGAGATTAAAAAGGTCCTGCTACATTTATATTCCTTTCCAGAACACTTAACATTTCTGCATGATCAGCCCTTTTTCTATCCTTGTTCCACCTCACAACCCTCCTGTAGCATTAATCTTTTTGGAGTAACTGCTCACTTGCTAAATGTATCCATCAGTAAAAGATAACTATAATATATGACAAATGCACCTTGAGAGAAATTCATTATAGACACTAATCTGACATCACAGGATAGTGATGTGTTACCAGCATCTTCTCCCAGAACAGGCTGTGAAATCAGACTTCAAGATAATTGCATGTCTTATCTAAAATTCTCCCACCTAAATTGATACTTTATAGATGACTACTGAACTGTTCCTTCAAAGCCACAAATCTAAATTAACCTCAAGTGCAAGAGAGGTTTAGTGGTTCTGTGTTAGAAGTTAATATAAATAGAGAAGTTTAAAGTCTCTTTAGTACAGAATCTGTTATCTTAATTATTTTTTTCTTATCAAAGTAAGTGTAAAGTTTGCAAACAATATAGCAGATATGCAGAAGTCCTGCCATCCTGCCATTTCTCTTTCTTTCTACTTGTCATTTTTCACCTTGGAGAAATTAGGAAGAATGTTTTTACAGGTCTCTCAGTCTACAGTACTACCATATCTTCTTCATTAAAACATTTTCTGCTCTGGCTATCATGGAGAAATTGAAGTCCACTTGCTTTGACATTCAATAATAGAAAATTCTCATTTCCCTGAGCCTAAGTCTGCTAACCTCAAACTAGGACAATTTTGGATGAAACAGATGAAATAGTGAACACCACTAATGCTGTTAAAATCTTTTAAAATAGTACTTAAATATTCTTTAAATTCTTTTATTTTCCCTTCTTTGATAAAATGCAGTTCACATACCATTGAATAAATTAGGAATTTATAGTGAATTTACTCTTTTAGTTGTGTTTTTTTTTAAGACAAAAAGTAGCCTAGAGGTGGGAGAGTATAGTTGAAGCAATTATTTCTAGGAATTTCATTTTGAAGAGATATCAGCGGTGGAAAAGGAAATGTCTTTATAACAATAGTTCTATGTCCATTTAAAATATTACTCTTCACAGCAAGGAGCTTTGCTTCAAATGCTGTTTTACAGTCCAGCTTAATCTGCAGCAGTTGTAAAATTCAGTTGAGTAATGGATGAATTATTAGGTGAAAAATGCATGGAGTATGATATTAATTCAATATGAAGTTATTACAAGAACTGTATTTTTCTAAAGAGATTTGTTTCTATCATCACCTTGAAGGACTTGACTATATCTTTAAAGTGACATGAAATTGTATCTATTTCAAAGCTTTAAAAGTTTTCAACACCTACATTAATTAGTGACATTTTCAACAGTGACTAATTCTTGGCTGCCCAGTGAGTGCCAACATTGGACCTTGTATCTTAAATGTAACATACTTCTAGTCAACTCTACTCTCAGCCTAAATGTTAGTTGACATTTTGAATAAGGTTTAGTCTTCGTTTTAGCTCTTCTTGAGTATACTACTTTGGATACCCTAATATGTACCCTAATGTAATGTAATGAATAAAAGCACAAGTCAAAGATGCTCATATCAAAAATATATTTAGAATGCATGTCTGTAGTGACCCCGTCTGATACTCCAAGCCCAAAAGTCTGTTCTTGCCACACAAAATCCCATCTTTACATTCTTTCCCCCATGCACTTAAATCATTGCCAAAAGCAGAAGTAGTGCAGAGAACTTGGAAATATTGTCTTCATTGATCCTGAAAGGTCGTTAAGCCATCTGTATATCAGCAGGCAGTTTGACATTGCTACTCTTCACATGTTTGTGAAGAAGAGAATAATAGAGGCTGTAATTCCCACTTTTTCTGATGGGAAGTAGCTAGAGAATGCTCAGCAAGTTTGATTGTCCTCTTACTCTGTGTAAGAGGAAGAATCTGTCACCTAAAGACTGTGAAGTTCAATTCTATTTTAATCCTTACTCCACCTGTGATGTAAAGTCACTAGCCTATCTTTTGCCTCAAACAGAAACAAAAACAATGTGGAGGGAGAAATTTAACACTTTTTTCCAAAGTGAACTGTGTCCAAGAACAGCTCAACAGATGTTATTTTCTTGTAGTCTTTTCTCCATAGTCTTGTTAACATGAGAGATTGAATTTGTACCTCGGAGACTCAAACTTTATTATGGAACTACAGGCAAAGTTCTTCTTTTGATCAAATACAAAGATGACAAAGAAATATTGTAACTTATACCTATAGGGCAACATCAGAGAGCACAGATAGCTAAAATGTTTAGTCATCTTAATCAAATTATACCCAGATGCATTTGCAAGAGATACTATCCTCAGAGTACTGTAAACGGTCACTGTTAACAGATGTATGCTGCATTGCTGAAGTGGTAAAAAGCAAAAAGGGAAACAACTGCACCTATTAGATGAGTCTGTCTCTGAATATTATGATCATAACATGTGATCTCCTCCATCCTCTAGCCTCAGAAAATGAATTTTATTGATTGAAGTGTGAGATTCAGGAATACATAACTAGGAGGTTGCAAGGCAGCTCTGTCTCTCTGAAATATTTGTTATAGAGCTGCAAGAAAGAAGTGTTGATTCAGTGATGATCCATTGTGTTGATTCTGTGGTCTCTACTATCCTCAAATTAGAATTTTTTTCCACAGAAACTCTGCTGAGCCAGGTGGCATATGGACAGGGAAGTGAAAGATCCATCTATTTCTTTCAAAATAATAGCAAATTTTGTCTGATTCCATAATGCATCCATTAACTCTTCTCAGTATTTACTTCCATTTCTGTTCTTCTCATTTTCTACACTGCAGTGCTACTTTGTAAACTCTGGCAGGGCAACCCAAGCATGGAATGGAGAATAATCTTGGGTTTAGGATTAGACACAGTGTAGTGTGTGGAAATGAAACAGCTGGGACCGTTTAATTTTCATACTATCAAATTGAAAAAGAGAGTAGCAATACTGTATTTAAAGAATCCCAGTGATGATCATGGTGAAGACTGTTAAAATGTACACATTAGAAACACTATGCTGATGCAAGATTTAAGAGAAGAAAAAAATCCATGAATAAATTCACTGATATTCACAGAGTGAACAGTAACTATCAGCATTTGTAAACCATCCAAAAAAAAAACCTTCTTGCATTCTATGTAAAATAAACTATCACAGCTGTGCTCACAGTTGACAGGTAATGACTTTCTTCATATACTCACCACTTATGTATTTATACGATTACAGAACAAGCCATTCAAGTCCTATTTAAACCTACTAAGGCCAATACCAGCTGCTCTGGATTTGTGCATTGCCTGTGAAACTGCTACATTCTCTGGATAATGCCAACAGATAAATACAGAATGAAGATTTGAAGTAGTATAAAGTTGCACAATTTTTCTAGAATTTTTTATCAGTATGATATTCTTGGTAATCTTTCATCTAAGAGAAATCAAAAGCAAAGTGATAATGAAAGTGATAATAATCGTAACGGAATTCACAGAACTGAAATCTTAGCAGTTGCTAAAATGAAAATGCTAACGTTTTACTATAAAAAAGGAAGAGCTGATCAGATCTATTAAAATAAACCCTATGTGTCTGATATATTTTCCAATCTGAAAAAATGCAAATCTGCTATGATGTTATTTGTTTTCTGCAGTAAGGCTAATATATGTTTCACAAAGATTTAAATAATGTTAGGTAATCTGGACATGCCATACAGGTGTTTGCATCTCATCCATATTCAACCCTATTAGTCATAGCAAAGTTGAAATAAAGCATCTTTATTTTTATCTAGATAAAGGTAATATTGGCTTGATTAACATTCAGAAAACTTCTTTTATTAACTACTCCATAATCTGCATAGAATGTATAATGGATTTTTTTTTTCCATTTCACATACCTCCAACTATGTTAAACATAGGATAAATATGTCTAACCTTAGACTATACTGGAGAGAGAATTTCCCTGATTTGCTTATTTTATCAGCAGCAATTCCAGACCAGCAGTTCCAGCACACAGAGCAATGATACTGGAGCAGCTCCAAACACTCCAAATTCTGATTTGTCATGTTAAGGATAAAGGAAATTGGCATTTTTAGAAAAATCATAATTTTCCATATTTGTGTGTGTGTGTGTGTGTGTGTGTACAGCATTCTTCATCAGAAACTCTCAATTTATTTTTCATTTAGATTTTACGTAAGTCTAAGATAAAGTTATTTCCACATAGTCTAATAAGAGGAGTTAGAACTAAAACTAGATTCCTACATGTGAATTGTATAACACTTCCAGAAGCTAGGTCCTTTGCAGGACCTCTCTGTGAACAATCCCAAATATGTCATTATCACAGAAAGTCAATCAAGCTTTGCAAACAACTTGGTTCCTGTTCCACGCTTGAATACCAGTTAGTTATTTTTGTAACAATAAACATCTTCTGAGCCTTGCAAAATTATTTCTCCAAATCCTGGCTGTGCCTCAGCAATCTTAACTTCCTAAAGAGGAATTTACATAAGAAAACAAAAGGGTTATTTCCTTCATATCACAGAAGCAAAGTGTCATTTTCTAGCTGAAAAGCAAAATCTTCTTTTACTGATTGACTGGAGTAAAAAAACAGCTGAATAAGTCCCCTGCACACGCACATTCAACCCATCACACATGCACACTGGTGGTGTTCTCTATCAGAGCAGGCACATTCTTATCACTGAGCATCTGTTTCCTTTTTTCTCAGACTTGTATACCAGCTTTTTCATTGAGAAGCTTCTTGCAGAGGATTATATATATATATATATATTTTTTTTTTTTCTTACTATCTCATTCATTCATGATGGAGCTACACCTCCCAGCTGCAGCTATTTTAATAGCTCTAAGGATGAGGTATAATTTTTCTGTGTGACATATCCTATCATATAGTAAGCTAAAATACAGTAATAAAACTTTTTGAATCAGAGATGTTTTTAATGACAATTAATTTAAATAATATTCTTTTGAATGATGTTGCTTCATATTCTTTGACAGAAAAGAACAATAATAGAACTATTTTCTATTTAAGCCTAAAAATAAAGAGATTATTTTAATAAGCTATTAATAATTCACATGGACATGATTTGTGACATTTTAACAAGTTGGAATGTAAAAGTTTATTAATGCAAAAAATCTAGATGAAAAAGGTTCACACTGGGTTTGTAAAGGTTGGAATCAAATTGCTATTTCGGGGAGTTTCCATGGAAACTACAGTCCTTAACTTCTGTACAAAAAAGAAGAGCTTTTTGTTGTTGTTGTTGCTAAGTGTTCTTGAGAAAATCCACACTAGCATCATCGTAATAAAATGTACCCAGACCAATAGACATAGTGGTTGAATAATATGGAACATACAACCATTGTGTTGTAGAATATTTTAGAAAATAAAGTTTAGACATGTTTGTTACCCTAAGATTTAGAGCTATGCAGCCTTTAGATTCAACATTGTCCTTATGTTTAAAGTGAATCAATGGTTAAAACAGCAATTTAATCTGATGAAGCTTAAAAAGTTATCAAATGTTTACATTTAATAAATATTTGATAATGTTTGATAAATGAACATTTAATTATTGTTGAATATGCCATTTAAAGTACTGATCAATAAAATATTTAGAAAAAAAAGATACTATTCAATTTGAAATCGTTATGTTATTTTCTGTAACAGTCTGGCTTCATTCCAAGGTACATCAACATTTTATAAAAATACCACCAAAAAAGAAAAAAGAAAAAAAAAATCAATTAAAAACACTTTATACAAATAACATAACAAACAAAACACATATGTTCATGGTATTATTCTTCTATCCTCTGAGCTTTATCTTATAATTGTATATAGGAATCTTTACATACTGAAGTCAGGTTTACTAGTTAGGAACAGACAAATTTCTTTCCACATTAAAGTGAAAAGTAGGTCAAGTGTTTTTTTCAAACCAAACCAGAGATTTTTTGAATAAATCAATATAAATAAATAAATATATTTGAATATATGCTCAGATTCCATATGCTTTCTTATCACAGTCTAATTCTGATCTTATTTCTGTTTCTGCAGTAATTCAAGCTAGACTTTGTGTTTTCTGAAAATACAAATAATTCCACAGACTAGCCATAAATGTAGAGCATTTAACATTGGACAAAGAGTTTATGTGAGCCCATAAGAGGGTTCATGCAGACAAAATAAACAAAACAAAGAACAGCACAAACTGAAAAATGGGCCTAAGTTCCCTTAAGAGAACTTTTGTCACCTATTTTTCTGAAATTTTGACATAGGTTTGGAGTTAAAAAAGAAAAGAGTATAGGTTTCTTATTAAGTGAAGATGAGAACTAATATTTGTGTCTGTGTACTTTACATCACTTCCAATGTTAGTCTTCTAGAAGAGACTTGATTTTCATTGAAATAATGGCAGAAATACCTGTGAATTAGCAGCATGATTGGTTGTGTTTATTGATATATTATTGCAAACTTATTGATTGCAAGATGTTTTTATCTAAAGTAGCTCTATACTGTGGCAAAGCTTTTAATATTTAATTGAAAGTTCTGTATTAATAAAAAATGATTCAATAAGTCACCAAATGCAAAATTCTACAATGATGCCTGTGTAAATTATTTAGCAACCTCAGGAGTGTAGGTTTTAATAAATTAAATTCAAGGACATCTGGCCAACATAGTTACACAAACTAAAATTACTATTCTTTACATCAACTCGACAGTCTGAACTTTTGGATTTCACTATGTACAACTCAGAATTTTACTTCTCAGAAATGCTGTTTTTTTTCAGAAGGCTAAAATATTGCTGTGCAAAGGGCAACAGTGAAGCAATTTAGGAAAAAAAATCAATATATCTATCCTCCCTCATATCTTAAAGAACTAGTTAATTGGCCAAAAACAATAATCAACATTTTCCCTCTTCCCAAAATTAGCTAGACATCTGCTATAATTTTTGTTGCTAACAGGCTGACTTACACTTCAGATGACCTTGGGATTTGTACTTTCAAACCCTTCCAAGAGATTCCATATTCCATATAGCACATTTCAGACTTTTGATGTACAAACTCCATTCAAATGAATTTCTACACTCTCCGTTTTCTAACTCTATTTTCAAGCTATACATAACCATATTCAATACCGTAGTCTAAGTGGGTGCATGTATTAGCTATTTCTATAAGAAATTGAGGATTTTGTTTACTGTTTTGTTTAAAAATTCACAGAGTATCTATAAGTAAGTGTTACCTGGAAATTTGGATCTTGGATTTTGGTCAATGAAATAGTTATCTTTAACGCTCCAAAATGGATTGTTTGAATAACCTGTACCATACACTCAAAAAACCTTTTTCCTGAAATATTCTTCACATGTAATAAGCAGTTAATTGTTATTTAAGATTATTCTTAGAAAGACATATTTGTCCAGCAACAATAACATATCCCAACATACAGGATGTCCTGTTGTGCTGAATGTTCAATAGCCCCTCAACAGTTTAATCATACTTTTCATGAGAATTAACTCAATTTTACTGATTCAATAGGCTTTGTGTCTCACTGGTTCTGATGCATATTTAGAGGTGTGTTATTTTTATTATCATTACTATTTTGTGGAAGAATATCTTAAGAGTATAACTTCAAGAAATAAGTTTTCATTTTACATCACTTGAAATAAGTGACTAAGTGCAAATTTACTAAAAAATGGAAGACCTTGTAGCATCTAGTGCTGCTTATAGAGACACTAATAAACACGAAAGTCTTTTGAAAAATCTGCCTACCTAGGAACATAAGTGATCATTAGAAACTTCTAAAATTTTCAGAATAATTAGTAACTAATAGATGTTCAGCTGTCTAGATATCTCTCCACACTTCTTTAGTTATCTTTTTTCCAGTACTTACAATAAGCATAAACTGCAATTGCACAGCTGGGAATACAGCAATCACCTGCTGAGCAATAAGTGACCTTATCAGAAGGGTTTATTTTCAAAACTAATATGTGGAAAAAACATCAGGTCACAGAGTTCACTCAAATTTGAAAATGTAACCCCTGCAGTTTGGAGCAGTTTTTGCTCATAGGAATTCACGAAATGAAAGTAGCTACAGACTTTTTTTTAAAATTATTTAACAAAATACAAAATGCTATTGATTGCTTGACCCTCACATATCTTCCACCACATCTTGCCTCATAATCGCCCAAGTGCCTATCACAATGAACATATTGCATGTTTAAATGAAATATGAACAGACTGCCAAGAAGAATAGGATCAGATAAATAGCCGCAGCGATAGAAGCAATGATTTACTTTTTCTGAAAATAAAGCAAAATAAAAGAGAAAAATGCTGAATTTTTCAGAAGCCTATAATTTTTAAATACCTGTGCAATAAGAGCTCATGGCTAAGAAGCTCATGACTACATTAAGATAGTTTTATGATGTAGGCTCATCACTACATGATTGCTACTAAATTACTACATGATTTAGACTTAAAGATGCAGAGGAGATATTTGTCCCCCTCAAAGCCAGGGATAAAAGTACTTTACAAAGGCAAGAATTTTTCATGCATTGTCTGTCTGGGTAAATCAATGGGAACTTATGTCTGTTCTTTCGGTTTCAAGTGGTGTTCAGTATTTTCTGGGATGTGAAATGATTAAAAAAAAAAGAAGAAGAAAAAAGAGCAGTCTGGGATTTATTTCTTAAATTTATTTCAGACTCTTGTGTCTTTAATTCACTTGTGTGCGGTGTTTTGATTTTCTTATTTTCCCTATGAAGTAACGTGTCTGGATCAAAAACTTGAGGCCATCTTTGTGAATCATAATGTATCTAAAGTAATTACCAGGAAGAGATGAGCCAGGTACACAATTTATCTTCAATTAGGTTTAGATATACTTAGGAACTAATAAAAAAGAATGGAAAGATGTCCACATGATCTCTTGCTTCTTTTTTTGTCCTCACTGTAGTATAATATAAAAACAGTCTTAGCAGAATCTATACACCAGTTTTTGGTTCTGAGGGAGTGCTTATCTCTTTAATCCCCCAAAATTTGGGGTTGCCAAAGCTGAAAGATAGGAATAAATTAGTGTTTTAAGTGCAGGTTCCAATTCCAGACATTCATTTTCTAATGAGACTTGATCGTTGCTGATAATTCTGACCAATTTAGACATTAACTTTACTATGAAAATTAGTTCTGCTTTGCTAATGGCAAAAAAATAAAAAATACACTCTATCCAAAACACTGAATAATAAGGTTAACTTCTCCTTTCAGTCAGTTAGACTTCTGTAATTTCCATTACATTGAACTGAAATCAGCATTTGCTTTAAAGCAGAATGCAATAGAGTCAGTAAGCAGAACCAGTAAGCAGAATCAGCTTACAGGCAAATTTCTAATTACGATAGATAGTTACATTGCAGGAGTCTGGAATGTGTAAATAGTTCTGTATTTTTCTTTGGTTTCATATTCTCATTTCATAAAATATTGGGAAATTTAATTCCATTTATATATTATTCTTAATATTCAGGACAAACTGATTGTGCATACTTGAATCCTATTGATTTCACTGACAGTCTTGCAAGCCATAGTAATGAAAAAAGTACATCACTACTGAGGCAATCAATGGACAGAGTAGTTGACTAATTGAAAGACAAGTTTTGTGCTTTTTCTAAAATTAGCAGATTAGTGGGTCTGGCTTTAATTTTTCAGTTCTGGTTTCCTTGGAAACATTTTCTTCTAGGTAAAATATAGATTGGCCATTCTTTCTTGGCAAGTAAGCTTTGGAAATTACTGAAAATAAGAAAGAAATATTTGAATCTTGATCCCTTTGGGATATATGCAGTCCATATTTATATCAGTTTCAATAAGTAAGTAAATAAATAAATAAAAAGGATCTTACCTTGTCTTTGTGACAATTGTTTAAAGCTTTATAGCTCTATAGTTCTACAGAATCTATAACCACTTCAAGGTCAATTGGATTTGAATAGGTCATACAGCATGCTTTGCAGACCACATAATTTTGGTAGATTCAAAAACCAAAATACTATTTTATTCTGTGTTCTATGTCTGACCTATTGCCTATTGTTCTAGGCATGAGCAGCAAATCCAACAAATGACTCCGTGTGTTTAGATCAATTACAACACAAGCACAGAGTCCAACACATTTGGGAGAGAATTACTTTGTGCGAACAATGGGATTTATCTGCAGACACAACAGTCATTCATCCAGAAAACCATTAAAGCATGAGACAGAACAGTAGGGTAGCAGATTTTGACAAAAGGTGGTGGCTTCCTACCAAAATCAGGAGTAGTAAATCTGGTTGTGGTTTTCAAAAGAATTAGGGGGTTACTCCTAAAAGAAAATGTTTTCCTGTTGAAAACAAGTTAAAAGGGCAACAAAATTGTGTAACAAAGATTTTTTTAATAGTAACTTATGCTAATTTCATACTATGCAATTAAACTGTCAAATGATAAAATTGAGCTATAATATGGGCTTTGTTATCAGCGTACTGTGTGTAATCTCTACAGGAAGACAACAGCATCTGAGTTATGAGCAGTCTTGCAAAAAAAAAAAGCACCAAATGTATGTTGTTAATAGAGAAATATTCAATAAGACTATTGCTATTCAAGAAAATACTGTATAGCAAAAATTTTGTTTGCAAATTGAAAGTGAGTCTTTTGAAGATGATACACATAAAAAGGTAGAAATTGTTTTGTAAATCAGAGGCTTATACTTTAAGGAAACCTGAAGATGAAAACAGAAAAAAAGGATGAAGTCTCTTATGTATTGCACTCCATTATGACAGGGTTTAACACTCTAAATTGTGTTAGATGGGAATCTGGGAAGTGCAAAGCTGTTAAAAGCTTTAATTTGCAACTCTTAATTTTCAGTCCTTACAGTGTTTGATATCTTAAAATACACACAATATTGCTCTAAACTTTTTTTGTTTTTAATCTTAGCGTAATACCTGGGAAATCATCCAAAGCATTTAAGATTAAAAAAAAAAGTAAAAATAGAGAAATGCTTCTGATTTTTTTTCTTCCTTTAAAGAGAACATATAGTATCAAAGATATGTCTTAGAAGTAATAGCAGATTGCATTTTGCCAGGAAATATCTAATTCTGGAGGCTAAAGGATCACAGACAGAATTATGAAGTGAGAATCTAATTCAGGAAATTAGGATTTGCAGAAATGTTTATATATTCCAGGAATTAAACCTGTTTTGTAGAAATAACAGATAATCTATCAAATATATCATAAATTTGGTCCAGAACAGTTACACTGGCAAATAGTAAGTGAAAGCAGAGCTCTGAAAACGCCGATTAGTGTAGAGACTTTCTCCTCTCTTGTAAATTTGATAAATATAATTTAGATAATATTCATAGAGGATATTGATAGACTGTAATTTAGCTGTACTTTTTATATATTAAAATCATAAAAAAATTAAATGCTCAGAAGAAAGTAACTTTTGAAAAATATTAGTGGTGGTGATGTCTTCTGGACAGTGTATTTGACAAGTAATCTAAAACATAGAAAAGCCATAATTGAAAAGAAGAAACAATAGACTTTTATATCATATTTTTATAAAGCAGCAATATTCAGAATATTTTCTTTTGTTGAGATTAGGTTCCTTAAATATTAAATGCATGTTTTCAAAAGTACACAGTATAAATCTACTAAGTGAATGAACATATCTATCAGACGTTTTTTCTGTATTAAAATATGATAATAATCATTTATGTTCTGTCTCAAAGACTTTCATTGCATAGTCTTTCTCTAGTTTTATGCTGGGCTGATTATTGTCTTATAATTATTCAATATCTTTAGAAGGTTAATAAAAAAAATAATCAAATTGAATTTCCTACATTTGTCTAGCATAAAAATAACTTTTGGTGAGATTCTTAACCCACCTTAGAGACATTGTTTCTTAGGATATCTCAGGAAAAGACTTAGGGAAGGATTAGAAGACAAAACTACTTTAGGGCAAATAGCAATGAAAAATTTAGAACAAACTCATGTATTTTAGCATTGACTAGGTTATTTAATATTTCAGTTGTCAAGTTAAATAATATCTCAGGAATGTATCTTTTCTCTGAAGATATAATTGGTGTATTCTGGGAAAACAAACATAACAGATGAACATTCAAAAAAGCATAACAATGAAATGCCCTCTACTATTTAAAAGATCCTCTCCTATCTCTGGATATGCTCTTACTACTGGAGAAAATTAATATTAGAAAATCAAGAATAAGTATCTTTGTTATCTCTATTTTCATAATAAAAGGTAACCATTATTTAGTGCATTGAGAATTCCAGACACATAAGTATTCAAAGTCTATGAAAGTCTATGAAATTAATTATTTTTATCCTTGTACCTTGGGTAATTTTATATAATCTCAGTGTCTTTCAGCAATTGAGAGGCAGGATCAATTGGGAAACTCATGAGAAAAGAGTGACAAAAACAAACAGCTGATGCCAGAGAGATTTGTAAGGCTTATGGATAGACATAGACAAATACCTCCCATTGAATCTGTCCTGTAAAGCCTTACACATATATCTATCCCTCCTCTTGAATCGACGCGCTTACACAGCCACTTACAAGCAATCGTCTATATCAATGAGAATTATCTAAACAAGGACTGCAACTTGTGGAATGCAGGAAATTGTACATGTCTGTGAGCATCAGGACAAATTAATCACTGTGTTGAACAATGTTAAATTAAGAATCATTAATTATTTTTTTTTGGTGGAAGAGTTGTGAATTACAGCAAAGGAAGAAAGAACATTATTTCAGTTTTGTTACAGCTGAAAAATTTGTCTTGTGGCAAGTATCAATGATATGATGTCTCTGCTCCAGCTGTCCACCTAAGAAAGACCAGTACTGCTCTGTATGATTCACATTGAAAGGTTCTGAAAAATTATGGAAGATGTGTACATTAGATATTATTCCTCCCTATCCAATCTACTCTCTTTATAGTATATATTACAATGAAACTCATTTCCTATCAATGAAAATTAAATAAATGGGCTAACATATTCAATTGTTCATTAATGTGGTTGCCAGTAGTCGATGTGTGCTGATGCAATTGAGATGAAGAGCTCAGTTTTGGGGCATGCTTTATATTCCACTTGCAACTTTGTTTTTCTACGGAGCACCACAGAATTGTTCCTGATTGGTATTATAGTAATTTAGAGGAGAATTTAAAGTTCTTGGCACTTTCTTTACTGTATTTACTGAGAATATAATTTCTACTATGGGGAAAACCAAAATGAAACACAGGAATAGATTTTCAGTTCATAATGGCTTTTACTGATTTTTCTACTTCTCACTAATTTGTACCTTCCATGTGTCTCAGGCTGTTTTATATGACTTAAGGAACACGTTGGAAGACTTAAGAGTTTACTTAAAGATGACCAGTTAATCTATTGCTTTAAAGTTTTATTCATAATATATTATGTTTTACTTTTTATGTTCTGCACATCTTTTGTGAACTTTGCTAAAGGTATATTTGGAGGAGAACAAGAAAATATGTTAAAACTGTAAAAAAATTATTTTGCACATGCTGGTACATATGTAGATGTAAGAAATTTTATTGCTAAAACCAACTTGTCAATCTGCAAAGTCTCTTGATATAAATCTGGTTTTCTTTATGTCTATCAGCAGAAGGTCTTGATCAAACATATTGATGACTTTAAAGCAAAAAGAGCTTGTGAAAAGCAGACTAGAGTTTTTTTTTTCTTATGCTTCCAGTGCTTTTTTGCTACTCTGAAACAGAAGAAAGAAAGCAAACATTTTTTACATAAAACTAATCATGGAATAAGGTTAGGTAGAAGAAGAGGATTTAAAATATCTCTAGCTTAGTTCCAGTAAATTACCAATGCATTTCAGCTGATCATTCCACAAAGATAGGTTCTCTGTATGCAAATATGTAGTAAGACATTTCCATTTTTATTTGCTCTTCTTGTTAAATCATGAAGAGGATTGTCAAAGTGGACATGGTAGTAGGAGAAGAGGAAAAGAAGAGAAAAGTTGTGGGAATCATCTTTAGGCTAAAGCAAAGAGTTGCAAGCCAGTGAAGCCTCTACTGAATGTGACCAAGGTCAAGTCACCATCTGCCTTCTTCATCATATTTTGACATTTCTAAGAAGAAACAGACTAAAAGTAGAACTTGAGTAGAACATTGAAAATGGAAATCTGTCTATAAACAAAGCTTTAATCATGAGCAAGTGGAATGATACAATCCTCTTAAGGAATTTCATTCCAGCTGTACTGCATTTGCACAAAGAAGTGAAATCCAAGATGATTAGCAAGTCTGTCAAAAGTAAAAATAAAAAGAGAAAGAGAGAGAAAGTGAATTCGATACTGCCACTTCAGTAGTCGTTATAAAAACATGTCTTCAGTTTACCTGCATTTCTGTATTTCTAGAGGACAATTTGACTTCATAAAAACAACAATTAGAGATCTTTCATCTCCTATTCAGGATAAGTAATGTGTTGTGCTTGTCTGACACTGCCAAAACACCATAATTATGACTGTGAAATTAATTTTGACACTTTTAAAATATGAGTCATCTTGTAGAAAGTGAATTTATTGCCTCCTCTTTGCAAGATTTGCTGAAGAGAAGAAAAAATATACTGGTTATTACAGATAAGTACAGACAAGCTGGTAAGGAGAGATCATTTAGTTGATGGGATCATGATCACATGGTCACAGCTGAGTTGGTCTTTTTTCTTTTTTCTTTTTTTTTTTTTTTTAAACTGTTTGAACACTTTTTTCCCTGAATCTGGAGTACATTCAAGGGCTTGTAGCAATAAAAGCACTTGGGCCAAATTGGAGATTGTGAAAACTCGAGTCAAGAGATCACTCACCCATCACCCCACAGAATTCCCGCACTGCGCAGGGAAAGGTAGACTGGCTTCCTTTGAGTCAGTTTGAACAGCAGAAGTAGGACAGACACTAAATAGAGTTGTGCTGCATGCTACATTGATTCTTTACATTGACTCTTACAGTACTCTGAGAAGAGTATGTACTAAAATGGACAGATACTCCCAGTTCTTAAACCTCTGCTTTATCTTCCTCTCTTGTAAAAAACTTATAGCAATTTTCATTCACTCTTTCATTTTTTGAAAGCTAAAGGATTTCATTCAAAAGATTTCAAAACACAATGAACACTCATCGAGAAAAGTGTAAATATTTCTAACATTAGGAAATGTTCCCCGATTCTGCTGAGTCCAGCATATTTAAATAAAGCAATGACTTAAACTCAGTTACAGGGGAGCAATCTCATGCATAGGAACAGTTAGAAAGCAACAAAACATCACATTCTATTTCATAGTCCATTGGATGTCTTGGAAAGAAAGCCATCTCAATATTGCAGTGAAAGCAGTAAAATCATTGAATAAATAAAACCACTAAAATGTAGACGTGGTATAGCCTGTATGTTAATAATGCACAAGAAGAAACTCTGGTACTACTAGTAGCAAATGAAGCCATAGCTAGCTGACTAGCTGAGAAGTTACCTGACTAGTTTCAAGTACTAAATTATGTGCATTTAGACTCTGTGTGAATATTGTTCAAGGCAGTTTCCCAAACAGATCAATTCTGATGCTCATTATGAACTCCATTCCAATAATATTTGGAAACAAAGCAACAAAAAAAATAAAACACTCATATTCAAAGCTGAAGTAAATTCTGTTTTCTTGTATCGGAAAGGATGTTACTTCAAGAAATGTCCTATTCAGAGAACCAACAAGAAGGAAAGAATTGGGAAGAAGAATGTGAATGGAGAAGCAGAGACGTAACTCTGATAAGGCTTTTGATGACAGAGCATAATCATCTGTTACACTGAGGAAATATATAATCTGATATTTACACATTAGAACTTTTTTCCTGATGTTTGGGTGTGGATTTATAGGTCAGAGGAATATAAATTGCAGTAAACATATGCTGCTGTAGCAGTAATTGCAGTCACATGCTCTTTCTACATCATGTAATATTGCAGCCCTTCAGCTGAGCTACTTTTCTTTAAGACATGTTTGCTCTTTTATCTGAGAGCACAGTTATGACTGTCATCCTTCCTTAACAATAATATTCCAAGAAATATATTTTGGCTACAAAAGAAACGTGATTCTCAAAAGTTTTGAATTCTATTGGTTTAAAATGCCGATTTATAAATATTCTTGCTCCCTAACTGAATTATGGAATTATCTTTTAAATAAGCTGGGTTCAAAATATTGATAGTCTTTGTTTAAAACAAGACAGAGAAAGTAAGTGTGGTGCTATCTCTTTTGCATTGAATTATCAGAAAAAGTGGATTTTGTTTTCTTAATCTAAACTAATATTATGATGCTATGCTATATCAGTCAACCTGCTGGTAAAACCCATGTTTACAGAAAGTCTAAATTGGGTAACAATAGCTATAGGATATGCAGCAAATGCTTTGCTCCGTAGCAGTGGTCTAAGCTCTGTCTATTGTAAGAATAAATGTCTAAAACAGAATACACTTCCTTTCTACAACATATCAAAAGTAAATGAAATGAACTCTTATCTGCATTTCTGAACAAGACAGTCAGATAACAATCCTTGCTTCAAAAGGGACAAGAAAGCAAGACTCTGATCCATAAATCTCCAGAACTTGAAAAGGACTGCTGTTTAACAAAATTTGCGAAAAGAGTGTGATTCCCAGAAAATCATGTACCCAGAGCCATTCCTTCCTACATTCTTACAGTGTCATGGCTTTCAAGACAGGTGACCCCTCAAAGCAAACCAAAATTTGTAGATTTAAACAAGAAAGGTTTGGGCTAAGTCTTTGTAAAAGATTATAGTGTGGATCATCCTCAAAGGGATCCTTTAACTGCAGTTGTGAACATTAATTCTATATTATACCACTTGAGCCACAATTCTCTCTAGTGTAATTCCACTGAAGTTAATGAAAATCTGGGAAAGATTTATCCCTAGTGAGGAAAAAAAAAAAAAAAAGAGAAAGAGAAAGAGAATTTCCAGACAAAATGCCTAGAAAGAGCAAAGGCTAGAAGTATGTGTCAGCTGTCTAGAGGAAAATGCATTCCGGGGATGCTTCAGTCACCCTTAAAATACCAGACCTCAAGGTAAACCTCAGATGAAATCCAAACATATAAGGCAAGGAAATGTATAGCCTGTCGCCCTTCCCTGCGTCCTTGTCATATAAGTTGAGTAATATTCTTTTCTATTTTGAAAAGAAAAGTCAAACCTTTTAGTTAGTCTATTATAAATGAGTTATTTTATAAGCATAAAAAATGAACTTCTGCAAATCTCAATCTTGAGAAATAGATTTGACTCTGCTCTTGGAGTATCTTTCCCCTCTGCCATAGCAGTGTACATTCAATGGTTCCAATGGTGCTACTTGATTTACAGCAGCATCATTGCAAGGAGATCTGTCTCCCGATGGAGTACTATCTTACATTTCTTCCGTGCACATGCATCATCAACCTGGGTCAACTAATGACTACTGAGAATGAGGATCAGTAAATTAAAAATTCTCTAATGAGACTTTGATATGGTACAGAGTAATGGCTGCAAAGGAGACAATACGGTCTATTGGGTCATTGATTTGTTAACTACAAGTTCTCTTTGTGTGCCATAACATTAATCAGCTTTAATAGCTCCGATGGTGGCATATTAATTAATTGCAGCTCCATTAATAACTCTCTGATTATGAATTTACCTGACTTAGACTGTACATTTTAGAAACTGTTTAATTACATTTTACACAGTAGTGGCTCCAGGAGAGGCTATAAATAGTCCATTACAGGCACTATTATCTTCCAAACAGGAAAAATCTGACTAACATTAGCCTAATTTTAAGACAGATACAGTGAAATCTGGTAAACATTATTTCATGTGTTTGAATTACATCCATATGGGCAGTTCAGCACTGAGGATAAAACACCTAGCTGATCTGTAGCCTTAGTTCCAGGAAGTCACATTTGTTTACACACAGTGAGCTGCATCCTCATACAGATGGTCTACACAAGGTGCCATATGAAGTCTTCAGGTGATCAAAGAGAAACATCTTGCTTCTGCTTCCAAAAGTACTAAGGCCCCTGCTGACAGTAATAGCCTGCAAGAAAGCACGTTGAGTTGTGAGGGTCCTTCAGTGGTGAGAAACGAGTTCTCATGGAGCTGGAAAAAACAGGTGCTGCATGCAGAACTGCTTCATGGCAAATTTATAAGATAAGTCAGTGCTCATTTGTGAAAGGACTCTCAGAGGAAACGCTCGCATGTGGTTGCTCCCTTTGCATGGTCACAGTGAATCTTAATAGAAGCAAATCTGAAGAATGGAAATATACTGCAGTGTAATACTTCCAGGCTTATGACAATAGTGATTATTAGTCTGAGCTATTTATGTTTTTCACTAGCCTTACAATTAAATACATTTATGCTTTCAGAATTCTGTGATGATTATTTAATTTATTCCCCAATTGTTTAAGTTATTCCACTTCAGTTACTGTAAATTCTACTTCCCATTATTCTTCTTTAATCTATTATTGAATCATTGTTAAAATTGTATGCTTTTTTTTTCATTTATCTCTATCCAATCCTCACACGGAAATCAATGGAAACATAAAGCCATTTCACTAGTTTAGAAAAATGGAGATATGATTTTTCAATAAATGTTATTATAGACCTCAGCCTTTGAACTCCATCTGTTCCTAAAATCTCAAAGTGGACTTTCAACTGAATCTGGGCCACACAGGGGGCAGAATTGGAACTTCTGCTTTATGATACAGAATACGGATAAAACAAAACCTCATTTTATTGACTATTGACCTTAACAAGCTGATTGCGTTGCTTTCTTTAATAAGATAACTGAGTTTATAGACAAAAGGAATTCAGCACATATCATCTATCTGGATTTAATATAGCATTTTGTGTGATGACATATGGGAGATCAAATAGAAAAAAAAGTGGTGGGCAGTACAAATATTGTAGTAGAACTGTAAGGGAGGAAAAGTAATGGGCTATACTGGTGGGATAGATACCACACTGAAAGAAAGTCACTCAAAACTGATCCTGTTTAATATGTAAATTTAGTAACAAGGCATAAAATAGGTGTGAGTAAATGGCTGATAACACAAATTTGAGACATTATTAATGCAGACAGTCTCAGGGTAGCATTTATAAAAAAAATGGATAACACCCTTGGGGATTTGAGTAATAACAATCTGCAGTCCAGTCATATAAAATATAAGGCCAAAAGTAATAAAAGTACTTTGAAAACTAATAAAAGGCAAGTGGTGCTATAAACCAAAGCAGAAGAAACATTGAAGACAAAAATATCAGCATGCAGGCAAACTGATGTAAAATTATCCATAAATACATTTTATATAAAAATGAATGTTTCTAGCTCTCATTGCTATTAAATCCTTAAATAAAACCTTTCATCCAACAGGAAAGAAAACTACCTGAATTTATAACAGCCCTTGATAGCATCTGAGAGGGAAGACATGCAATACTCCGAGACGGAAGAATGCAATGCTCACTATTGTCAGTAGCTTTCCTTGACAACACATATGGACACATTAAGTCTCATGTTTCTATTGTCTCTGAGTTCATGAGGTTTTGCTTGAAACGTCTACTTGTCAGCTAAATTCCCACATCCATCAAACGTTAGAACTATGTGACAACTGTTTTATATGTGCTTCATAAGAAAGGGATACAAAGCTAGGTATCTCCAGCATCTTGTAGTCCATATGGCACTAATGTCTCCCTCAATAGCATCCTGGTGTTAATTGGACAGTTATAGAAGTAATAATTCAGTATCATCATGAAGACTTTCCTTTTCTGGCTATACAAACACAAGCAATGAATGGAGATATGAAGAATATATATATATGATTCCTCAGTACATCTTTTTGAGAGCATGGCTTTTTCTCTTTGCAAACACACAGGACTGCTAAGTAACAACTACTTCTGAAGAACAATGCAATACAGCTCAGTAATAAATACAAAGCATGATTTTTGGCAGTGTGTTAGTAATTTTATCAGCTGCATTTGATTTGCCTTGTGGTTTGCAGAGAAGCATATGTCTTGGTTAGGTAACAGGTTGTTTTTTCTTTGTTTTCTAGGATCACTTTGGTAAGAAATGGATATTTCTCTTATTAAAACATAAGGAATAAAAATGAGCAGCTGCTGAAGAATAGATTTATACTAGATTTTTATCAATATAATTGAGATCAGTGTATGAATCTTGTTAGCATGATTTCCTTCAGTACTGATTACTTAAATATAGAACATCATTTTATCATTTCAACCTGAAAAGAAAGAATGTACTACAGAGGAACATCTAATATACCAAACGCATAAATAAAATATGAAGAACATCTTAGAAGAACATGAAGATATGAAAAATTAGAACCTGCTCTTTGTCTTGCATAAGAAATTATTTACAATTGTTTCTGCAGACAAAAGACCCATGCTATGCTTTTAATTTCAACAAAAATGAGTGATATATTTCTTTCCACATATCAGAGTGCTTTGATAACAATCACACCTAGTATTTACGTTGTTGGAAATGAACATATTGAGTAGTGCATTGGGTAATGCAGATCATATCTACCACATATATTTATTTTGTGATTTTCTTTTGTATACATTGCAGAGAAGAACAAATAATTAAAAGTTAAATTAGGATACCTGTTTGTTTATTAAACAAAAGCCTGATTAGGTATTGCTTGAAACTGCTTTATGTCTTATTTCTTCATAAAGTTTAAAATAATAATTACAGCAATAAAAACAAAGCATACAAAGCCTTCATCTTAGCCTTAATTCTGTTTTTGTCATTTTTTATCCTTTTTCTATGAAATGTGTTTGTGTTGTAGCTTCATTTGGGTACATTTTGCCTATTCACCCTCTTTTATAGCCTACCTGTGTAAGGTATGACAGAGTTTGGAGTTTCATACTAAGTAAAGTTAATGATTATAGAGGAAATTTCAGAGTAGAAGAGAATCCAGAGAGGATGGCAAGCCAGAAAAACTGTTGAGGATAGAAAGAAGTTGAAGACTCAGTTAAATTAAAGCTTGAGCTGAATGCAACAACGCAACATGTACCATGTGCATGCTACCATGAATTGAAGTCCACAAGAGACTGGTCTTCAATCCCAAAGGAACTATGGCTCTTTTAATGTTAGAGGACAATGGGAAAAAAGCAAAAAGTATTTTCTTACTGACCCCCAAAACTCTGCTTGTCTTGTCACATTTCTGTATAGAGCACTTAAAGGTACTCCTCATCTGTATCCTCACTGTATCCTGACATCTACACTCGACAGTCAAGAAAACATTTTTTGTTGCAACTAATGATGAAATTGTCCTTGTTAGGATATCATTGCAGAGAACTCTGAGGTCTTTGATGATAGGTATTTATATCTGTTCCTTCAAAAATTGAATAAGATTAGGGCTAGCAGATAATCTAATCTGAAACATGATCCTATATTACTATTCTAGTATTTGACAATGTTCAAAACAAAATTGCAATGATGGGTTACAGGTTTACATGAAAGCAGGACAATTTTTCATAAAATGATTGACCCATCAAGGTGACAGCCAGAGAACAAAAGATATCTCATATACAGAATTATCATTTAGTTTTATTACTGCATTCATAGGTTGCTGAAGAATCTACTTGTCACTTCACCTTCCTTCTGCTCTCAGCCATGGCAGTTTGCAATGTGCCAAAGTGGCCTTATATAGAAGCAATTATTTAGGAGGATGTATGGCTGAAGCAGTAAGTAAATAAATAAATATACTAATTAATGAAAGTTGACTCCTCTTCAATAGTAAGTGGATTCTGAGACTTACCATTTTTTATTATTTTAATAATGTGTAACAGTAAGCATTAAAGTGGTCTATTCCTCATCTGAGAAGTCTGGTGTACACATGCTCAGACTTGCGTAAATATATAAGCAAAACCAGCTCTATACATGTGTTTAATGACATATAATGTTATTGTAGACAGTTAGCTTCACAAATGTCCTTTCCATAATCTGGATGCAACAATCCTGTAGAAAACATATCTGCTTATTATTTATTCAATGATTTGATATATGTTAATCCTTGTTCTAGAGTACTTTGCTGCATTCACAGTATGAAAGTCTAAAATTTATCTTCGATGAAAACCATCCTTTCATCATAAATGTCACTAGGAAAGAAAAGCTGAAAAGTGAAAATATAAAAATGGCAATATAAATAATAGTCTATTTGCAGTTAGTGAAAACAGTCTATTTGCAGTTAAGTCATTTTCAGGGTTATTTGTTTTGTTTTATCTGTTTGGTATATCTTGTTTGTTGGATTATTTTTCAACATAAGCAGAAAAAAACTTAATTCCTTTAAAAAGTTTTTCACTGAACCAAGTTAACTAACATGAGCTGCCTTGCTTACAAGCATGAGGCTTTTCCTGCATGCTCTTTAGATATTTATGTATTGACTCCCATGACTTCATTTGTTCTATGTCAGCACTTTTCAGAGAAACTATGGAGATTAAATGCATAAATCAGAATTTCTTGATGAAATTTAGTGCCAGCTCAAAACAAAGTGCTTATGGGGATATTGTGACAAAAGGCAAAGACAGCAATGTCTATAGAGGCTGGAGACTTATTCAAAATGAAAAAGCTTTCCCCAACCTATTTTCTCTCCTAGTCAGATGGTACAGTTTGTTTCTAGTGACTGCAGTGATGTATTGTAAAAATTTACAGCAGTGTATTCTTTCTCAGGTATGCAGGTGTAAATGCTTGCAAGCCCTTTGGCTTGACAAGCATGAGAGAGTTCAGGAATGTTTGCAGTGTTCATTCCAGCCTTACAAGTAGATGCTATCAAAAGATAGATGACAAGATTTAGTATGTTACGTAAGGGGCAAGGAATCTGGAAAGGCTTATTAGGAACAATACTCAAATTCTCAACATAGGACTCAGATTTCCAGTCATTTTATTGTCTTTGCAGCCCAACAGCACAGTTCTCAATCTTAATTTATAGTGGCAAGAGCTAACATAGCCACTTTTAATTATTATAAATAAATAAATAAGAAGAATTAGCTGTCAGCAAAACATTAAGCATTACATGGGATAAAACAAAGCACTTCTGGAGATTCACATTTGCACCCAAATGGACATACAAAGTGGTAACTCCATGTGAAGTTTTCCTTTCTTGAATTCATTCATTCTACTGGCTATACAAAAATGAGTTTCACAGTTCATCAAAAAGGTAGCTGCAAAAAGAAAGAAAAAAAAAAGCAGAAAAAAAATCTATTTCATCTGAGAGAGTTCTTTGATGCCCAAACACAAAAGCAGTTTTGCCTTGGGAAGTCAGATAGGTCAGCACAAGCCTGCAGATAGGCCTCATATTTCTTAGAGCTTATGTATTGCCTGGCAGAAATGCTGATGTCCTCATGCTGCAGGAAGGATCCCTAACTTGATGCTGCCTTGGTCAGCTCAAGGCTGCTTACGGGCATGGGAAAAGCACAAAACTTGTCAACCATAGGAGTGGCCCAAAGTATGGAACATTGCAGGAGGATAACTAATCACTGACAGGAAATCCTAGGTGCAGTGGAATACAAAGAGTTGTAAGAAGACAAGGGATAAAAGATATTTGGTCTATCAGACTGAGAGAACAAGGACAAGAGAGCAAAACTGAAAGAAACGTTGGCTCACTGCCCATGGTGCTGTTCAGATGGATGTTTTACTCAAAGTCACAACATACTGAGTAAGGGTTGTTGTCTTCCCCCAAGGCAAAGCTGTGTTCCATCTCCCTTTGATAAAAATGTTCTTTGTTCTAGAAGACTGATTTTTTTATTTTTATGGATGTCACAATAGAAATAGATCTTATAAGAGACTTGTGTAGAGGAGAAAGCAGTGATTTTATGATAATAAGGTTGACTTCAGGTCTACCAAGACAGTATAGCTTTATAGCAGATTTATTATATTCATCCTAATTGAAGTCGAGGAAACTTTTATAGGACTTACTTATAGAGCAGGACTGCACTTTGTTCTTAATTTACTCCTTTGCTCTTTGCACATTTAAATGATTGTTTTCCCATTTATTTAGTTGGAGATAGCCATGGCAAACCATATGAATCAAAAGCCAGAAGTTCTGGATAAAATTAAAGTTTCCATGTGTTTCACTCTTCTTCTTAAAAAAGTCTGTAATGTCATAAATTTTATTTAAAAAATTATAAAAAAATGATATTCTATGCAGTTTATAAAATTTGATTATGAGAATGGGTATTTTGTACTTAAAAATCCTACTTTTTCCCCATTACCTTTATAAAGTCTACACTAGGACAAGGCACACATCACATTATATGAAGAATTTGGATATGAAATATTAGTATTTTTAAAATACATCCTATGTCTATGGCCAG
Source organism: Nothura maculosa (assembly GCA_032353885.1). Lineage (NCBI taxonomy): Eukaryota > Metazoa > Chordata > Aves > Tinamiformes > Tinamidae > Nothura > Nothura maculosa. The sequence continues at coordinate 7,350,666 of JAUBOD010000819.1, read as the reverse complement.
TAAGATGGGCCTATTCTATCACTACAAAGTTTCAGTGATATGTCTAACATTTGCATCTTTTTGTGTTCTCTTTTTCTTTGATATATATAAAGTCTTTATTGATGCAGTCTTAGATCACAGTAACGGCTGTTAATTTTTGCCTGATAAGTCTGTGATTTATTACAAAGAATCAAATATTTATTAATCATTTGAGCTCAGGATATGAAATAATTTTTCAAGTTGTCCAGCTGAGCCTATCCAGTAAAATTTTCCCATCAATTGTAAGAGATGGTATAAACTTGGCCCTGAATGTCAATCTGTCTTCAGGAACAGTTTTAATTTGAGTCTCAACCTCTGCATCAAGCGACAGTGAGTTATGAATTTTCAGTCTCATAGCAGGACAAGTCCTTCACAAGTTTACTTCTCTTATCAAAACATCTCACATACTAACAAAGCAGAAATATCCATAGTATCAAACCATGTTTATAGTTAACATGCTTGAAAAATCTGTAAGATATTTCTCTTTAAAGTGATCCACATTTAAAAAAATAAAAATCTTCACGTTGATAAGTTATTGAGTTTCTGACACATGAAGTTATATTTTTCAATTAAGCAACACTGCTTGTAAATAGACACATTTCAGATTGTCTGTGGTCCTGGGTAAACAGGTGAGATAAAAAGGCATGAAAATCAAAGAAATAAAAGGCTGCTGTGGTTGACTCTGCTTTGAGCCGGTGCTTGCACTAAGTGCTCTCTGGTGGTCTGAACTGACCTCAATGAATCTGTGATTCTATGGACCTTAAGATCAGGGTGCATGTATGTCTCTCTATATATATATATATGCAAACTATTTTTTCAATAAATATCTTTTCTCTAGAAAGGACTGTGATTCTGTATTGCATGACAGCTGAAAATTAATTTCCATTAATTTCCCTATTTATAGCTTATTAATTATAGTTCGATGGGAATTCAGAGCTTTTACTTTATTAAAAGGAAGACTATAATTTTACATTTGTATAGTTTTTTTCTTTGGAGGAAACACTCTAGGTAAAAACAAATAAATAAATAAAAAGCCATAATGGCTTCCCAAAAAGAAGTGGAATTATTTAGCATGAGAAATGACCTAAGGCACAAGAAATTTTATTTCTGTGGCTTATACCACTGCTGCAGCATCTAGATCTGTCTCCCGTGGAATTAGCATGATCTCCACTTGTACACAAAGTGATGATAATTGCTGTGATTTACATCTGACAACTGGGGTTATTCCCAAGGATTTCAGTCTGGAGTCGGTGTCTAGAAAGGATTGATGAACGCAGTGTCATTATTAAATTTAGGGTGAAAAAAACAATGTTTTAATAGTGACCATTTGGTCTGCAGAGAAAGCAGCATTGACATGCTCACGCTCTCATCATCATGCAATTACTCTTTTGAAAAACATTGGATCCAGTTGCCTTAGAAGGCTCCAACAAAAGTAACATGCAGCCAGTCCATGATATTTCTGTCAGCCTTTAAAAACTCATATAGCTCTAGTGTAGGATTAAGTATATATTGGTGAAAATAAAGAAGTCTTAAGTAGTTGGGGGTTAAAAATCAATTTAATCCTTCCTTAAAACACAGACTTCTCACTTTTTTGACAATCTGAGAATGTCACACATCAATTGAGTACATGAGAATGAACTCAGTAGATTATTTTTCACAGTAGGATTTCCATTTTGTTCATTTTGAACAAAAAGAATTTCTAATCACAAATATTTTTGTGAGATTTGTGAGATAACATTGGTTTTGCTATACATGAGATTTCCTATATTCTAGATTGTATAGATTGTGAAACTGGGTGTTTGTGTTTAATGAGACCAGGCTTTGCTACTGATTAGTAAACTCCTAAACTACATTAACTCCAATAGTTCTATTTCATTCAGAAAGAATATAATATATTTACAGGTGGTCAGAGGAAGTATAAGTAAGAAAAAAACAATCCTTTGATATACAAGGTATCACACTGTGGTTTTAGAAATCACTGATTCTAAGGTGAAAAATTCAGAACTTTTAATTCATAAACCACCTGTCAAATCTTGATTTAGAATAAAACAAATCAAAACAAAGTAATTTAAGGTGAGATTCATCTCATCTAACTGCAGCTGACTAAAATGTAGGTAGGCTTACAGTAAGAAATAAACACCTTCAGACTTAATAATTTATAAATTTATCAACATGATTTAGGAGAGGATGAATTGTTTATGAGAGTTTACCACTCTTGATGGCCTGCAGAAGAATCTTAAATATCTGGCTTACAATGGACACTAATCATCACTCAAAACATGGCGATAACCAAAATTTGTCATGACCAGGTTGTGAAATTATCACAAGACAATTTATAAAGTGGAATTATTTTAATACTATTTTTATTACATATGATATTTTCAATATTAATGTGCTTATTTTTTTCTCTTAGCAGATGAACCAAATAAAAATTCATAGGAAAAGATGGAAAAAGAGATTCATTTTTCATACTGGCAAAAATTAAACCTATGGAGATGTTGACTTTACTGACCATAAGAATCACATTAGAACAGTCTTCTGTTCTATAAAGAGACAAACTCTATACTGTTATGAACATTCTTAGTAAGAGTACAGTTTGCTTATACATATTGTTAGTTCTATGAAATAGAAGTCTTTTCCTTGGAAATGAAAGTAAAAAAAAATTGTTTAAATTATCTTGACCTCAAATGTCAACTGCAGCTAATTAGATTGCAAAGTTAAAATAAAGATACTATCAGTTTATGCCAAGCAACTTCTCTTGGCATAATTCATCTCTTATTATCATTGTTTATCAAAAACTAGTGCTCTGATTTGTTCAGGAATTAAAATGTCTCTATTCAAACTCTGCATACTTGTTATAGCTTCGAGAAAAGTATCATTCACAATTTGCAGAACAAAAGAGTCACTAAAGAATTTTTGAAATATCCACATTTATGCAATGCTGACAAAATGTCTTCCAGTCAGCAGAATTTACTCAATTAATTCCAAAATGTCAGAGGCAGATATAGGTTTTATCTTAATATGAAGGTTGCAGGGGTGGTTTTCTCCAAAAAGACATTTGATCCAAAATCAAATGGTCCAAAGCTGGCTAAATTCCCCCCCCCAAAAAAAATATTTACAGAAGATACATAACTTTCACTGTCAGTGAATTTATTAAATGCACATGAATTGGAGCACATCCCTATCTGTATATGCAATAGAAAAGTTAAATATAGGTAGCTGTTCAGCTTGAAGGACTTTACTGTTTGATATACAGCAAATATTCTTACCTTGTCTTTGCTTTGATGTTTAGAACTCTAAATATTACTAATAACAGAAACATGAGGGGGTTTTATTTATTTATTTTTATATATGTTGCATCACAAAGCCCAGAGCACAAAACTACAGAGATGAAAAACATATTATAGTAGAAGAGTTGCATCAAAAGGTATGAGACACAGTGAAAGGCTGAGAAAGTTAGAAGTATATGAAGAGGGGATGGAAAATACTGGAGAAAGAACAACCCCGTGTGAATTTAACTGAAGTATATGTACAGGGTAAAAGACTCCTGAACAAAAGGATTGGAATCAGAGGGAGAGGGGCTTGTGAATAGAACAAAAGGGGTGTATACCTTGCTATGTAGAATAGGGGATCATTTCATTTTTGCGGTTATATTTAAAGAATTCCAAAGCAATACTCATTTCTCTAAAAGGAAATAAAACAAATATGTTATTAAATTGATACGAGTACCTAACAAGCTATCAGAACACCCCCCTTTGATTTGCATGAGGCACTCATTATTCATGGATCAGTGACATGACAGAGCATAATGATAGCTGAAAGAGTACTTGGAGGCCACTATTTTGTATCAATGAGCAGTTAAGAAGCCCTCAGATTTTTGGAGCTTCAGTTTATTGTGTTAGTCTGCAGAGGAACAGACTCTAAAGGCAGCAATATCTCCATATAACAGATCCAGCTGGCATCCTAACAACATGCATGCTCTTATTATACTTGGAAGGACTTTTTATTTCTGGTGAGCTCCATATGAAATAATAGTGCTTTTTATGATATGGTGTGTCCATGCTCTGCAACACTATGCACATATAAGCTTGAATTTAAGAATATATATGCAAATATATAGAGTGTATAAAATAATAACAGCACAAAAGCATGTCTACAAATCCAACCACTAAGTATCTTTTATTTTAACTCAGATTTGTCATAATAGACTTTACTTCAGTGTAAGAATGTAAGTGTCAATGAGTGTTTATTTAGGGTTCATAATTACTATGAGTAATATAGCATTTTAAAATTGTCATTTTACTGGTGTGGGCAGTTCATTTACTACCTCAAATGTGTACAAGAAAGTGCTAGTCTCATTCTTCAACTGGTTAAATTTGGAAGAAAACATCTTCAGGCTTTGATGATGCTGCCACTCACTCTGATGGAAAACTCTGTGAACATCTGCAAATTGCCTTCACTATCATCCTTCAAATACTTTCCTAGAAATTTTCCTTTGCCATCATGCCAGAAAACTTTGCCGTAGTCAGATCAGGGATTTGACTCTTATTATGAAGGAGGCAATGCATGTACCATGCCTTCCTTCTTTTTCCTTAGGTCCAGTTGTTGTCTCATTTGATTTACTTAAATTTTAGGCTTTATCAGGAAAGGAGATTCTATTTGTTCTGTGTTTGCACAACAGCTAGTGCTGTGAGATATACTGCTTCTTGGCTGTGGTTGTTCAGTAATATCACAGTATATCATCATGATAATAAATTATGTCATAGTGAAAGGCCTGCAGATTCAGTGTGACATTAAAATCTGAGGCTCTGTGATGCTGCAAAATCTGCCTCCAGAAGCCTGGCTTGAGATGTAAAACAGGTGGGTTGTTGGAGCCTGACTCATGGCTTTTGAACACTTAATATTGAGTTTTAAACTTATTTACTTTGACAATCACTTTTCTAAAATGTTTGACTGACTATTGAAAATATATCTGATATAATGGCTGAATAAAATGGCTGCTTGACAGTTTCAACAGTTAATGAGGCTGACCGACAATATTCATAGTCAAATATATCAGTTCATGATAATGTCACAAAAATGTAGCTGCTAGGTCTGGAGTAATTCATGACATATGTTTACAAGATACTTTGATTTTTGATAGGTGTAGATTTGGCAGGAAGTGAAAGGACACATGGTATGATCTACCTGCTCTGTCTTTGTACCCAGAAGGAAAAAAAAAAAAAAAAGGTAAAATAAGTCATTATAGACAAGATTTCTGCCTTTCATTTTCTCCAGTTTTGTGGTTTAATCTGCCCTAGCTTTATGGATGATTCAACTTTAAGCTTATCTATCTGAGCACTATAGAGATTTAAAAATGATATAGAGAGATAACATAGAGATTATATAGAGATTAGAGATTAAGGTGCAAAAGTATTGGGATTTTCTCATGTGAAACTGCTGAAATTCTTCCATGGAGAAAGATGAGTTAACCTCGCTTTTTGAAGATTTAGCATCTTGGTCTGATCTCATACATCCACTAACACCACTTCTGTTTACTTTGTGTCCCTAAATCAGTATAAATACCTGAAGTTATTTACAATAAAAGCAGTGCTGTATAGTAATCATAAAAGGAAATCAGTATTTCTGAGAAAGAGTATTTCTTATGGATAGTTCTTGCTTCATTTTCACTAAAACAGATAAGCCAAATTTTTTATAATGCAACCAATCAGATGAAGCTGATTTGCTGAAGCACTGACAATTTCCTCTAATTACCTTACTGTACTCCATGTCGCACACATACGAGCTGTTCATTGCTCACTCCCCCACATAACAGCCAGATAACACTAAGCAACAGGAATGTCATGAAAACCAACAGCCAATGTTTATGCCAAAAGGCAAGCAGATGTGCTATTCTAAACACAAGCCTATTAGGCTAAGAAAGCTTTTGTCTGTTATTTATAAGGTATTGCATATCACTATCCCCAGTATCCATTTGCCAATAGGCTTAAATCAGAGTCATCCTTCAGAAATGCTTACTACTCACAAGACAATGCTTACTACTCAATGAGACAAGTATCTTCTAGTCTAGCAATACCAATCATTCCTAGATTAACTAACTGAATGAGAAACACCACGTATATCGACAGCCTCTTTCTTTTTCATTATTGCTACTATCATAGGCTCCTTTTACTCTTGTTGACTTGGGTAAAATACTACCTGAAAGTAGTGAAGTTTTTCTTTTATCTTTGGCTGTTCTGCAAACGAAAATACTACACAAGTGTAGCAAAAATAGTGCTTGAAGAGGGAGATATTACCTTTTTGTTTGTTTGTTTTCTTCCATATGTTTTAAGCTTCTGGGTATTATCTCAGAAAGGTATCAGCTGTTCAAAATTTAATTCTTGCTTTGGGCTGAAGTTCATAATTATTTTTGGAGCCTGCACACTTTATACTTGGCCAGTCCAGATGAATTTCTTTCAACCATTTTGTACTGAGTAATGTCTGACCACTGTGCTACAAAACAAAGCATTAGTATATGCTGTTTACATTATCATTTGCCATTGCACAATAATAGTCAGACCAACAAAAATTTCCTGTGTGAATATTCTCAGGAATATGATGGGTTTTCTGTATTTTGCTTTCTTAAACAATCTTATTCTGCAATGAAATAGTAGAAACAACAGGCTGTTTCAGGCTCCATTTTAAAAATTACTCTTCTTATTCTTTTCTAAATTAAATAACAGAGATGCTAGAGCATCCTGTACCTCTGAGTGTTTTCAGTTTTTTTTCAAGATGGAGAATCAGATATTCTTTATCATTGGTCTTAGGATATAGTAGTTTTACTTTTTACACTGACTAAGATATTTTCCAAATGTTTCTGTTACCTGCAGTTCCTTCAGAATTTGTCCTTGAACTTGAACAGTACTGGGAGATTGCTTTCCTCACTGAGAGCACCTAATCCTTCAGTCTTCTATGCTGTGTTTTTTAGACTAATTTATTTGTTATATAAGCTTCATGAAGTGTAGAAATCTCGACTCTCTCCTATCTTTGAAACAGTAATATCTACTGCCCACTTTGGGTACAAATCTGCTTCTATTAAAACTGCCTTCGTATTGAATTGTTTTGCATAACACTCAATTACCATTCTATTAATGTGTCATTTAAACTCCCTCCAAACTGTCAGTGCCCATTTAATGTCTTTAATCCAGTCACATATTCAGCAAAAATTTCATTTTCTTGATTCTCTTTCTAAAAGTAGAAATGTTTTGCCATCAAAATTGGCTTTGGAGATAAGTTATTTTGTAGAATTTTCACAATCTCTGTAGCAGTTTTGACTTTCGCTTTAATAGCATCTGTAAGACTGTGCTATTTGATATACTTTTGGTCATCTTCACACTAAACAAAACAGGAATATTTCACATCCTAGTGATATTATAAAAAATAGAATAAGATTTTCAGCATAGGTAGTAGAATTCTTCACCGTGCTAGCAGTACACAATATTGTCCAAAATATTCTCAACCATTTTCTCTTATCAACTACTCCAAATACTTCAGTTAGTCCTAGCACAAGTATTGATGGTCACAAAATTAATGACAAGTTTCCCCATGTAGAGAAGAACTATGTTTCACAGTAACCTATATTAAGATGCTGCTTTCACTGCTAACCACACATTGCATTCTAGGCATGACTAGAAAAGGAAAAAGAACAAAACTACTTGATTATCAGGCAGCGTTGTTCATTGCTACACTGATAGGGCTCAAATAGCTGCTGCCATGGAAAATACAGAAAATCACTCCTTGAGGTATTAACTTTGTTCAGCACTGCAGGCATGGATCACAGATAAACTGCATGCTTACATTGATCATTTATCTCAGAATATTTGTTTACTCAGTGCTCAGGACAAGTCAAATGTGATGAAGAACTACTATTTTGGGAGAAGGAACAAGGTCATTGTACTTTCCTCCTATTGTAGATATCCATGCTGAGACCCTTCTGTGCTCACAGCCACAACTGGAATAAGTGATGGTGCTCATATGTTGCTACTTAGCATCTAGTAACTTGACCAGATCCAAAGTCAAGTTACCAAAGAGCATTCAAACTGAAGGTAATACTGAAACATGGGAACATATTTAAATATATTTTTTCATTAAAACTTTGTCAATTTATTTAGCAGTATATATGTCATGCACACTATAATTCAGCATGGTTTTGATAAACCACAAGGCAGAATTCAGCTAATTGAATAAGACATCTACATTCAATTGTCTGTCTGTAAGATCTGGGCACTAAAAATCCTCTTACAGTCCACAGGAAATTGCTCAATAGCAGAGCTTAAAGCATGAGTCAGTTGACCAAAGATGTACATAACTTAGTTTGTTCAGCAACAAAAGCACCCATTGCTTGTTGTTATATCCAGCTCTGCCTGATTCGCTCATTGGGCTAGCACCTATGACTCAAGAACTATAGGACATACAGAGAAGCAGATAGAGGTCTGGTGAGAGCTTTAGATAGACAGCTTTAGAGCTGTATGAGTAGGTGACTAAGCTAGCTCTAGATATCAGATAAAGAGCTCTCTGCATTTCGGCAACTGTACTAAATAAATCTCCATTAACTATAATGAGACTCTCAATACACTTTGTTGTCTTATCCTACAAGCAAAATCCCATCATTCTAATGTGTTCACATACAAAAATTCAGTCAGTTGTTTATGTCCTTAGCTTTATTTGCCTTTTCTTTAAAAATGGGACAGTACTGGTCCTTCAGGGTCATTAAAGGGTAGTCATGTGATGCATGGAAAGTACAAAGTACAGTAAGGCAATCAATACTTCTTTCTTCAAAGCAGGTTTTAGTAGCTTTATATGTATGAGGAATGCAACAAATAGTTAAACAAATCCTTCTTGAGATAAGTACCTTGCTTCCTATTCATTGAATAAGACTACAGAAAAAAAAAGTACATAATCAAAGTTAATAATTTGGTTACAGCACATAAATAAAAGAGACAGACTTTTCAGGCACCCTTCCTGGAGATGTATTCTAATCCTGAGTATTGCTTTTTCATTCCTAGTAACAATTAGATAGTGATTTTGTATATGTTTTATATGTAGAATATTTATGGCTACATAAACTCTCCTTTATTTCCCTGTTTTCTCACTAAAAGAATAAGACTAATAGAAGTTCATAACAATTTTATCTCTTAATCTACTGTTAAGATAACTGAGTGAAAATGTAATCTATACATACATAATTTTTGGACATATCCTTTTGGCCTCAAAGAAAATCAACTGCCTCACCTCCAGTTAACACTCGCCCTCTGAAAAAAAAGTTGCAGCTACACATACTAGATATTTAATAAAATAAATATTTTATTATTTGAAAATAATTATTCAATCATGTGATGGCATTATGAAAATATGATGATAGTGCCATCAGAAGTTATCTTTAGACTCTTCATAAACACAAACTGCTGAATACTTTCATGGTGCAACTATGCCATGAATGGATCAGAGGAACATCCGCAAGTTACTATAAGGCACCACTAGTTGTATATTACAGGGGCTAAATATGCCTAATTTCTGCCTGCCCTGGCAAGTGTTCATCCAATCCATCCATAAAGATGTCCATTGATAGAGATGTGACACACTCCTAGGTTTGGGAAAAAGAGTCAAAATATTGTTTGTCTTTATCTGGCATAAGCCAGGTGATATGCTCTTTGTGACAAGTAGCGGGGCAAGACTTTCCCATAGAAAAGTTTACATCCTGAGTACGTCAGTGGACACCAGCATAGCGGTTACCTGACCATATCTGGCTAGACTTCTCTTATATAACTTCTTTTAGAGTATGATTCATCCAACTCATTTCATGGATCTACATTAGAATAAGACAAATTGTTCCCTCAAGACCAAAGATTATTAAGCAGGTCTATAAAAGTTGTAAGAAAACACAGGGGAAAGTAGGTCAGGTACATCTACAATTAAATGGTGATAAATTCAGTCCTCAGTGCTTAAGTGAATTCCTAACAAAGTCTTCCTAGATAGCTTGGGACTTTCTAAATCTTTTCATTTCAAAACTTTTCTACCTGTGCGTTGATTGCTATAAAGACTATATGTAAACAATGCAGTTTTATCTCATACCATCACTGAGTTTTCGTTTGCTTTTTTTTTTTTAGTCAAATCTAAGATAAATATTATGGTGCTTGCCTTTAGTAAACCAAAATGAAGGAACAGTATTAATTTAATAGATACTTCTGATCCTTCATGAGGTTTGCTGTGGACGGAGTCGGTTTATTTCCTCTTTTCATTATAGCCTCAATATTGGCTTTCTCCCATGCATATTCACAAATGGTATTTTCATGTAGAAGTTCATAGAATAAAGAAAAATAAAGAAAACAAAAATGGCTTTAAACATTAGACTTTCATCTGAATATTTTATTTTAAACCAAACCTTGAAGCAGATTTGTTTCTCAAAGTTATATCATAAGTTGAAGTAAAAAATAGACTTCAAACAGTCTTCCAAAATTTGAAGACTTTGAAATCCAGGGCTTAATCCAACTTTTGTAGGTCAGTCCTATCTGTATGTTATATAAAGCCCCAAAGAACTAATGAGACAAATGACTAATGTTAGGTGTTGTTTATACCAGATTGCATCAGTCTGTAGATTTTTTTGGCAGAAATATCATCCATATTGTTTCTTGCAAATTACTAATTAAATATAGAGAACAATTACGTGAAGTGAAAGTATCCAGAAAATACTGAATTTGAGGAGAAAACAAAAATGCAGGCTTTAAATACTTAAAAATGTGAGCACCTTTAATCTGGTTTGGGTTTTTTTTTGTTTTTTTTGTTTTTTTTAAACATGAGTTCGCAAAAAAGTTTTGTCTAAGTTTGCACAAATTCTGCTGGAACGATGGACTGATGAAGAAGTGACAGTGTTAAGCATAGCGATAATTCCAAGAATCATTGCCAAGTGTTTTGAGGAAGACAGGCAGTATTTTCTGTTATAAGTTATTATAATACACTTGTCCTTTGAATGCACACATAGTGCCCCTAAATATACACATATATGTCAGGCAAATAGCCTAGAAAAATAGATTGTTGCAAGTCAACTCTAGTTGTATACCTTTCAAAATGTATCTACTTTCATAGGAGTATAAAAATTAGCTTAGAAATATTCTGTACCTTTATAAAAGTGGGCTACTGGACTAGACTCTTTAATGTAACCCTGTCTTCATAGAGCTTTTTCACTTGCTGTACTCCTAACATTATGGATGTGGGCAAATTTGCATAGTTGATTCTTTTTTCCTCACTGTGAAGCTCTTCATTCTGAAATCAATCATGAAACAAACCAAAATGCCAGGACTTTCAGATATATTAGTCTTCCCAGTTTGCTCTCCAACCTGGACACTTTCTAAATTTATCTGCAGATACAGAAGTGATACTTGAACTGAGCTTCGAATATTGAGGAAAAAATGAGGAGGAAAAGAAAAGGCTTCAGATGTCATATTCAGCAAAAACAAGTCTGTGGTGTGGATAACAGTAAGCTTCACACAGCTGCCATAGAGTCCAATGGAAAAAAAAAAGACAGAAGAGTATCACACTTTCCTTTTTTCTTTCTTTTTCTTTTTGTGAAGGAAGAGAGCAGAGTTTCATTAAATAAAATGACGACAAATGTGTTAATCGCATGAAAGAAAATAACTACAAAGTATTTACTTAGAGAAACATGAATGTATGAGAAATGGTAGTCTTTATTTACAGTATGGACATGCAATTAGGACAGAATAAATTAACAGGTATAATTAGCTGTTGTGCTTTTGAGAAATGTGAAGAAATCTGGAAATTATCAGTCATAATTTTGCTAGATATTTGTTGTGTTCTACACAGCTTCTAAACCCTGAACATCTCAAAAAAGACCTTTGGAGGAAAACAAATAACTACTGCAATAAATTCCATAAGTTTATAAAGTCTTTTTGTATATCCTATAATAATTTTGGAGATATTCATTTCCGTAAAAATGAAGCTATCAAGAATTTTGCTGACAGAAGTTATATGTGACTTTATAGCAGCACTGGTTAAGATATATAAGTTTTGTTGCTAACTCAATACCTTCAAGAGTTTGCAAAAGCTTATCTTATAATTCTGGCCATTTTAGTAGATCTCAGATTAACCCTATAGTATCATAAATCTTATTTATTGATACATTGATTTTTTTCCATCTCCAATGAAGTTGTTCGCAGATTTTGTGTACTAGGATATAGCAGAACAAGTGAATGACAGTTCCACATTGAAAGTGGAACTAGAAATAACTCCTTAGTGAGCTCTTAATGTCTACTGAGACAACCTTGTTAGGAAATCCTCTGTGAAACAGTTTGTTCATTGTCGGCATGGTTAATCATAACAGTATTACTATGGAATTGATGGATGTATGTTTCATTGTCCTCTGTTTTATTATTGCTTGCCAGTTTTGTATTCTTAATGTCATGTTGATCTGGTATTTGCTGACGGTTAAATGATTAATAGGTGAAGCACTTTGAAAAAAGAAAAAGCCCTCTGCATATGGAGAATTTAATAGAGGTTTAATGTTGCCTATAAACAATAATCTGAAAGTCAAATACATTTTTCAGCAAAGTTAAGAGGACCAAATACTCCAAATAACTTTCTTAAGATGCTACATTTTTAAGAAGAAATATAAATTCCATGACTTGAACTGACCCAATTAAAGACGGATCCAAATCAGATTGTATTTTCATTAGTAGCTGCACATTTGCCTTAAGATATTGTTAGATTTCTTCCATTTAGTAAATATTAATACGCTAAAATGCCAAAGTCTTCTGCAGGGATTGCAGAAGGCAAGTAGGATAGTCAGAACATCAGTAGTCTTCTGGATCATTGATATTTAAGGTTGTTTTCAATGAACTTTATTGCATCATAGAAAATGACAATGCAATTAAAATGCTTGACTTCCAAGTAATTTGCTGAAAGAAAAAAAAAAAAAAGACTGGTGTAGGATTTCTAACATAGAACATTAGAACATAACTTAAAATTACCAGGGTTAGGATTTAATCTGAGGTAAGCAGAGTAATGCTGTGAAAAAAAAAGTGTTCCCCAAGGTAATTACCTTGTAAACTATGTTACTCTTGAATTAGAGCCATTTCAAGCCAATTCCTATCAGTGACTGAAATTCTGAGAAAGAAATTAATATCAATATTAATAGAATGTCGAGAACATTTTTAATTTCAATAAATAGGTGTTTCCTTATGGATCACAGAAAATTTCCAAAAACGCTGTATTGTCATACTCAGTGCTACTGCAAAGCAACCATCAATGTCTTATGTTTCATTTTCCCTTAATTTATCTATTGTAAAGATTTTATGAGTATGACTGATAGCACAGATTTATGCCTCCATAATGTTACCTATATTTATAATTTAATGAATGTATACATATTTGTATTTTTTTTCTTCTTTAACAAGTATCCGTCATTAAATAAAATAACTTTCTCCTTTAGCTCAAAAGAAGGCCCAAATTAATCACAGTCTTATTTGCTGCAAAATCATGAACAATTTCACTTCAGACCTTTGGATTATATACCTACAGGGTAAGCAGTATCATTTATTGTCATTCACGTGAGTGGTCAGTAATAAACCTGTGACATGCCTGTACTTCACTATGGGAAGCAGAAGTTCTGTTCCTCTCATTAAAGCGATATGAAAACCAATTGTGCATGTTATGATTTTTTTGGTGTCTAAACGTCTGTTGTAGAACTAATTGGATGATTCCTGATTGCAATAGGTTTGAGGAGGATCTCTTTATTTCAGGATGCCTAGTTATATTTTTAGGTAAAATGTTACTAGCACAAACAGTTCCAGCATTGTGTCTCATATTTTTTTCAGAAGCAGCAGTCATTCATGTAGTTCTCCATATTTTAAAAAGTGATATGACTGAATAGTTCTGATACCACCTCTTTCCTGTAGCTTTCATTCTGCATAGGTTTCACTGACAATTGGGAAAATGTTGTATTTTAAAAACATGTACACATTCTATTTTCTTTAACAAAGGATAGCACTAAACTTATTTACTACATATCATGGAGTTAAACCAAAGTACCTAAGAATAACAGGTATGGAAGTAGGACTCTTTGAAAGCTGGAAAAATATTGGCAATCAAAGGCTACAGAAAGGTAATCTTATTTTTATTACATACAAGGAATGTTTTCCCCGGAGTGCTGATACCTACCAGAAAATAAATAAGAAACTAGCATAAAGGAGAGAGTGAAAGATTACCTGAGTTAAACTGCTCAGCCAAGATTTCCTTTGCTACACATACCCTTGAGGAACTGGGTTTCTTCTGTGCTTCAGAACTGATGAAGCTAGTAACCACTGGACTTTGTAACAACATACAGTATTTCTGTTCAAGCAGTATTATCAGCTCCATTTTTGCTGCATCATGCTATATACATATGTCTAAGACTGACTCTAGCTCTGAAAGCGCCCAGGTTTACTCCTTGAACAACTACACCTTGGTGCTGAAAGAAGATCAGACTAAGAGTAAAGGAAAAAAACATATGGTTAAATAATAAATGAGAAAAAAAAACCCACATCCCTCAGAGCACAAAAGGTAAATTTGACTTTGAAAGAGGAAGAAATGAAGAAGAATTAGCTAGGAAAAACATTACTATGAAGACTCATGGCAAGACTTTTATCCATTTTTTTAAGCATAGCTATTGTAATATGAAACACTCAGCCAGAGCTGTTAACAAGAATAACTAAGATGACTAAACTTAACTGCATGACTATTTCTCTACTCAGATGTAGAGCCAGTTCCTTATGCTAAAAGCAAGTGAGAACTGTTTTCTAAGCTATGTCCGGGAAAAGGGCTGCCCAGACAAAGCAATTTAGTGGTTCCTGCTACTGAGCAGGTGTCGACAAGGCATTTTTTTAACAGAAGGAGCCCCTGCAAGAAGGGAAATGGGCTGGTGGATGACTCAGAGCTGCCGTTTCCCTTTGCTGTCTCACACCATGCATATCACTCCTGCTCCGCACTGGTCATTGCCTAAGTTCTGACACAGATCAGCAGCTGCAGTGCAGATAGATTTATTTCTGAATGTTATTCATTCCTCAGAGAAAGGATGACAGCAGGACTCCTTTGGGGATTACAAAGAAAGAAAGCATGCAACTAGGCAGGAAGTGTTAGGTGCCAGCTTACGCTAATGGCCAAAATGCTGTGGTACATCTTTGTGTGCAGTTACGCATGCTAAGCCTTAGATGTAGATTTACTAAAACCAGCCTCTTTGTACATACTAAGATAAACCTAAGAGTGCCATAGATTCAACAGTAGAATCTACAGTTCCCCTGTTGGCTTATTTCAATGGGTAATTTGATCCAAAGGTTCATTAGCTGCATTGGGACCCACAAACTAATTAAATACCAAATCTCAGTACACCTCATAGATGTGCTTCTCTCTTGCAAACTCGTCTCTAGGCTGCAGCTCCACATGCAAATTCAACTGCAACTGCTTTGTTTGGAAAGCATAGCCAGCTCCGGTGTTCTTGAAAATCCATCCTGGAGTCCAGCACATTTGGCTTTACCTTGAAAATCTTCAAATAACTGATAGATAAATTCCTTTCAACATCCTTCTTGTTGAGGCTGGGCCAGGATCCATGGGATAAAGTGATGAATTTATAAAGAGAGCGTGCAATGATTAAGTTAAAGAATCTACATTTTTCTAACTGGAAAAAGAAAGGAAGAGAAAGTAGAAATGTTTTAACAAAGATACCCTAAACAGATGTGATTGAGATAGATATGCATGGACCTGTGTTAATTCCTCTTGTGTGATACAGAGGTCCAGTGGTCTCCAGGCTGGGAGAAGAGGGCAGTAACCTTGCCTTGAAAGAGCAAATAGGTAACTTTCTATGGCATGGAAGACTTGCAGAGTTAGGTAACATCCAGAATGTTAGCATTTTTGCTTAATATCTCTTGTAGTTTTTGCTGGAAATCTCACCAAAGTCAAAAAGCAATTAAAGATAGATGATTTCTGTGATTCTTTAAGACTTTACTATATAAGATTGATTTTATTAGCTTTCTAACTACATTTTAAAAATAAAAACTAATAGAATCTTCCTTAAAATAAGAAGAAAAAAATCTATTACCTTCATTTTTTCAAAGTAATTGATGCTCCATTTGTCATATATAAAACATAAAAAATGTAAACATGAGGCTTTATTTCATATAAAAGATTGAAAAAGATTTTGCTTATATTAAGTTTATTTGTTCTGAATGGTTGTTATTGTTGATCATTTATTTTTTCAATCAGGATATGAATTTTAGTGTTTAGTGAAGATATTGACTTTAGAGACTGCTAACCAGAATGTATTATGAACTTTCCATCAGGAATATAGAGCTGTACCTGCATAGAAAAAGGCATTAGGCTTTATTCCTCAATTTCCTTTATAAATTTAAATGGAAGGATATTTAAGTATTTAAGAATTCTACAAAGGTGTTTAGAGCATCTGTGCTTTTCTGAAAAGCAGCCAAAACATCATCAACATATCTCAGATGCAATCTCTCTCTTGGCTTGGATTCCAGCACAACATTCTGTCCAGAAGATGTTGTGAAGATATTAGTAAACACTGGACTAAAATGTGTTTACAAGGGTTTAGTGACAGAAGGCAAGCAAGGCCACAAATAAAAAGCCAGCAAGCACTTGTCAGAATGATGTGAAATCACAGGTGGACCAGTTCTGGTTTATCCTCAGGCTTTGTTATTAACCCCAAAGGACCTGAGTGTTATGTCCTGCACCAAGGGCAGCACTTGGGAGCAGTACAAGAAAGAATTCCTTTTGCTGCAGGGAACAGAAAATCAACACCTCTAATACCACATACACCCTCAAAAATGCAGAGAAGAGGGAAAAAGAAGAGGCAGGAAGTGACAGGGCTTCAACTGCTTGTTCAAGGTCATGGGTGACCAGGCTACAAAGAATGAATAGAGGAGATTTCTGCAAAGATGTGCAGACAAGCTGGGTTGTGTGGTTATTTGCACAGCTTATGTATGGCTAGATTCATTAATAGAATAATATTAAGGTAAGGGAACTCTGAAATCATGTGGGACAAATGTCTCTGTTCAACCAAGTCATGCTTATGGCAGATTTCTAAATTATAAACTAGCCTATCTAAATTTAAGTAAAGCCAGAATAAACCCCTGACCTATGTTTTGCTATGTAAGATGCAGCATGAAAGATATCTTCTGAGCAGCTAAAGTGAGGATCAGAGGTGCTTGGATCTCATCCTACAGGGTAGGTAGAACATTGTCATTGATATTCATGTGTCCCTGCATTATGTCTTATCTTTAGATTATGCAACACCACTAGCTCTCACATTTCTTTCTCTCTACCTTTACTCTTTGTTGCCATGAGGAAGATCTTGATAGCTTTTGTTCTATTGAACTAATTTGCCAGATCTAAACTCCCTTTAAAAACAACAGATGTACCAGTGCCTAAATGGGCTATCATATGACTGTCCCAACAAAGGTTGGGACAGATAGAGAAAAATCTTGGAAGAGAAAAATGTAGCAGAATATTTTATTTACTTCCTACTAGTCACTGAATATTCTCTCACATGTTTTGGATCAATGGAAGTACTGCCCTTCAAAATATATATATATGTATATATGTATATATATATATGTAACGGTGCGGTGGATTGAGAACTGGCTGGATGGCAGAGCTCAGAGGGTGGTCATAAATGGGTCTGAGTCCAGTTGGAGGCCTGTGGCCAGTGGTGTCCCACAGGGGTCAGTGTTGGGCCCCGGTGCTGTTTAACTTGTTCATCAATGACCTGGACATGGGCACGGAGTGCACCCTGAGCAAGTTTGCGGATGACACAAAGCTGGGTGCTGTGCTGCCATCCAGAGGGACCTGGACAAGTGCAGGGTCCTGCACCTGGGGAGGAATCACCCCAGGCACCAGTACAGATTAGGGGTCAACCTGCTGGAAAGCAGCTCTGCAGAGAAGAACTTGGGAGTCCTGGTCAACACCAAGTTAACCATGAGTCAGCAGTGTGCCCACTTGGCCAAGAAGGCCAATGGGATCCTGGCCTGCATCAGGAGGACGTTGCCAACAGGTCAAGATCCTGCCCCTCTCCTTAGCTCTGGTGAGGCTGCACCTAGAGTACTGTGTCCAGTTCTGGGCTCCCCAGTATAAGAAGGACGTGGAGCTTCTAGAGAGGGTCCAGCGGAGGGCAACAAAGATGACTAA
>JAUBOD010000819.1:7305792-7332326 GCA_032353885.1 Nothura maculosa | reverse complement strand
GTTGTGGAGTCTCCTTCTCTGGAGGTCTTCAAAACCTGCCTGGATGCCACCCTGTGCCACATGCTCTAGGTGTGCCTACTCGAGCGAGAAAGTTGAACTAGGTGATCTCTAGAGGTCCCTTCCAACCTTGAAGATTCTGTGATTCTGTGAACTGTTCTTTTGGGGTTCATAAATTCTGTTAGAATTCTTTTTTTTAACTTTGAGATAATCCAGTAAAAGCATCCTCCTACACTAGATTGCTAATATAATTCAGACTACCTTGAACTTGAGAGCAAAAAGTCAGTTAAATTAAGAAGAGTTGAGAGAGTCATTCAGAAGAGGTATTTTTTAAATAAAGTCTTAAAGTCAAGTGTCTTGCATTGTATATGAGTTATATGGGAAAATGAATAAATGACAAGTTTGCTAATTTTATTGCCAATGTTTTAACTGGTGTAATGGCAGCTTTAGCGTTCTGTAGTATAATGAAAACTGACACAGCTGTATAAGGTTGCTCAACCCTGCTCAAGCTGGTTAGTTGTTCTCAGCTCTGTGACTGGCATACCATTTCAGAGGAGTTAAGTTAGTGTATTTATAGGAAAGAATTTCTTTATTGGTCACTGTGCTAATAAAGAAGTACTGGATTTGAACTCTGCTCCACCACACCTCTCCCTACCCTCCTCTCCCTTCCCCTCCACACATTCCTTTCTTCCCTGACATGTCCACTAGGCTCACTAAATAAATAAATAAATAAATCATCTGGCCTACTTGCAACAGTAAGGATTTCTGTTCTAACAAAGGATTTATAAAACTTTAGAGAACGTTGTCTCAGAACTCTTTATATCCAAGCCATAACCCAAAGATGTCTATCTGCATTGCAAATAAGAAAAGCATTTGCAATATAAAATAGCTTTATACATATTTTAAGTGATGGATTTATACATTTATGTTTCCTTTTTCTCGTGCTTTATTCTTTACCTCCATTTCTTGTATTCACTCACAGCTATTTTTCTGTCATCATTTGCGGGTTCCTTTGTACCACGAAGGGCTCTAACTTTTACAAAGTGCACATTATGAGTCTTCTACTATAAACTTTCATTTACAGCAATACAATATCCTCCAGCTCCATTATACACAGAAGTCATAGTGGAAGTGGTCTGACAATGTCCTTTCCTTTTCCCTGGAAAGCCTTCCAGTCACAATATGCAGTATAGAAGATGAATGAGTGGCAACAAAAGTAACAAAGATTTATTCTTGTCATCCATTTAAAAGACTAGAGTGAGAAGACATCACTTAATTACAACTTCCATGTTCTATGACAGATTTCTAAGTGGTTTTGTACATGAACTTGGCACAGAAAAAAAAAGATATTTTGCAAGAAAAACTCTGACTTTTTTCCTATTCAAAACAGATCACATTACATTTCTCCTTTCTGCAATTTTTGCTGGCTCCATGCCAAAAAGGGAGCCCTAACATTATAGGTGCCTGTGAGGTACCTGTAGCTCAATCTAAGCTTGATATTAAATCTTAATGCTTGCCAAAGTAAGTATTATATTTTTCAACAAATAGAAAGAGGACAGATAAGCATCTATCCTGGCCTTCAACCAAGGCAGTCAGAGAAGTGATCTCTGATATTCTTATATTAGAAATGAAACCAAAATTTAAATAGAAATCACACTGTATAGGTTGTCTCACCTTTGATAATTCACTTCAACCCTATTACAGCAACTTGCTGATGAATCAATCCCTACATATTCATACCCAAAAGTTCACAAAGATAATGGCAATTTTCACAAATCTCTCTGCATATCAACAAGGATGTTCTTAATTATGTCAAAAAGCAACTCTGGTCACTTGGGCAGCTGAGTCATGCACTCGGAAAAAGATTGAAGGCTGAGTTATGACTTTTACTTATTTAGAATATCCAACAAGACTGAGCTACTAAACACATCCTATTGAGTCCCCACACCTGAGTCTTCTGTGATCTAAAGACTGAACATGTTGAAGTGTGAATTGGTAGACAAATGCAATGGCAAAGTAGCAAAAGTATGTATGACTTACGACACTGCAACACTGAGTTTTTTTTTTTTAACAAGCCCTCAAAAGCAATATATTTTTAATACTAGTGTCTAAATTAATCAAGTGCTTTATTTAAAATTTTAAAATTAAAATTGGGAGAAAATTGTTATGATTTAAAACATACAAACAAACAAAAAACCGAGAGCTTCTTTAGTTAACTAGATTAGAGCTGCTAGCAAGATTTAAAAAATGATGTACTGAATTTAAAAGCAAAGAATACAGTCTAGGGAAAAACATGTCTTACATTAAACTTTGTAATATTTTTTTTTTAAAAAAAGATATTTGCAGATAGCAATAGATTCATGGAATAGCAGACTGGTACACATTAGAAATCATTGGGAAATGCCTCCTCTGAAAATGACCTTGACCCTGAAATGGCACTGAAATCATGACTGCTAATCACCCCTGGAAATTAGTTCTGGCTGGCTGGAATTCCAAACTTCAAAAACAGAATGAAAAAAAGAAAGTCCATCACTTGTGATTGCATTGAAACAAGGAACAATTTGAAAACTGTCCAGAGTTTGACCCACTAATTAATTTCTATTTTGAGATTTTAAAGGGGAGATAAGTGCTTTTCACCTGATGGGACTTCTGTTAGTGTACAGACTGCTTGCTCTACAATATCAGTGGTAAGCAGCAAAAAGGAAAAGACATAAAGACATACCAGAATAAGGCAGAATATGCCCCTTACTGATTCTGTTCTGCTTCTGCCATAGAAATGAAACTTATCTAGGTGAAACAGCTTACAAAAAAAAAAAAATTTCCACACATCCAGTTATTTTGTGTATACTTTTTTCTTGAGATCTCATCAAAGAGAAGAAAATCCTGTTTTATATTCAGCTACTCTTTCATAAAATGTTTTTGCATCAGTAAAGCAGAATACATTTAGAGGTGGTCACATATCACTTCTTAATGGAACCAATCTGGCATACCAGAGAGAACACTTGGGAGAATTCCAGAATAAATTATTTAGGGCAATTTTATTAGATGTAATCCTTAAATTCTTTTAAAAATTCAAACAAAATCCCCCAGCTCTTTTTTACATTAATTGACAAAATATATATTTTTAAATATGATTTCCTGAAGAACTCCATGAAATGTGGTAGTCTGAAAATCCTCCCAGGGTTCATTCAGATCTTAATTCTGCTACTTCTGTTTTGTGTTTAAGCTCTTAATCCTGTTTCAGTGGACACAGAGCTCACCAGTGTGACAGTTTAATTTCTAATATATTCCTTGTTAAATTTAGGAGTGTATTTATTTAATTAAATAAAGTTAGGCATAAAAGCACATTGCTGAATTGGAAAAATTAAACCAAAAAAAAAAAAAACAACAAATAACAAAATCATTATTGGATTTCTGTGCTCCAAAATTTTATTTTTTTCTGTCAAATGAATTATACAAGCCCAACCATCTTCAAATGAAAGTCTCAATTATGTGAAGGTGAGTAATGATATACTCTTCATATACAGAATGTCTTAGACTTTTATTGCAATTTATCACAATGTCCCTTTAATGCCAGAAAGAGTTGAATATTTGGAGTAGTAATACATCACAATACTCCAAGTACTCCAGTTCCTGATTCACTTCTTTTCCATTTGTCCTTGTCTGCTGAGGAATCATTTGGTTCCTATATCCTCGTCTTGACTTTCAAAAATAGCCTTAAAGCTAGATGACTTTATGGTCATGTTATGCCAAATGAGCTTATAACATGCATGGCTACTGGTATTACAGATACAAAGAAAATGATCTCTGAATATTGTCATATCCTAATATTCATTGGGAACTGAATGTGTTCAAACCCTCAGATGCAGAATTCTAAAATGAAAACATTTGCTTTGCAAATAGCATCATTTTGGAGGGTAAGAAAAGTACATGTGAAATTATAACTTGGGTACATTTTGGATGGCTCATTTTAACAACTGTCTCACTGAGAAGATGAAAGGGGAACTCCATTTTAAATAAAACCTATGTGAAACAAACAACCAATTCATAATACAGGAGCTATAAGTAATTGAACGTGAGCTGGAGTGCTCTGTGAAAATGACAAGATTTACATACTTTTCTGAGAACTTCAGAATACTTCAGTAACAATGCAAGAAATAGCATATTTTTATTGCAAAAAAAAAACACTTTAAAACTTGTGATTACTTGTATAATATTATTTAATCTAAAAAAGCATCCCTTTCAACAGGTGGACCTAAAATACTGTACAGGAAGCTGATGACTACTTTAATGTTTTATATTGATGGAGAGTTAAAACAGCAGCTTAGAAAAGTAACAATTGCTATCCACACTTTTAAAACATATATAATTCTAATATAGATATATTTATGTGTCTGACATAAACTTTCATAGATATGCTCACGAAAGTACTTAACTTATTACTAATGTCTAAGCTATAAGGACATTAAACAATAAAAAATAAGTTACCTTTATATGGTATAAAATTGATTAAATACTTTACAATAAGTACAATTAAATGAGGTTAGAAAATTGATGAAGAAATATTAAAATTTAGAAACAACACAAATGTTTATATCAAGGGAAAATCTTAACATCGCTTAATTCCTTAGTTTTTGAGTAATCCATAGTGCATAAAATTTGATCTTGTGTGCATCAATATGAAGGAGAGAAGCAGAGACTGATTCTAAGGCAGTGAAAGGAAATGGATTGCTAGTAATAGAACTCAGACTGTCCTCAAAATTAGAAGCATAGAATAAGTAGGGTATATGTAAGATCTTTCATTTAGAAGAAATAGCCACAGATAATATTCAAATAGTAATGGTAAAATGAATGCTTCTAAAATGTCACAACACAATTGCATTGAAAAAACTATGATTCTATAATATTCCAAAGGGTGTAGTTTTATAATTCAAAAAAGCTTCAAAGTCCCTTGTTGTTATTTTCAAATTAGGCTATCTCTCCGGGCAATATGCTAAGACACTAAGAAGACAAATCTTAATTCACCAGGGCCTATGAGATTTTATATAGTAGCTATAGCTACAATTAACTCTGCAGTAAGTCCAACTCTTACTGTAGAAGAGCAAGCAAAACTTTCATTAACAGCATGTAACATAGACTGGCTACACATAGAATGATATATTCAAAAGGCATGAAAAATAACAGATAGCAGACTTTAAAAGAGAATACTGAGGAGGTCTTGATTACCTAATCTACAGATAAAGTAGTCTATGACTTTATCAAGAACAGTCAGTCAAGTTTCTTACATAAGCCTTAAAAAATTTAAAAGGTAAATGAAATGAAAAGGTAAATGATAAAATGAAATCTATGCTCCACTCTCATTAAAGAATTCTCAAATTGCTTTGTGAGATCTGGTTCAAAATCCTCCAATGCCAACAGTGTGTTTTTGGAACATGCATAGTTAAAAACTATTTCATACACTTAATAAAGGAACAGAAAAATATTTAGAGAAGCAGATAGGAACAATACGTCCCCTGGTCTGCACATTTAGGCTCACTTCCCAAAATAGAGTCTTCTTGATTCTGCTTGCTGTAATTACTAGAGAAAATAATGTGATCTCAGTCCCACAGGTATGCTTGTCATGAGTTCTCATGAAATATGTTGGTTTTGTATGTATTTGGAGATTTGTCTAGGACTCTGTGTTCTCTTCAGCAAAAACATAAAATGCTGTAGATCTTTCTTGTATGCTGGGTCTTTTCTTTTTATGCAGATGACAGGCAATCATATATTCTCCCTAAGCACATAAAAGCATAGATTCCTGCAGAGGATTCATTATGGAGATTAAAAGAGCAACCAAAACACACCCTTAGAAAGACATACAATATAGTCCACATGCAAAAGCTTTTAAAGCCCAGCAATGAAGCCTTCAGGCAGAAGAATTAACATTGTCTTCAAAGATAAGTTTTTATTCATGAGAACTAAAAGTTGGGATAAAAAAAATACATTAGTGAAAACCGTGCTAAACTTTCTTTTTTTTTTTTTTTTTGAAGAGATATTAAAAACAGAATAATGACAAAAGACCTTCTTCGTCTTTCTGGTAGGATGATGCATTAATTCCTTTATAATCTTACGCTATTCAATTATGACCATTCAGACAACAAACATGTACTGATAGGTCATGATAGGTCATGTACTGACAGATCTACAGCAACAGGAGTATATGAAGTTCTGTCTAGGAGAGAATGAAATGTTAAACAAGAGTCAATGGATAAAGGATTAAAGAGCAAGCCAATAGGGGTGGCACTGTTGTTGGAGTTTACCGCAGGCCTCCTGACCAGGAAGGGAAAGTGGTTGAGGCCTTCTATAGGCAGCTGCAGGAAGCTTCATGATCACAAGCCCTAGTCCTTATGGGAGACTTCAACCACCCTGCTGGGATCTGCTGAGATAATCACATAGCTAGGAACATACAGTCCAGGAGTTTCCTGCAGAACATTGCAGATGATAGTTTCTTGATGCAGGTGGTTGATGAAGCAACAACAGCAAGGAAGCTGCTAGACCTGATACTAACAAACAGAGATGGCCTACTTGGAAAAGTGAGAGTTTTGGCTTCAGTGACCATGAGATGTTGGAATTCACAATCCTGTGTGGAGGAGCTGGGCAAGAAGTATGATTGCAATCCTGGACTTTAGGAGAGCTAACGTTGACATCTTTAGGGAGCTTCTTGGAAGAATCTTTTGGGCCAGGGTCCTAGAAAGAAAGGGAGTCCAGGAGAGTTAGCTCATGTTCAGACATCACTTTCTCCAAACATTCAATGCATTCTTGCAAGAAAGAAGTCGAGCAAGCAGGACAGGAGACCTGCATAGATGGGCAAGGAAATGTTGGGTAAACATAATGAGAAAAACAGCACATATATAATGTGGAAGAAGGGTCAGATCACATGGAAAGAATATAGAAAAATTGTACAAAATAGGAGTATTGAAGAAAATGCAACAAGGAAGGCTAAGACCCTTCTGGAAGTAGATTTAGAAAGAGATACCAAGGACAACAGGAAAGGATTCTACAAATACATCAGTAGTGAGAGGAAAACTTGGGAAAATGTTAGTCTACTGCTGAATGGGGAGGATGTCATGGTGGTGGAGCCTGCCCTCTGGACAATCTACCAAGAGAGATCATGGAGTTTCCTTCTTCCAAACCTGCCTCGATGCCCCCTGTGCCTTGTGCTCTAGATGTTCCTGCTGGATCAGGACAGGTTGGACTGAATGATATCTAGAGATCTCTTCCAACCTCAACTATTCTGTGATTCCTGTGATTTCTGTGAAATGTGGAGAATAGTTCAATTGTATTTCTGGAAATTTATTGGGATCTCCAGGAAATACGCTTGTGCTTGAGAATCCTTCAGGCAGTTTTTCCTATGAATGACTCTATATTGTCAAATGACTTAGCTCTGGAGCTCCAATAGTGCTGTAGCAAGCTTTGTGCTTCTAAATACTTGCAAACATGGCATAGTAAGTCAAACATTCCTTTAGATATTTTAAGCAGAAATATATATGCATTCATATATATATAAGAATATGGTTGTGATTATGTATGTGCATACTTACGTTCTTGAGGACATAATATGTCTCCCAGAGAAGATGTGAAGTGTGGTTGTTGCTCACCTGCTACAGAGAGGACTGGGGAGGAATCCGCTAGTCTCCAGGCAGTGAGAAAGCCAGAATCAAGTCCTGAAGTGAGTGACATTCATAATGTTGACTGACAAACAGCAGTTTTCAATATTTACGTTGAAATCAACATACAAATTCCTTGGAATGAATTTCCAATTTATATGAATTTCCCATTTATATGAGTTTATTTTCAGTAGAATCAGGTTTACATCACAAAACAAATCACATGCAAGACTTGAAAAGTGTTTTCTATTTCCGTTTGAATATTTCAAAATAGACAGAAATTCAGACACTATATTATAAGTATTTGATGCTAGTATTTTTTTAATCATTTGTATCAAGAGCATTTTCTAAGTGAGAAAAACTGTGCCCTCCACATCACTCATTATCACTTATGAAGTGTTTTTACAACAGTTCATTACAGAAAATGTATCCATGTCACAGATATTTGGTGATAAAATTTCAAACATCTAGCATGGAAAGCACAAAATTAAAATATATCCATGCAATCTAGGCAGGAATGCACACACAACAACTGCCAAATCTTTAGGTAAGGACCTATAAAAATAAGTCTAAATACTATGAAGTGCTCCACATTCATATTCACAATGTTACATATGGAAAAAAAATGTTCCTTAAAGAAGATCCACCTGACTCTTGTCATCTTGGCAAATGTTTATGAAACATTTTTTTTTTTTACCACTTTATAAGGAGGGTTTTTTTTTTTCCTTTTTAAGCAAGCAAAAAAATGGTTAGGTTCTTTTCTGAATGCAGAATTTATTTTCTAAAAAGTCAGACAAACTGGGATCCTCCACAGTAGGTTTTTGACACTCCACTAATATCAATCACAAACCACAATATCTATCAAAGTTATTGTATGGGTCACAGTAATAGCTTACATCAATGAACCTTAATGCAGTCCTATAGGACACAGAAGTCTTTTCCCGCTGAATAATTCAGTACATTGTCTTGACTGTCCATGAATTTCTCAGATAGGCAATTCACATTGCTGATCACAAGTGACATTAATAACACTATCTGTCATGTAATGCATTTAAACTTGCCTCTTACTGTACAATGCAAATGCATTTTCTCTGAGAATTCTGAGTGAAACTTAATAGCTAGGCAGGAAATGGAGTAATTGGTTAAAGAGATTCATAGGGCATTATTAGTGTTTTTATTACTTCTGTAATTTTATAGCGTCTTTGATTTATGATCTGGAGAAAAAAATGAAAAGGCATTCTGTATCTTTCCAGTTGCACTAAACTGCTTTGCATCCAGAAATTAAAATGCTGAGTAATGTACTATAATAAACCCTAGGAATAATCATCATTATTTTCCTGATTTAGCATTTGTATTATTCTCAGCATCTACACAGTCATACCAGTTATTATTGAGAATTACAGAAGTCACTATACAATTGGAAAAATATCACACAAAAATATGTTTTACTAGCAGTTCTAGTTATATGAAAAGTTGAGAATATCTGTATTGGTTATATTTGAGTAAGGAAAAATAAGAAAAATCAAGAGAAAAAAGAAAAGAATAATTGAAAGATCTCTTAGTATGTCAATATGACAAGTTTCTACAACAAATTGACTTGTTGAAACTGTAAGCTTGCAGAGTCCATTTGCTACTATTCTTGTACACCATACAGAGAGTTGTATGGTATATTTCATGATCTATTAGATAACTATTAACTAGATCCAAGCCTCTCTACTCAGACACAACATTAATAGAATACAATGAGTTCTACCAGAGTAACTGGTCAGTGAAGGATCAGGATGCTGAGAAATACATCAAAGGATAGTAGGCAGTGGAGGACAGTGGACCATCAAGATCCAAATTAATAATTAATTTTCCTCATATATATTTGTATAGGATTCTCTCCTGGTATTTTTCCTCTGCTTTAGGAACATCCATGAACTTAAAATGTGTACAACACAAGCTAATTACATCTTCTTCTCAGCCCTCTTGCTAGGTTAAGATACTAGGTTTTATAGCAGGACAATTGAAATTAAGTACTATATTGAAACTCACTAAAGAAATAGGCATAGAAAATCTAATGTCACTAGAAAAATTTTAAAATTGGTTATTAGCCTAATGTAACTTTTTGTGTGAGTCAACTTATTGACCTTCTGCATCAGTACAATAGCGGTATCCCTCTGCAGAACTGTAGGATGTCCTGCTGTGAAGGCTGCATTGTCACAGGACAATTAGTCAGACCGTGACTGGACAAATGCAGCCTAATAAATCTAGTGGTGGTGATTGGAATTCAAAATGCACTCCCAGGGGAAGGAAGAAAGATGAAAAAATAGCGCTGGTCAAATGAACAGCTTGTGATAGCAGACTGTAAATCACATATGAGTTTATAATGCTGGCAAGAAAAAATGGTAGTGCATCTCCTTCACAAATATAGAAAAGAACAATACAGTGTAGAACTAGGAGAATTTTTAGAGCTATCCAAAATTACCCTCTTTTTTAACTGAAATTTAAGTGTTATTGCTTTCTGCATTAAATTACAGGTCTTCACAAAAAAGTATTTTGAAGATTGTATATATTCTAAAAATTGTTGATCTTTCTTAGCCAAATTCTGTCTCTGAGTGCCTGGAGGGAGTAATCCTTTCAGTCTGGAAAAAAATTCCTGGAAAATTGCTGATACCTCAGAAAGTAGCAGAAGCAATCAAGGAAGAAGAAATTTAAGGCATCATCTTTGTTACTTAGCCCTGTGGCTTAACTAACTTCCAAAGAGAAGTCACAGATGAAGTCTATTTCACACCAAGAAATAGTTTTCTCTCTTGCTTTGTCTTAATATACTAAGCAAAGCTAATAGTTAACTGTGAAATCATTTTCAAGTTCTAGTTTACTAAACTCAATCTGTCTACTTAAAAGACTGTCTACAGTGTTAATTGGGTATACTATTTTTCTTTTCTTCCTGACAGAACTGTTATTTTTTTTTCAATGTGCATTTTTGAACAATTAGACTTCAGATCAGAGTTCTTTCAGAATCTAGGGAGCTAGCATGTGTATAATGTTGGTAAAGTACTTGCTAAGAAAGGAGTTTACATAAATGCATGTTATTGTTATGAATAAGAAGTACCTGGCATGTGGATAGACACTGCTGAGTTAGGGTTCACCTCACTACATTGTTTTAGTGCCAGTCTTTTTTTCACTTGTCTATAAAAAGGTGTTCTAGCAGAGCTGCCCACATTTGTTAATTGCTATGATTTGTATTTCACATTAAAATGCTTTCACTTAGTCATGTGGTATTAAACAGGTTTTGGGAAGGAAGGGATTGTTCTGACACAGACATCCACCTTCTGAGTTTGGTTTCAAGTCTATATCATTCTCCCTACTCCACTTAATTGAAAACAGAACTTGACTGTAAAACATCATGATTTAGAGCTGATCATATAAATATCCAACCTTCTGTTCTGTGCCTTCATGAAGAGTACTGTTTGTACATTCACATTTTCAAGCTATGATGAAGTGTGTGCCTTTCCTTCGCTACATTTCCAGGCATCTGCAAAGCCCATATTTAAATGGTTGAGTGAAAAGATTGTAAAACATGTTTGGAAGTGTAAAAGTTTCCAATAAAGTGCACTTGCCTGCCTTGTGAACTTTGAATTGAAGACTGTTTCTGAGTATGTTGTATTTGCTGCTTGCTTTTATTACCCTAGACCAGTAGTGATTATTGCTTTCCCTTTCACTCTGTTCTTACTTGTTTTTGTCATTCCTCTCAAGGGTATCATGCCCTGGGTAATAATAAAATAAAAGGTTTATTCCTCATGCAAGGCTCTGCACAGTGCAGACTGAATTGTTCCAAACACCAGAGGCTGAGAAAGGCAAGCCAATGTGAGTGATGATAGGTGAAAAGGTCATCATTTCATTCTTGTATAAAATAATTTTTGGTGCCCATTTCACTTTTCCACTTTTTTTCCCTTTTCCCTTTCCTGGAGGCTTTTGTTTTAAGTCTCTTTTTAACTCTCTTTAAATGATTTATGATGTGTTTCACACTTTGTTACCTTTCTCTGCATTGTAAATGTCAGTATGCCACATCTGAGAGATGGGAAGTTAACATGCCGTGGGGTTTTATTGACGAGTCTGTGTCAGTGCAAAAAGAAAATGTTTTTAGTTGGTAAAGCACTGCATTTATTATCCAGAATCTCCTGACAGTAGTAATGATAACACATGAATGAGATGAAATACTGTCAAGACCTCTTCAGTGTACTGGAGCACAAGATAAGATGTTTTCAGAGTTTTCAAGTTTTTAGAGAGTAGATTCTGTAAGACAGAAAAAATATATACTACATATTTAACATATGCATATATATATGCTTGCACCTGGCATGTGCTCATGCTTATGTTCACGTATACATCAGCTAAGTTTTCCCAGCTAAAAAGAAGTTATCTGATGTCTGCCTGGTACTAGATGCCTTTTGAAATGAACTGGGATCTCAGATCTCAGAAGAGCTGCAATTTGTTTTTGTATCAGCCACTAACCCTGGGGTGACCTTGAACAATTCACTTCAACTCTCCTTATCCCAGTCTCTTGATACATAAAATAAAATTATTGATCCTCCTCTTCTTTTCAAAATGCATTTAAAATGCACTAATAAACCATACAGTAGGTAGAAAACTGTAAAATAACATACACTGACAATTATAAACTCCAAATGTGCAAACACGGAAATAACATCTGGCAAAACTTTCTACGTCATCTTTCATGGGTGCATTTCATGAACTAGGAAGCTTAATTCTATGCACCTGGAATCCAGGGAAAGGACTTGCTCAAATTCACAAAAGGAGGTAAGAAAAGCTTCATACAGTCTTCATGTAAAATTAGAAAAAGTGCATAATGAACAATTGAGATGGAGTTTACTGGAAAAACGATTAAATCTTATACTCAAGTTCCACACGCATTCATTGCATGCAGAGAATTGGGATAGATATGAAACACAGTAATTGCATTTTAACTGCTCTATGGTGGCTGCGAACTTAGCAGGGAATACATGCAGCTTTGTATAGACTCTGGAGTTTCTCCAAGAAGGAAATATTAAATAGAACCTTTCAGTTTGGATTTTCATACAATTTAGTGTGCTCCTCTTCCGCTGCTGTGATAACTGATGTGTTCAGCGTAACTTAGTTCTTTCCTAGATATATATAATTTCTCTTAGCATCTTTACAGCAACTTCTGACTTATCTGACAGCTCCTTTGCAGCTCCATTGCAACCCCTGAAGTCCCATGGAAAGAGTAATGAACACCTATTTTACATCAAACAACTGATTAGTTTCTATAAAGCCAACTGCTAGAATAATTCTTCAGTCATCATAACACACTATTATTTTCTCCTCAATTTTTTTCTTTCTTGTTTCCTCTCCTCTCCTTTCCTCTCCTTTCCTCATCTCTTCTCCTCTCTTTTCTGAAATTGTTGCAGATAAGGCTAGTATAAAAATTCTGAATTAGTTCAAAAATTCTGAAATTAAAAAATAATGTTTCAGGTGAACTTGTTTATAGAGGATTTCCTTCTTCTAGGTCAGTTAATCTGTGTTATGGCTGAGTATTTGACTACAAATTGACTACATTTTTTTGTTGGAAAACAAAAGCATACCTAGACATTTGACACAGCTTTGAGCATACCGTGGAAAGATAATTTGGATCCAAGACAGTTTGAATGATGAATTTGTGACTATGGTTACTGCTTGAGCCAGGTCAAAAGATCTATAGCATAGTGACTGAAGTTGTCCTTTGTCTTTGAATAAGTTCATGCAACTTAATCACCTTGATTTGGAGATGGATTTTTGATTTCCTAATTATAATTTCTTAATATAATTTTCTGATGGATTAAGAGCAATTAATTAGAACATTTGTATATTCAAGAAAATATGGACAACTTCTGGCATACTGGGAATGGTATGCCAAAGGGGTGTTACATTGGTTATGATCTTCCTAGAATGCACAGTCTAGTAAAAATCTAAATTTTCACCCAGTGAAAAACTTTCAGATTTCAATTCATCATAGCTGTATTTTTTTTCTATTCATGTCTATCATCTTTAATTGCTAATAATGAATTTGAAGTACTATAAAGAACAATAAATCTCTTTTCAAGGGCTAAGTGGATGTCAGTATTTGACCACATCTGATTATCGGAACATTAGAGGTAAAATAGGACATAGGCACTTCTGGCCCCTATCTGCAAAAATGGAACCTTGAGCTCTCTGTTTTTCTTCTAGACACCTTGTATTTGTGTAGGAGCTTGGGTTGCTCAGAAAAGGATCCCAAGCTCTCAGCAAGTCAAGAAGAGGATCTTCTATAGTTAATTATTTTCAATATTCTGTTTTAAATACCTAGACAGCCTCCTACAACTAACACTGGAGCATCTCCAAAGGAACAAGGACAATTGACTGAACTTATTTATGCATTTTATGTGATAGAGCTTTGAGATAAGAAGGGAAGCAAGAAGACACAGGAGCAACTGTATAATCAAAAAATATAGATGTTCAGAGGAATAAATAAAGGAAATAAGATCTCAGGGCTGAATCACACTATCAGAGAAATAACTTAGATATTTGTACAAAGAAAGACAAGTGCCAGAAATGATAAAGGATATCTGAAGAAAAGTAAGACAAAGAAAGTAAAACATTATTGTTTTAAAGAGTAAAAAACAGAATAAGTCTTGGTATATTAGAGGGTATCTAAAGCTACTTAGTGTAACCAAAAGAGAACAGATGCCAGTTTTTTTTTTTCAAGATATAAAGATGTGAACAGAAAATTTGAGAAAGCAAAAGGTCTTGAGAAACCTTAGAACAACAGCTCCATCAATTCTGCAGCTGTCCAAAAAGCTTTAAAAACAAGGACAAATTCTGTGATAGGAGTGAATACAAGAGCTAAATCAGAGCTACCTCATTAAATGAGACAGAACATGTATTTACTAAAATATTTCAGGAATAAATAGAAATCCATAAAAGTAGCACCTGTGGAGCATACCATGTTTAGATCAATCCAACTACTCAGGTGTTTGTGATAAAAGAAGAAAGAAGTCCTGAGGAAGTTTGTAAGACAAAAATGAATACTTTCCTGAAATTTCATAGGCTTTAAATAGCCTTCCAATAGTATCTAGAAGATGATAAGTTTTCAAAATTTACACTATTCCTGAGATCAGACTGGTAGATTATTTCTCCAGCAAATTAAGGAGCAGGGTGAAAGCAGACAAGGGGTTGACTGTAGTGGAATGCTAAGGACAACAGTAGCATTCTCTTATGAGATAAATTCATTTTAGTGCTAACAGCATTAATGGTTTAGCTTTAAGACATGAAATGGAAATCATGGTATTTAAGGGAGCAATGAGCAACTGTAGATTCACAGATGGTATTGAATTCACAGTCCTGAGAAGGATGATCTATCAAGAATAATTTATGAGGTAGACTGAGAAAGAAGCAAGTCTGGACCAAATATCACCAGGAAAATTTAAAGTAGCAGACAACTGTAAGACATGGGGTAAAAATAAAGACCAAATTTGAGACACCAAGATGACTATTACTGAAGTACTATAAAAATAATAAGACTTAGCTACTGCTCAATCTGCAAAAATCTGTAAGATTTAAAGAATAAAAGGTTTTAAAAAATGAAAAGAAGCAAAATACATAATAATGTAGTATACTGATGCTATTTCATAGGTTGAAATGCTGGATTATGTGTCAAGACAACAAACTAACTCTATAAGGAGTTAACTAACTCCACAAATTAGTTCCTTGAGGGGAAAATAAAATGTCAAACAATAATGAAATAGTAAGAACAAGAAATGTTAACATTACAGATGACTTAAGATAGATAACTGTGTCTGTTTAGATATGCTAGGTATAATATCCTAAAGAACACTAGACCTGGTAACACTTTCCCAGGCTCAGAGACATACCAAAGTTCAATAACAGGCAGAATAATTGAATTGGAAGATATTAGAAGAAAGAGTTTTAAAATTTCAGCAAGGATGGGAAGGGAAAGACTGTTACGACTGTTCAATTGAATGCTAGAAATTATACATATGCAAAAAATACAAATCATCAGATATACATGAGACCAAGACTGGGGAGGATTTCAGGCCGCTTCTTGTTCCCTGTTGCAAGACCAAGAAAGGGGTATATTCCACGACCTGACTTGTTAGACTCCTGTTTGATACACATACTCATTTGTTGTACAAGAAAAGACAATATCTATATCTCCTCTGGACATTGAGTGCCAAATTAGGCATTGTGGGAGATAAATTTTAAGTGACCTGTACTCTCTACTTGAGAGATACTGAATGCATGCAAACATGCAATTTCGCTCTCATACAAGGTTAAGTGTTGACTTTGTGTGAGTTAATCAGTAGAGATATAGCTGATGCATAGATCCTAATAAGCTATTCAGGTGGTTGAACACCAAGTATCTGCTTGGCACAACACTGAGCTTCACCTTAAATGCCAAGGCAGTCACACCTCACTTGTTGCTCAGAAACAGTTATTCAATGCTATACCTTAAAATGATGTCTCAGCTGTCTGCTTGGGATGCTTAAGACCTGTAGATGTGTGATTCCTTCTTTGGCATTCATCTGGATGCCAAATAGAAGCATCTGAAATGCCATTAGGCACCAAATAGTGGGGAACTAAATTAAGCTTTCAAGATATATTTCATTTACAATATGCAATATATATGAATAGTATACTAGAGAACTCTTTGGCCACAAGTAATATGTCATCAGCTTTGGAGGCAGTTCACAAACAAACAACAACAAAAAAAGAAAGAAATAATAATAATTTAATAATAATAATTTTACCTTATACTTTCTATCATTTTCATTTCTATCATTTACTCTCTAGAGTAATGTTTACTCTCTGTTGTCTGTATTTGAGTAAATAATATATACATTTTTAATTTTTAATTTATTAAAATATTCTTCATGGAATATATGCCTTTAAGTTGACAATGTTGCTTACATTTTAGTGAAAACATGACACTTTCTGGCATTTATAGAAATAGCAATTACCCATGGCTAAAGGAAAAATCTCAGCAGATGAAAAGCCTGACATATTTTAAATATGTTCGATAGAATGATCTAAATTGTTTCAGCAGATACACTTCAAGTGAATATCTGTTAAATAAATAGACCTGGTCAAAATATCCATCACATGTGAACTGAACCAAAACATAAACATTGTGCTAGAACCATTTGAAGTAAGTACAGTAGCTATTAACTCCTTTTCACTGACCTCTGTTTCACTTGTCTTTCATCTCTCTATCTAGTTCTGTGCCTGAAGAAGTAAAGCAAATTTCACAGTAAGTAAACTATAAAAATCAGTAACTGTGAAAATTTTTAACATTTATATGTCGTATCTGTTATCATCAGCAAGGCAAAGGCAAGTGAAACAAGGCCCAGTTTAAATTAATATTTATTTCCTGGTGATTCTTTTTATGATATTATGTAAATTGATGATAAAAAAATCAAAACCTTTAAAATTCTAGGATGGCCATACCTAGAAATAGATCAAAAATATACTGAGAAGACAATAGACATTGTAATGGGGAACTTAATTAGGTACCTATACCCTATATATATAATTCTGGGGATCATTTCTGTTACACAAGACAAAAACTAAAGAAAGAGTAACATAACATCAAAAAAACACATAGTTAATGTACTTATGCCTTCCTACAACATTACAATATATGGATGGTTACAAAAGTAAAAAAGATGAAAATTTCATAAAAATTGCTCAATTGTGTATTGGCTTTTTTTTTTTTTCCTGATATGCTTATTTGCATATTAGCACCTCAAATCCTTTTTTTTTTTTTCTGTCTCTGTGCCATTGGAGAGCAGGAACACTGCAATATTTTTGGGAATAATCCAAAAGTCTGTTACTGTTTTTGCATTCTCTGCTAATTGTCTTATAAAATAAAAATAAACTCTTTTCAAATAAAAAAAAAGAAGGTTGTAATGTTAACATGCAAGATTTGGTTTGAGTCAGAGTTACAGGGAAACATGGATCAAAATCTCACTGTTTCATAATGTGTTCGTGTTTGTGTTCATTCTCCTTTTCTTTCCTCTTTCTTTCCTCTTTTCTTTTCTTTTCTTTTCTTTTCTTTTCTTTTCTTTTCTTTTCTTTTCTTTTCTTTTGTTTTCTTTTCTTTTCTTTTCTTTTCTTTTCTTTTCTTTTCTTTTCTTTTCTTTTCTTTTCTTTTCTTTTCTTTTCTTTTCTCTAAGGTTTCTCTGGAATTTTTTTGTGCATGGAACTCAGACAAAGTGTTCTCAACATACCTTTGATTTATGAACCAGATATGTTTTTCATGGAATTACTTTGTCAGTTCAAAAGTGCAGAAACTATAGAGTCCGACTTTGGAGATGAACAATGGAAAAAAAATCTTATTTTCCATAAAGCATGAATCTTAGCTTACAATAGGCTAAATGGAATTTGTGAAGAAAAACAATAAAGCAAAGTCTCTTTGTAACCAATCCTCTCTCTTGTGTCAGATCATATAACAGGACAGGACAGAACATATTTTTGACACAAACCTGCATCTTTTTAAAGTCAACAATGTAATATGCTTCTGAAATAGTTCTTGCTGTTATATTTTGTACACTGCTTTAAAATCTCTTAGGCTTAAAATGAAAGGGGCATCTGCTATCAGTCAGGAATAAATGAGGTATAAGTAATCAAAATAGTGTCATTTAGCCAGAGAGATTACAGTAAATAACTGTATATACCAGTAAAAGCAATTAAACTCATGACTATGCACTATAATACCCTGCAACTATGTAATAGTTCATATGCCCTGGGTCAGTGGAAGTTTCCAGAGCAAAAGCATACTTGATAAGATGTCATTTTCATAAGGAGATTTTGAAAAATTTAAAGCTTATTTGTTCTGCTCACAAGACTGTCTGATTTTCATCTGCCTGATTTTCCCAGTCTCGCTCATGTGGGACTGAACTGAACAAAGTATATTGCTGATATTTGAGCTGGCTAATACTGTAGTTCTCCCTTTGTCGAAAAGAATCCCAGAAGATTTCCATGTCTTTTCAGGATGTTTTTCATACACTTTCTTTTTGGCACCCCTCTTTATGTTGGGAGTCCCTTCATGCAGATACAAGTCCGTCTGTCTAATCTGTCTGCAAGATGTATCTCGCTTATATGGCCAGCTAATACAGTGTTCAAGTGATTTATAAGCATGAATTAAATTTATCCTCACATGGCCCATGGGAGGAGGGAAGGGAAGCTCATACAGACAGCTCAGCCCTGCCATACTCATGCTGGATCCTTAGAGCTCTAAAGCCATGATATACGGCACACGGCCAGCATAGAGACTCAACAAGATTATATTAGTTCCATTGTATCACGATGAAATACAACACATGCCTGAGTGGTGAATGGATTTCTCATGCTCTTCATTACCATTTTGAAAGCTGGCTCCAAAGGGAAAAAAAAAGTCCTTTTCTGTTAATAAATGATTCCTAGCAGATAGTTTTAATTGTTGCCATCTTATTTTTCACTAGGGAATGTCAGGTTAAATCTTATTGATTGTACAAATATGCAGGGAAAATGAAAAAGGGATGCATAGCATCCAAGTGTTAGGAGACCACGGTGGTCGGTTCTGTTCTACTCCCTATATATGTGATTGTTTTGCCCCCTATATATATGATAAATGTGGCTGTTACAAGGAAGTGTGGGTTATGACATGATGTCTGAAGGTATTTCATTATCAAATGAAATATTCACATTATCAAATATAAGTATTCACATTCAAATGCACTGTACAAATGCATATGCCTGTATATATTGAAATAATATGTATTCTTTCATAAGTTTTGGAATTAATTGCTACTAAAACCAAACATGATGTTAACAAACCTTAATAAAAAAGATTTCTTTCTCAGTTAATCAGAATTCCTATTCTATTCTTGTTTGTGATATTATCGTTCTCGACTCCACCTCCAGGCAGAAGAGATGGATAACACATTATTTCTTAGTTAAAAATAATAAGAAATAAAGCATTTAAACTTACTTTTCGGGGCTCTACTCTTGGACAATCTCATAGCAGTTGCAAATGCTTGTTTGGCAACCCTTACTTGCAGATGGTGATGTAGACTAAAGGAGTCAGACCATATATTGCTTTTTTTCTTTTACTACTGTTGTCAAATAAATACATTTTTATTATAAAAGCAAAATAATTTTGAGACAGAATAAATCAGGTGATTACCAAGTGCTAAAATAATATATAAAAACCCTTAATACTTTTGAGTAAAGAGATTTTGTTGGAGACTTTTTACTCCTATGTAAAACAAGACAATGGAAATAACATAATTACTGTACCCCACCAGCATAGAAAACAAAGATTTCCATTTCTTGCAGTGCTTATTCAGTTAGCTAGTTGTTCCTGAAGTGAGACATAAAGACTCCTCCTCTTCTACAAGACTTAGGATAAAAATAGAGAATGATTTTATTAGCTGTTTTAACATCAGTATCTTGTTTACTAGCATTTCTTTACCTATTGTGAACCCCTCAAGGGATTTTTGAATGACTAAGTCAGAAGATAGATCCATGTGTTTTCACATAAATTAATATTTCCCGAGTTGTAATATGAAGTTTTCTTAAAAATACCCTAGAAAATTGTAAAAATCAATAATGTGATATTTTTTCAGGATATTGAACTTTAAATTCATCCTACAAAATTGAGAAGAATTGAGACCCATGTTGTAATTTAAAAAGAATTTTTTTTTCTTCCTTAGTTGCTTAAGCATAGCAACAGTTAGTTGGTACTGCAGCAAAGTGAAATCC
The DNA here is from genome assembly GCA_032353885.1 of Nothura maculosa. NCBI lineage: Eukaryota > Metazoa > Chordata > Aves > Tinamiformes > Tinamidae > Nothura > Nothura maculosa. The sequence continues at coordinate 7,311,879 of JAUBOD010000819.1, read as the reverse complement.
AATTTGCCTATCATACCAAAATTCTGAAAGCATTAATCCATTTATTAAATGTTGGTTAAATTGAAATGTTTGATGTGTAGTTGTTGAAAAAGAACAGTAGATTAGACACATTGTAGATAATTATTTTCTATAGATACACAAAACAAAACAAAGCTAAGCAAAGCCATACAAAATTTGATGCTTTACCATATCCTAAAACCAAACAATTTCTTATTAAAGGTTTCCACCAAATATTTTATTGTTTCACAAACAAACCTTTACACATGTGAACAGATGCAAGGTGAGTTACTATGTTTTGTAATTCCTATAAAATGACTTCAAACTATCGCAGTGTCCACTGTGAATTGGAAAGGCTCAATAGGGCATGTATATTGCTCCTTCATTTCATAAAAAGAGCTGGAGAAAAGGAACAACTTTCCTTTTTCCAAAGGCCAAATGCCCTGCCTACTTAATTGTTGTGATCCAAAGTTTAGTATAGACTGTTGGAAAGATCTCTTTTTAATTATTGCACTCAAAGAAATGAAAAAGGTCATTGGTCTGATCACTGAGACAAATTTGGCTCTCCGAACATTTTTCATAATGAAGAGACATTAGATTAATGTTCATTTAAGTAACATGATTAATGGCATGATTAGAAAGTAACTCACATCATAGGAATAGAATGAGTGTAAACCATCTAATCAAACATAATGATTGGGGGGTTTTAATTGTGTATAGCAATATAAGGTCATATGAAGTCTGTTCTAGTAACTCATCTTTCTCTGCCTATATTTTAGTTCTTCCTTTCTGTCTCTGAAATGATCATTAGTTATAATCAAAGGAAAGTGAAGCAGTTATCTTGACAAGCTCAGGCTTTGGGAGTTATTATAGTCATTAAAGGACCTTCTGATAACCATATTAAACTTCATCATTCACATGCCATCAGGTTTCTCTCTGCCATAAACAAAGTAAAATACATCAGCTACATCATTGTCTCAAGAAAGTGGAGCAAATGTATCACCTGTTTGAACTTCAGTGAAGTAGGTGGAGATAAACTGCAGATCAATTTTCCCTGTGACATTTCAGCATTAAGAATATTAAGAATGAAGCTTAAATGAAGTCTGGCTAAGAAGGGCTCTTCTAGTCTTTGCCATTAATATACGGGATCATCATATAAAATCCTCAAATAGATCCTTTGATTTGTTATTCAGCTTCATGTACTGCTCCGAGCTCTTGGTGAAAAAGCACAGAAATGCAATTATATCATTGTTTTGCCTTTTTAATTCTACCCAAATCCCTGTGTTTAATTGCTATTTCTGATATCATTTTAAAATGACATGTCATAGGATGAAGCAAAAATAACTTAGGAAAATAAATGTATTCTTGAATACATGTTCATATCTGCATAATTGTAAGATTTCTTTTTTTTAAGATTGCTACTATGAACAGGGGCGGTATCCCAACCACAAGAAGTGACTTAAGGAACAACACTTTAACTTTACACACATGTTAAGAGTCAAAAACTGCCCTTCCTGGTAAAGATCTGAACCCGATATCGAAAGGCATAATACATTATTTTAAGAGGTCAGTCACACCTAGCAGTGTGACTTCACACAGAGCACAGCAGTATGCTGTTGAATTTGCTTACCGTGAGCTACTCATGGCAGTGGGCAAAGGTCACTGACAAGCTGATTAAAAATATGCCTGCTAGGCATCTTTCAGTATGTCACAATAGGTCATTTTCTGCCATGCATTTCGCAATGAAGTAGCTTTCTCCATACAAAAAATTGCTATTTTTTATGTCTGTTTGCTTTGAACAGGAAAAGTGCAGGATCCTTTTTGATGCTAGCCACTGAAAACATAGCAATCATAGAACCATAGAAAATATATCTTGTTTTTTATCTCCATCTAAAGAGTAAAGAGTATGTTTTCTGTGTGACTAAAAGCTATTTCTTCCCTTTTAAGAAATTGCCTAATCAACTGTAAGTAAAAGTGAAGAACAAACATTAATGATGCAATATTCTCCCACTAAACAGGAACATACAGGTCAGTCTCTAAATGCTTAATAAAAGGAAAAAAAAAACAAGATGATTGCAAACACTTTGTCTCAGTTGGAGATGTCAGGCTAGGTTTTATGTTACTTATTATTTTTATATAGAATACTTCCAGATCCACTTTATGTATGTGAATTTTTATAGTGTTATGGATAAAGTTCTGATTATTTCTAGTTGGATTTCCTTCCCATCAATTTTACTCTGAAAACTTATTGCTGTATGGAAAACTATTTTCTCCCTTTTCCATCTCTTTTTTTTCAAAAGTATAATATTAGGAAAAGTTGCTAGCTAACATTAAGGATCAGGAACTCCTTCAGAGGCAGGTTGCTGTGTTATGAATATTCCCAATCTCTTATGATGCAAAGAATTTTAGTAGACCTCAGTAGGACTTGAATGTCTGAAAAAAAGAGAACTAAATCATACTATGATACAAAAGGGAAATTAAACAAAATGACTTCTCCTCCATGGAGGAAAAGGAAGGAAACATTCATAGATTCATTAGTCCAGTTGAACATTTTCATCTAGATGTAGTAATTTGCCTCCTTTACACTACGTCAACAAGCAGAAGACATTTTTTGTTCCCTTTTCTTGTGGTTCTGAATCCTAAGTTTTCACATGTGTAGTAATAGCTATAAAGAATTCCATTAGAAGATTGTCAAAGTAAGCCTGCATAAATCACTTATTAAGGATAGACTCAGAAAGTGCTTATGAATAAAACTGCAAACGACTGCTTACTGTTTGACTTTCAAAACCCTCTACCAGCTAACCCTAACATTGTGTGTTTCCTTCTTCACATAGGAGGGGTTTTTGGTGAGGTAGTTAGAGGCAATGACTTTGATGTAATCATCTGTTCCAAATAATACAAATGATTGCAATGGAGTGTTTTTTTCCTGTAATAGGGTGCAATTCACGAGTACAATTTAACCAGAAATTAGTTTTGTGTCATTGACATCAGTGTGAAACAGCATATGACTAATGAAACAAATGACACAAAACTAATGAAAGAGCATGCTAAATTAATATGCAGGCCTTTCTATTTCTATAAGCAGCTAAAAAAATACCTCTAATGGCTTTCATTTGTGATTATCTACAGCTAGTACTATTGAGAGAGTCATCAATCATATCCAAGGGACTAAGAACTGAATCCCACTACTGCCTATGCAAGTTTGCCTTCTCTCCTACCACTCTGACAAATTGAAAATGCCACCTGCCAATTACGCTTTTTTTTGTGGTGATCTACTGTGCTGTTTATTATTGAACTGTCCAATTTCATTTTATTAATATTATCACTTCATTTTAGAGTGCTAATATTTTCATGTTCTTTATCTTTGGGCTTATTTATTTCACATGAAACATATTAAAATTAAGCCCTCATTCTTTTTCTCTACCATATAATGGATTTCAGATATTATTCAATGAATCATCAGTGCAAACTTTCTTTTTCCATATTAACTTTGCATTCTGAGGGGCTGCAAGGATAAAGTGGCCAGCATAATGAGGAGTGTATGGTTTTTGTACCGTTTGGAAAGCAGAACTACTTGATAATGTAGCATCTCTTTTTATCTTATGTTTTTTTTTTCAGGAAGCTCTTCTGTATTTCCTTAAAAACTTGAGTATATGTACTTTAGATCTTAGAATTTAGAGTGCATTGTTATCTGACTTGCATTGAGCAAATTTCACCAAGACTTTTGTGACCTCAAAGTGATGAGTTTTGTGAAAGGTTTCTTATGGTGAATTTATGCCACAAGTGCTAATGGGAGAAAGAGAAATAAAGACAAACTAATCATAAACAATATATCTTTGCAACAAGTAGTTTTGTGTGGACTTTACTCGGTTATTTTTTCTTAAAAAGCTTATGTTAAAAGAGCCTACCTGGAAAATTTTAGCTTTTTGTCTTTCAATTTTGAATGAATTATTGTGTTTGGTCCCTTTCTTGGGATTTTTGAGTATTCCCACACACAGCCTGTGTCAAAAGGAAAAATTATAGAGAGTTGCAAAATCAAAACAGAAAATCATCTTTATTATTTCTGACGTTAAGTCTTGGGTTTTGATGGAAAGTTTTAGTGGAATCATTCAGTAGATCTTCTTATTTTAGATAACATGATTCAAGCTTCCAGACAAGTTTCCTGAGAAACACTGGCATAACTCTAAAAATAATACTTCCAATTTTAGTTCTCTCTCACCTCTATTTGTAACAGTATCAGATTCCTCAAGTGTACCATTATCATGTTGTTAGACTCTGATTTTCATAAATCCCTCAGTGTTTTAGAGGAGTTACTGCTAACTCAGTTACTCTCTAATCTATTTCATGAGATATCTTTAATAAGATTAGCAGTCTTTAATACCTGATGGAATTAACTTTCTATGAAACACTGGACAACACAATTCAAAGGAATTCATAATGATATGCAAATAATAATCAAATGTTTAAATAGAAGTTAGAAGACATCACTAGTAGTTTACACATGACACAAATGCAATACCATTGGATTTATTTTGAGTCTTATTCCAAGTTTGTTTTATGAAAATACTCCAGGTTTCAACTTCCAAAATTTTCATAGAAAAAAATTTCTAAAATTGTTAACAAGAATTATTTACATGGGTAATCATGTTTGATGGAAATATTATAAAATAGATCAATACATGACATAATTAGTGGCAGTCATAAATTTTGATTCAGCTGAAATATTGTTTCTCAACTAGTTTTCAGTAATAACTTTCCCTGGCCTTTGGAAGCCTGATAAGTGGAATATATGAAAATGGATACAAGTGTGTAAGTCTTGTAGCAGCATTTTGGGACTCTTCATTACTGGATCAAAGACCAAGAGTCTGGTCTTTGATTTTCAAAATGTTTCATTTTGAATGAAAATCTTTTTTTTCCTATATCCCTTCTTCCCATTGCTAATAAAGTAATCCAAAAAGAAAACACTGATCCTATTCAGCCTTTCTCTGCGTGTAATCCAGTTTGTATGAACTATTCAATTTATTCCAATTTATAGAATGCATTGGCTGATCTGTTGCCTACAAGTACAGTCTTGGACAGGTGAGAAAGTAATAAATATGCAGCACATCTGCTTCTGAAGCCTATGTTTGGGCAAAAATATCAAGGTAAAGATGACAGGCCCAGGTCAATAGCACAATAAGTTGCAGTACATATTGAACTGTTATCATCCATAAACACTCAGCTTCCTCTGGCTGACCATAAACCAATATCAGCAAAGAATAAAGAATCACAGCCTTGAAAAGAATTTAACATTTCTATTGAAGGGAAATTATTAATAAGAAATGCAATAAAAATAATGATAATTTAATAGCCATCTTTGTCATCATCAGGTTACTTTGTGTTTTGAAATATGGAAGAACAACACATACTTATGGACTTTTTTTAACAAGAGGGAGTTGGGTTATAGTATGTCTCCTTATGGTTTATGCTATGATTCATTGTATCTCAAAATGCCACTAATAACAGATTTCAGACCTCTATAGGATACAGAGAAATAAAAGAAGAAACAGTGGTTTATCAACTTAAGATCCCTATAAGTCACTTTGTGAAAAGACAGGATTGAGAGGATATTAAAGGAAAAAAATCATTTTGTTTTTGAAATTCTTTGGTTCTTAAGGCTTAATTTTCTTTTAGGCATCTGGGATGTCAAATTTCTCAATGATTTTGCAAAAGGTAGGCATTTCAGTATTTTGAATACTCTCATCTTTCATTTCTTTTCTATCTGTCTTTGAAAAGTACATCCATATCGAGCATAGCAATTTTCCCAAGGTAACTACCTTTTTATTGAGTTTCCTTCAGGTTTGTGAAGAAGAGAGCCAGAGAGAGGAAGGCTTGCCCTGGGTAGAGGAAGAGTGGGTCAGGGAGCATCTAGGGAAACTTGACACCCACAAATCCCTGGGCCCTGATGGGATACACCCCAGAGTGTTGCGGGAACTGGCGGATGTCATAGCCAAGCCGCTCGCCATCATCTTCGGAAGGTCCTGGAGAATGGGGGAGGTGCCAGAGGACTGGAAGAAAGCCAAGGTCAATCCAATCTTCAAAAAAGGCAAG
>JAUBOD010000819.1:7277671-7305692 GCA_032353885.1 Nothura maculosa | reverse complement strand
ACCAAAAGTTCCACAGGAACTTAAGGAAGCATTTCCTCACTGTGAGGGTGACAGCACTGGAACAGGCTGCCCAGAGAAGTTGTGGAGTCTCCTTCTTTGGAGCTCTTTAAAACCTGCTTGGATGCAGCCCTGAGCCATGTGCTATAGGTGACCTTGAGTGTGCAGGGCGGGGTTGGACTACATGACCTCTAAGGTCCCTTCTAACCTTAAGCATTCTATGATTCTATGGTCTTGTTTATACATTTGTAAATGATAGTAAGATAAACTAAGCCTGGGAATTTTATGCATTTTTTTATCCCTGATTACAGATGAAAATACTATGCCCTCTGTTTTCAGGAATTAATTGCAACCTCTCAGAGAATACACAGTTTAGATTTCATTTCTGAAGTTATTAACATGTTCTTATTTGGGAATGTTGAGTGAATTAAAAAAAAATCAAATTCAAATAATAGAGATGATGATAGTGGATAGTAGATATGTGGGTACCAGTGTCTACTACAAAGCTATACAACAAAGATTCAAAACATCTCAAATGTATTTCTCTTAGAAATTGAAATTGTGTTATTATCCTATAGTTTGCATGATAGTTTCTGAAAATACCTTAAGGATGGACCATTAGCAGGCAGTAAAATCCAGGCATCTGCTTGGTGTCACTTTGCATCTGAAGGTTAGATATTTGCTGGTAGGCCACTTAAACAGTACTGCAAATATTATCTAGATCCCTGAATATTGTAGTTTTGATTATGTGTAACTTCATATTGAAAAATAAGAAATTCTGCTTGAACATATACTGTCCTGTCCTGAAACTTACAGGATGATATTGAGTATTACCCTGAAAGAATTTGCAAGAAAAGCATTATCTATTCAGAAGATTGCTTATTTTCTTAGTGTTGTCATTTATAAACTTTGCAAAACTTTTTTCTTGAATATAAGGTACAGTACTACTGATAACATAAATTCAAGGCTCTGAAAAATTCACAAAAACATTTAATCTCATAAAAATAAAATATCTTGCCACATTTCACCAAAAATTGAACTAAAAATCATGTTCTTGAATAATGACATTTTTTGGACAAGGAGGGTAATCTAGCTATCATTGAATGTTAAGATAAATAGAGGACTGGGTGAAAGTTTACTAGGATTTCTTTGTTTTCATAAGGGAAATAGTTCAAGTTTGACCTGATCAACACTTTCATAATCTAAACTAAGTCTCTACTTATGGGATGATGCTTGGAATGCTAACAGTTTATGGACAGGTTCTCTCCACTCAGTAACCAGATAGATGGAAGAGGAATAAAAGGCATAGAAAATACTTCACTATCAAAAGTTATTCTGTGTCACTTAAACATATTTAAGAATGGAGTGTAAATTTAAGAATTGTTTAGTAAGCATTATTGTTAGTATTTTGAATTGCCTTAGCATCTGAAAAGTGTGAAATATTCTGATAATGCTGTAAGATGCTCAAGAGAAAAAAGTCACATGGAAAAAAAAAAAAAGACTTTAGCAGCCTTTTCCCCTGGGGACCTAATTTAATGTCATGAGAAATGCACTCCAAAAATAATACTGAGTCTTATCTGGAAGGATGCCATATATACACTCTGGCATATTTAAGAAAGTAATACACTTCTAAAGGAGGAGATGCTTATTGAAAACAGAAAAAAAAAAGGAAGTTTTGACAAAGCCATTCGTTGAAAATGGACATCTAGAAAGATGTTAACTATATCAGGAGACAGCATTGGTGCCTACTAGTCAGTTTGCAGAGCTAGTTCCCAGTGAGTTGAGACTTCTGGATAGTATCACTGTATCCAGTATCACTGGAAGTCTAGGATAATTACTGTAGTCAAATTGGTTTCCAATTTCTGTAAGGTGCTTAAGTTTCAGTCAAGCCTAACTTCAGATTACTCAGATCTATTTTTCAGGAGGGAATGTTTACATAAACCTTATCTCTTGATTAGGATTTTCAGCACTTCAAAATGAAGGAAGCTGCAGTTGGAAATTGCCTTCTGATTTCCCTAAATTCCCTCTCCTAGAAGGGACATAAACAGTATTTTCTTGCCTGCCAAGTGGAGGAAGGACTGCTCAAATAGTAGAGGATATCTTGAAATGTCTATTTCAAAAGTAACACATGTGGGATGAATACAGTTGAAGTGAAGGCAAATATGGTTATAGAACAAGTGAGACAAATCCTAAAATAATAGTCAAGGACAGCAATTGCAGCCTAGTGTATTTTTTGTTTTTCATGATGCAAAACTGATTCATCTTGTACTTTGCCTCAATAGCTAATTCCTGGCAGAGCCACAGATCATAAAGGTGTTTTTTCCACATGCTCTGACTCAAAGACAGCTTCTACTGGAAGGAAGTCATCATTCACTCTCTCCTTCTCTGCCAGGCTCATTCATGTGGCTCTAAGTAGCGACACAGCAATTAGATCCATCTCAGCTACCACAAGTCACAGCTATTTCTTAATAATATTCTGAGAAACTTGTCATCGTCATCTCCACATTGAAACTACTCAGCCTTGATCTGTTCTGGAACTGACATTTCCGATTCTGTCCATCACACTGAAAGTTTGCCTGCTTTGTATTCCCATGGGAAAACAGAATTCTTGTCCTATAGATAACAGTGAAAGTTTCAGGACGACTTAAGGTAATACTATCTAACAGTAATAATTTCCAGACACTATATCCCTAGCTTCATTGTGGTTATGAACTATGTAGACGTTGACAAAACTCAGTCATGAAGTGACCACTTTTGTAAAATACCTAAAACAACATATACAGAGTGAGAAGAGAAATTACACATTATTTTTCTAGATGCTGTACTATTAAATGTAAATGTGTTTCTCATTACCAGATTAGACATCATTTTGTATTTCAGATACAAAAGAGCTGAGAAAGTCACTATATTAACACTCCTTATCTTTAGGTTTGCTCTCTCTTTGCTTATTGCTTTTCTTATTATGAAATAAGCAATCTAGATGCTGTTTGCTATTCCCAGAAGAGATGCAGAGTGAGTGCAGTGGTTGAAATATAATCAGTGGATGCTGGAATTGCATTTGAACCAAACCCATTACAAGGAGAAGACTGTGGAAAAGACTACGGAAAAGGCTATGGAAAAGCTACTGGTGTATATATCCAAATATAAACAATGTAAGACAATATAATCAATGCTGCTCAAAGCCATGTTTGAAAAGTTCACCAATTAGTAGATTACCTGAAATTGCTGTTACACTACCTTTCATGTGTCCTTCCTGAGCTTTTCATACTATCATCCTTATTCAAACAAACCAGCAAAAATTGATCATTAGTTTTAATGAGATTACTTATGAAAATTATAAAAATAATTTTTAAAAAGCTAAATGGTATGGTGTCTGAGCAAGATTACTTAAGAAAAATGTATACTTAGAAAGTAGATTACTTAAGAAAAAAAGTATAAAAAAATATAAATGCTAAACCAGATAGTTTCTAAGCAATCTAAGCAGAAATTACATTTTGCTTCTCTTGCCATTCTTGTACAGTGATAGTTTCCTCTTGTTCCTTTTAGTTGCAGTTTTTCCCTTGAAATAATGTGTTTTGCTGTTGTATTTTCAACACCATGTTAATTTAATTCTCTTTGTCTCGTAGCATTTATGTGTAGAAACTGGTCTTTGTTCCTGATCACCCTTGTGATGTATAAACTGGAGAATATAATTCTATATGTATTTGTCAAAAACCTACAGTGCATTTTTATGTATTTTCAGCCTGACTCCAAAACCCTAAATAGATCAAGGTCTGACAAAGCCCACAAAATATTATTGAAATTCGTACTATTCCAAAGTTGGATTAAGTCTCCTTGTACCTCTTCTGAAGACATGGGAAGCACTTGTGGGAAACACCTGTGTTCTGGATCATTAATGATTATATATTCAAATAAAACTGTATGACTAAGAATACAGCTTTTATGAGTTTTATGTATCAGAAACAACATAACCTATATTTCAATATCTCAGATTAACTAAAATTAATTTTTAAAAACCAATATGTATATTTTTTATTTTCAATCACATTATTATGAAGACACAATTCACATTTATGGAATTACACAATGAAAAATATATACTATTTTTACAGGATTTCTATCTTGGGATATGTTTGAGGTAGTGTAAGTGTGACTGTGGCACATAATTTCAATTAAAAGCAACTTGTTAATAATGTCACAAAAAGATTTGATCAATTTATAATTAAACAGAGACTGTATTTTTTCACTTACAGAAAGCAAAAAATATTTTCAATTTTCTTTTGTTTCTTCAAAGCATGTCAAATGTCAAAGGATTTAGAACAAGTGCTGAAACTTCAATGATCTTTTAATGAGAATTGTTTTGGTGTCATATATGCAAGTCTGCTGCTTGTTCTAGTTCTAGTTTAATGAGCAATGGAATGGAGACCTCAGGCAAAGTAGCTGAAACTGTTCAACAGAAGAATTCTGTATCCAAATCTTTCGTCAGGCCTACACAAGAGGAGCTTTGTCATAGCTGTTTAAAATAGAGCCACCTATAGTAGTGTGGCCTTGAAGGGAAGTCTCGAGGTAACCTGCAATGCAGAAACATTGCTTAGACTCCTTCTTCTTCCTCGAATTATAAAGAAAGTCATTATTTCAGCAGTTCTACAGACTGGGAAGAGCCTTTTGCAAATCTAGGGATAGACTATGGTGAAAGAAAGGAGGGAGATTTTCTGGTCTATCCAATCCACTTTCACAGAAGAGTGTACGGTGCGCAATCAAGGTCTATTTTCTTTCACTCCTTTAAATTTCCAGTCTTTCTAGTACTTAAAGGAATTACAATCACAACAATGTTCCAAAATGGAGAAGTATATTGATCTCATCATGATGAAATGAGGTATAGAGCAGCTCAGAAACAGATTTGCAAGTACACTGAAGCTCCCAAAATACAGCAAAGAGCTTCATGATTTTGAAAAATGTCTGGGCCTAAATATTTTCAAGTCTGTACTGTTTCTTGGAATCTTGACATCTCCATGTCTTTGACAACCCTATGCTGTACCCCACAGTGATTTTGCCTGTGTTTATTACTTAATGATTCACGATGTTTGGTACACTTTAGTTACCAATGTAAATACCTTGTACTCTGTTTTCAAAATCTGGGAATAAGGAGGTTCAGTTGGACTTAAAAATTCAGACTTGCATATCTACTCTTCTGAGTTTAATTCCATTAACTGGTGCTTTTATCTGTCCTTCCCAGCATTTCAATTTATTCCATTTTTATGGAAGAAAATTGTATAGTTCCTATAAAACCAATAAAGAGTTTTTACAGTCTCAGGATCAATAATAAAGAAGGTTCCTACTTTTTTCCTAAGTGATTACAAATGAAGATTTATCAGAATCTGTTTTTACCAGAAGTTTAAATAATCCATTTGCAGTTTGGGAAGTAAAATATTTTCTCACATCTCTAATAACAATTAGGTTAGCCCTAAAGACAATAAAACTAAATCATTTAGATAATTATAACAGGATAAGTAACCAATTATTTGAAGATCTCTTTGTGGCTTAAGGAAGACAAACAAGAAAGCACTTCCAATGTGAATATTCAGTGTACAATCTTTGTAAATGTTTTGTATTCAGACTGTATTGCGGGTACATCACTTGGAGTCATTTGCAATGTGTTAAGTCATTCCACATCTGATGATGATGATCATGGTACTGCTACTGCAGTGAAATGCAGAGTGCTCCTCAAATGTCTTGAGAGGAAGGCTAATATACGAAACACCTCTGACAGAACCTTCCGGGTTTTGAGCCCGATTATGATATCCTGCTCAATCCTGAGCTGAACCAATCTCCAAAACACCTGTGGGAAGCAAAATTTCTCAGAACTGCCTGCTCTACTGGCCTCTGCTGGTATAACAAAAGCAAATCACAATTTTTCTACTACACCTCTCTTCTGGTTGCACTGAATAAGGGGTAAACTCGTAACAAAGCCTGCAGATACTGCTTACCAAATGCTACATGGACAGGGAATAGTGGCAGATGTTGACCATTTAGACTTCCTAGTTTCCCAGCCAAGTCACAAAGTAGACTATAAACTGCCATTTCCTAAGAATATCCAGTCCTAAATAATACAAATATCCTTCTATGGTCTGCCAGAAGTAGAGCACTCGGGTCAGTAGAATACTGGAACTCGTTTTGTATCATTTGGCACTCATCACAGTGATCTTTCTTTCTTTTTTCTTCTTTTTTTGAAAAACACTTTCCTAAGGATAATCAACATTAATAACAGAAGCATTATAATCTTACTACAAAGGTAGGATTTTTCTTACTGCTGCATGATAGTGACAATTGTCAGCATCTCAGTTAGTTTGTTTAGCTGGTTTTTATTATTTCCTGACATTTAGAGATAATATGGTTTCCTTTTCCTCCTCCTTATTGCTGAAGCCATCTGTGGGCCTTTATACAGACACTTCCATTAGGAATATTAGATATACAAAGCTAATATGCAATGGAATAAACTGACAAACTCCTTTTCTTAATTAATGCTCAAGCACTGCTGCTCAAGCAAGTATTCCAAGCTTCTTCACACATTAACTTCCAAACTGTCTCAGGAATTGTTTGGAAAAATGCTATGAGCTCAAGTGAACTTTTTAGAAATTTTACTGTACAGAGATTGAGTTTTATTATGCTCCATTTATTTCTTGGGACTTTTTAATTCATAAATGTAAAAAGAAACTACACTATTGAGAAAATTATTTGATTTTTTAAGTATTGCTTTTAAACCTATTAGTTACTGGAGATTTTCTTTGAAACCCTTTCAATTTATTTACACCTTTCTTGAAATGCCTACATGCATTCCAGGAATGTGTTTCCTGGATCTGAAGAATGAACATCAGGCACGACATACTGGTACTATTAGTGTTCTCTGATTTTCACATGCAAAGATCTTAGCCTGTTTTTCCACTACACCAAGCCTGGCAATTTTAGCAGATTAGCAGTCACTCATCAGAACTTTCTTAGATGCCTTTAATTGGTGCCAGCTGGCCCACTTCCAAACAATTTCTGAGCACAAGTTCAAACTCTGAGTATGGACAAAAGCTATTTTAAATAGGGTCTTCTCAGGTGGCCAACAGAGTGTGGAGATTAGGAATTTTAAGTATATGGACCAAGGCATATCTATCATGATATACAGCAAATGCTGAAATTAATATTGCTTTTAAAGATTTATTTCCTCATTTTACATTCAGAAAGCCAGATAAACCAATTTAAAAATATTAAAATCACACTGATGAGTTCTCAGCAACAAAATATCTTAATATTTTGCAACAATTCTATTCTTTGAATAGAAATCTGCTTTTTCATATCAGAATTTATTTTTAATGAGAGATAGACTTAATTTCACTTTCTTCTTCTGAAAGACTGGACAAAACTCCATTCCTTTCAGAAAAAGAAATATGAATAACATAAGTATGGAGACCAAATTCAACTTCAACTGCATCTTTATAGTTGATCTAGCTAGAATGACAAAAAATGATAGAGAAATACTAATTAATGCTGGAGAAAATTCTAGGGATGATGGAAACAACATTGTCAGGTGATAAATTCAGTATTTTACATACTGTGCTCTCATTTATTACCTTTATGAAAAGTTGAGTTTGATTAATGTAGGTCATCTCCTCCTTAAATTTTGACATGTCATTATGTTTCAAGGCTTCACATCTAAACTGTTAAATGAAATTCCCTAGCTGTGATTAACAAATAGTTGAAGAATGAATAACATTCCCAAAACATGCTTGCTTAAAAAAAAAATCAGCTTCTGCATATTAAGTAAGATGAAAGAAAGAACTCTGGTCATATTTTTTGTTAATTATTTTACTTCCTGGAAAATATACTTTCAAAAACTGTAAGAAGAAAAAGATTGTATCTTGCAGAGGAATATAGACATATACAATGATGTAATCCTGTTGAGTCCTGTCACAGCATCTTCTGACTGAACTCCTTGAAAAAGGCCAGACCTAACATCTCTAAGGACTAGGATTTAGTGCCGTCATCTTCCAGAATTTGAAGTAGCAACTGCCTAAAACAGTTCCCTAAAACAGATGGAAACACTTCCATGGACTTCAAAAAATTCTGGGGTAGGTCCTGATGTCACAACTCATTCATAGTTTTAAGGTATGTAAAGACGTTTTTATTTGCCATATAGCTTATGGAGAAAGACAGGAATCTCCAGAATCTCCAGAGATCTATCGGATGACCTGAAATTGGACAAAGCAAATTCTCTCTGAAGTAAAAAACTGACAGTGATTGGTGTTTGTAATTCATTGTGATCATTTAAGAAAAATAGTGTTTTTTTTCTCTCTTAGCAGCAGAAATCTGAACAGCTTCAATAAATTCCTGCCAAAACTACTGAAAACATAGCATAGTTAAACCTTTCCAAAGAATTATACTACAGAAATAAAAAAGGTTCCTATGACATAACTGATCTTTCCAAATTTGAAAATAGTGTTTGATAACAGCTTTTTATTCCTCCTTTCTCTGAAGTGGTATTTTCAATCTTAAAGAATCTTACAAAAAGATTACCAGGTTATGTGAAGAAACACAGGAAATGCAGCATATTTTGTAGACATTTCCAGCAGTAGTTGAAATCTGTTTCATCTCCTCTTCAGTATGAAGGATGAAAGAAGAATCATTTCAAATGCAATGAACTTTGAGCCATTTCTCTGGGCATACGATCAATACTTTAGTACGTAGTAAATGTTAACATATTCCATTGCTAGGAATAGTACCGGAAACTTAATTTTATTATGGATTCTCCAGACTCATGATACATTTAGAAATAGAAAAGGAGCCTAAAGAGAGATTTATCTGCTTTTAAATATAAGAGAAACTTTTAGAGGGATGAGTGTGGGATAGAGGCACGTCTAAACCTCAGAAAAGTCAATCCACTCTCTTCTAACAACATGCTGCTGTATACCTTCATCTAAGGCAAACGAACTGTGTGCAAAACCAAGCTGATTTTAGTTTCCGGGAAGTGGTCAGAGATAGCGAGAATATTACGGGATATTCACTAACAAACTGAAAGCTTTGAGTTTCACTTTAAAGATAAATAGACCAGTAATGTTCTCCTTTCCAGATAGAAATATATATATATTTACTTCTAACCTGAAAGAAAAAAGAGTTTTAGGAACAGAACTCTTTTTCTGCATAGGTAGGTGCATATGGCATCTGGACAATTCTTGGAAAAGTTTTCAACCAAAGCTATAATTTAAATGGATACAATTTATGATACTAATTCATATTTGCATGCATAGTCACCAGGTTTTTCCTGAGATTTTCTAAAAAAAAAAAGAATAACTCTTTCAAATGCTTATTGAGAACAAGCTATCAGCTGACATCAACTTCAATATTCTAAATGCAATATTCAGAACTACTTTGGGTCTTTTTTGTAATTGATGGATATTTTTATGCCATTATTATCTTCTGTCAAGATATTAGACTACTTTACAAATTTACATGACTTTGTATGGTGTATATTTTGCTTGGTGTATATTTGATTTGATTTTTACAGACATGTAAGATATAATCATTTGATTACTACTGAAAAGTGTATGGTTAACACTTCAGAGTATAAGTTGCTCATTCTATAGTAATTTGGATATTTTTTGCTATACTAGTAAAATGTGACTGAATATTTCATAAAGCTTTCAATACCCTAAAAAAGTAGGTTAATTAATCTTTCTATAGTCATCTTGTCACAACATAATGTTGGTGCAAACCATGTTTCCTAATATCTGAATTTTATAAAGCCATATCAACCATTTGTTCTGCTTTATTTTAACTAGGAAAACCGAGTACTGCAATTTACTGATATAGAAACTATGTTCTTCCATGCCACCCATCACTCTCCTTTTTCTCCTCTACTACTTATCTTTTAGTATAACTCATACTGGGGGAATCATTTGTCAACAGTCCATAAGGAAAACTGAGTGACACTTGATATGCCAGGCAGATGCTGGCCTAGTTAACAAAACAAGCCATGCTCATGCTGGAATACTATTTCTTTTATTGTTATCTCTCCTAGAATTTGTGTTTGTCACCACTGTCATAGAGACAATTCCACATAACACATAGCAGAGAATGAATCTGGGATATAAAAATCACTAGAATCCTCACTGAAACTTTTTAATGGTAAAGAAATAGTGGTGATCTGCTCAGCTTTTAGCTAACATGATAAATGAGTGAGAACACTCCTGGAAATTGATATCTCAGTCTTTATTGTTCTTTCAGTTTGGCTTGTGTTGGGAGTCCAGGAAGGGCTCCTACTGATACAGTTGTCTAACAAAAACAGACACTGTGGAAAATAAACCAAGAACATGTAACTGACTTCTGAAAGACTGCTACACAACTCTACAGTATTTTTCTTTGGTTTAAAATCATGCTGTTCAAAGTTATTTCTATTCCTCAAAGCACCAGGTGTCTTTAGACTGAGGAAATCTCAGGAAATAATGTGCAAGATAGAAACTCTTTAGTATGTGTCATTCAATAAAAGGAACAATTTAGCTTGCACAGTAAATCAAAATATACTCTGAAATACCGCCACATTACACATTGTAGAAATTTTCTGTTTCTTATTGATAGTGAAAACTATTGATATATACTTTCCTGTGAACTGATCCTGCTGATAAATTAAAAGAAAATGAGATAAAATGTAGCTTTGAATAATATTCAAAGTGTTTTACTTTGAGATTCTAAACCAATGTTTGAAAAATGAGTGGTGTTCATTTTCCATGAGAAAGTAAAAGAGCAGCAGGCTATATTAAAAATTCTTGACATCTGCAAGATAATCAGCTCTCTGACAGGCAAATAACATAGCTCCTTGTTACAGTATCTGTTTCCAGCCTAGACATAACCTTGTTGGCTAAAAAATGAGGCACAGGTCAACAAGCTGAAAAAGAAAAAGGTACTGAGACAAATAAAATGGCATTAAAAATAAATGCAGAAATCTGCACAGGTTTTAATTTCCCTTAACATTTGCTCCTAATTTTCTAGCTTAACGTTATCACACTAGCATTTTGAGGATGTTTTGTCTCATCTCTGATGCACAGCCATCTACATACGAAGTAGATGTAGAGTATACTAGGCTCAAAATACTCATTTAGTTGGAGCCACTCTAGTCATCATGACTATCCTTTAAATCACCATTAGCAGCAGCAGTTTCTATTTCCCTCTAACTCTGCAGATTTCTCTGTTAAGGAAAGTCTGCTTTGGATGTCAATTGTCATTCTCTGTCATTGCATGCCTCAGTCATACTTGCAAGCAACCTCTAGCTTGCTCAAATGTGAGACTTCTTTCATTTTAGAATCTGGGAAAATGGTGAGAAGTAGTCACCATTAGATTAAACATAGATTAAAACAAGATGATCAAACTTCCTGAAAATCAGGCTATCATAAAGCTTGTGCAATGACATTCACAATTTATGCAGGCTGAGCTACACGTGGGATCTGTAAGATGCAGTAATGGGGCAAAATGTGATTTGTAGTGAACTCAAGTCAAAGCCACTGTGACCTAAAATTCTGCTGAATAAAGTTTGGAAAATGTTCTCTTGTCTCCTTCCCTGTGATACTACTAACTCCTTCCTGTTATCCAGCAAGCTCCTTTCCAGGCATTTGTATCAAGATGTACCAAGGCACATGTTTTGTGTGGGCAATAGAAGGAGAAACAAAAAAAAGACAAAAATATTTTAAAAAAAATTCAAAACTCTTTGCATCTCAGTTTTGTGAATCATGGATTCCCTCAACTTCCATTACATGTTCTGAAATCTTTCAGACTTACAGTTCTTTCTTTCTCTTAGGACTTAAATTAAGTAGCTTGTATTTTCTTGTAATGTTTTTTTCATAGCTGAAGTAGCTTTGATAATTTATTGTAGATATAGAAAGGAAGCATTTCCAGTCCTCATGGGAGTTTTCATCACATCTAATAAAATAGCTTAATGTCAATAAAATCACTTAGTTAGCTTTCCATGCATTTGTCAGATCCATTCAGGTACAGAATAACTCCCTGTGGATTAAAATACTAAAGGATAACAGATAAAAATGTATCAAATTTCATTTTCAATAAATACATCTGTTTATTTAAGCCTAAGTTATGTTAAAATTTAGTGAATTATATTTTGTATTTATATTACTAAGAAATTTATACTTCCAATAAAAAGGTTTAAAACTTTAAGAGCTAAATCCTGAAAATCAATGTTATATGCTAACCCCATGCTCTGGGAACTAAGCTATGGTTCTCTTGCTCCTGTACCCAGCAGAAGTTAGATTTTGGTGGATAAACATAACACACAGCTGAAAAGCTAGCTGAGAGTTTCTGATAATGGTCATTAGCAGAAACTTGAGCAAAGAGAGCAGGGCCGACATGATGTCACACTTCTCATGTGCACCTGAAGCATCCTCCATTCTGAACCTTTGAGACTTCCTGAGTCACAGATGGTATGATCAAACTTATTATCCCACTGATTTTTTGTTTTTTTTACTTTGATTGATTGATTTTCCAACCTGCATAAACTTTTGGAATCAACAAATTGTGGAAACAGATTGCTCAGTTTAATGATAGGTAAAAAATACTTTTATTTGTTTATTTTGAACTTGATATGATCATTCTCACTGGGTGCTCCTGCTTCTTTCCCTCTGGGTAGTTAATATCTATCTCACTTGCAGTATGGCTGAGGGAGAATGAATATTAAAATCTAGCCTGTGCAATTTCAATATTTTGTGATTTACTCCAAAATCAGAATTTTCCTTAATTAATTAATACTGAATTAATTAATACTGAAATTAATTAATACTGAATTAATTAATACTGAAACAACAAGAAGAATTTCCAGGTTTTGTTATTTTCTTCTGCATTTGAAATCAAGTCTATGGCAATACACTAGGTTCCTTACTAAAGATAATTTCTTTATTCACAACAGCAATGAGTTATACATGATAAAAGGAGTCTTTAGAGTTTCATATATTAAACAAGTGGCTATAACCAACACAGCATGCTTCCTTCCTATGCTACATAGTGAACCATAGGTTTAATATTTCATGTAATATTTTAAAGTTTTCGTAAGAATTGAATTGTACATTCAGTTAGCAATGGAAAAGCTAATATTTGGTGATGGAAATAGCAAGATCTTCCTACAAATGTCCAACTTGTAAAAGCTGGACAACCTTCCTGTTGTTAGAATCCTTTCTGATGCTTTTGCAGCTCCTCTACCAAGCATCGTATATAAGTGTACAAGAACAGAAGATCCAGCTCTTCTTGTGAACTAAAGTATTCATTCTGAATTAACTGGAGAAGTTTCGTTTTCTTCTTTTTACATAGTAATTTGGATAAGTTAGCATTAGGAATATGAAATAAGAATTCAGTTCCTCATGCTGGAACCCCAAGCAGGAATGACGGAATCACTGAGACTTGCAGGAACTATGGAGTTTGTTCTCACAAATATTTTCAATGATTGCTGTCTTCTCAAAATATATTGCAGCATATGCTGCTTCTTACAATTTGAAACAAAAATGACTTCATTCCACTTCAAGTCCTGAAATCATTTAAGACATTTCAAAGACTGAACCGTTTAGATCAACTTTCTAGAACTTTATAATACCATGATGTATTTACCTTTTTCTAGTACAACCCCTCCAAGAGGATGGAGTTCGCCTAGCTGAACGGTCCTAGCTAGCAGGGTATTTTTCCTTGAAGTGAGTATCTTCAGATGAGCATTTTCATCAATAAGTAATTACAAGGAAAAATGGGTGAATGTTACCCATCATTTCACTATTTTCCTCAGACCTGTGGGTGTTCTTAGCGTTTACATTTACTTTGAGGAATATTTTTTCCATATGCTTTTAGTAATCAGTAATACAACTATTACAGAGTCAATTTAATCCTCTTTAGTAAACATCTATTGTAATTAAAGTGCCATAACTTAAGTTTCCAATGCACTTTAAGCCTCTTTTTCTTTCCAAACTTAAGAACAATTGGACAATAATAGGGAATCTTTTCCTTGCAATCTTTGTGTGTAAGTTGGTTTCTAAACAAAGTAAGAATTACTTAACTAACAGAGCACACCAGTCCTGCAGTATTTCTACAGGGCATATTGATATCCTTCTTTGGCTATTTCCCTTCTTCTGCATCATTCTTGCAAAACCAGCAGGAAAAAATTATAATGGCTGGGTCAAATGCTGGAGAAATACCGCATATGAAATGTTGTGGTGCATGGACATAGCAGGACCACAACCATTTTCTCTATGACTAAATGGTGTTTTCATTACTGCACTACACTTTTATAACAATGCTCTTCATCTCTACCTCCATACATGTCAATTGTCCCATTTTCAGCTTGACAATTCTCATTTTTCATGTCTATTTTTTGCTGTCACATACTTTATCTAATCCATTTTATTTGCTCATAAACACTAGTGCACTAGCTGAGACAGAGGAAGTTAATAACAATACTTCCACAAGGATGCAGTTGGCTTACATTATTAGTGTGTGCTACATTTTCAGCAGATTGAGAATTAAACTGAGCATAATTTAGTTCTGAAGTGCAGGGCGTGGTAAGCCATAAAATATTATGACTACTAGCACTGCACCAAAGATAGCTTCAAAGCAAAATAAAGACACATGTAAAACTCTGTGCACTGTCTTCATGTAATATAAGCAGAAAGGAGCTATTTATGTATCCACATAATGGTACTTCCTTGCTGTATAAAATATCAGAACACTTTTTAATATACAACATTCTGATGCATAAGTCTTAAACAATCGCTTAAAAGCACAAACAGATTTAAAAATTTTAGGTATCCCTCCCTCTACAGGCAAATTCTGCATTAAATAGATATCGGAGACAAAAAAAATGGGATGAAAAGCCTACAGTACTGATTTCATCAGACATATCTTGGATCCTTTCCTGATACAAATTTTTCAAACAACTAAACTGGGGTTCCATACTTTATGATCATCTCTTGCTAAAAAAAAACCACATTAACAGAGCAGTGCAATTGTCTTTTTTGAGAAAGAGAAACCCAGGATTCCTGGCACATTTAGTCCCATTGAATTCTGTGGGATAAGAGTGTGAACACCAGTACAATAAGATGAGGATTTCTGGGTTTGTTTTCCTCTTTATTATTCCTCCTAATGGAAGCCTGCAGCTAGTGTGGATCAGATCTTGCATTATTACCTTGCTTCAGACAGTCTGCATGAATTTCTGTGTTGAATAATAATAACAACAACCTCAATGATAATAATATAAAAGGCTCTAGTAACTCTGATAAATAACCTGATATGTCTTTCTGGGCCAGGCATCATAGCAAGAAGATGACTCATGCAGCACACATGAATGCTAGTCATCCACAAGGGCAAACTACAGTAAATCCTATTAATGATTCATGGGGTGGAGCTTTTTAGTAGAGCTACGTGTTCCAGCTCAGCTCACTGACTTTAACATTATCAGTATTATATTCTTGTATTCAAGTAAATCCTGAAATCATTCAGGCCCAGGACATAGTGCCAAAGGGATACCATTAGATACATGGCATAGATGGAGGGAGAAACGAGAAATTAAAAACTACTGGAAACCAAAAAGAAAACTAGGCTGATATGTGTTTGCAATAAGCAGGCCAATACCATCAGCATATGTGAACACCTGTTACTACAGAACAGGAATTTTCTGGGAACAAAATATATTATTGGAAACTATGGACAAATCTAAACTTATTTTGCATTAATATCTTCATCTTGATGACCCAAATGCCAGCTGGTTTCCAATATAACTCTGCCTGAACTTTAGCAGCTCTCTTGATATGCTTCTGGGACATCCTGGACTTCCAGGATCTACATCTCAACCTTAGGGCTGCCAAGCAGATTTCCTGCAGCCAAGAAATCCCTCCAGGCCAAAAATTGGAGATATTGGGACACTGAGCTGACACAAAACACAGATCTTATACAAAAACACTGAGCTGATTGCCAGGGGCCAGAGGCTGTATCTCTCTCAGGCTGCATTTGCAGAGTGAGAATACTAATGCAGGAGGACTAGTAAGTTTTCAAACAAGTTGTTCTCCAGACCTCCAGGCCTATGTAGTATATATAAACTTGGTTATACTACATGTGGTGATAAGGGGAGGAAGTAGTGGAGGAGTGAGGTGGAAGATGGGAAGATGGGAGATGGAGCTTTTTTCCTTTTTTTTTTTTTAACAATTTACAGTTTACATACCATCTGGGTCTCTGAGACGGAAACCTTTTCAATACCAGCTTATCTCAAGTGTCTCTAAATACAGGATTAGACTTACTCTAGTTATAGTCATGTGCAATCATCTTAATATAAAAATTGTAAGGAGGTCTATTATCAGCTTCATTCCTATCTGTGTTCATTTATTCATAATGGAACATTCATTTGTTTTCTCATTTTCTATTAATAATAAACATATCAGCATCCTGTGAATCAGCAGCATAATGGCAAGGGATAATTTGCTTTTAAAGAAGTGATAAGATACTCAAGATATCAGTAGATTAATAGACAGTAGTGCAGAATGCTGTCTACCCTCGAGTTTACAGCAAAAGTATGTAGCTCTACTTGTCTGCTTTGAAGCCAAACTTCAAAGTAGTCATGTGTTAAAATGTGCACTATATGACTATTTACCATACTAATGAGAGAATATGGCAATGCTCTCTTATTACAAAAAGTATTTGTGTCATTTTTTTTCTTTTGAAGTCATATGTTGATTTTAAGTCAAGCGGTTAACGTAATTTTTGTCAATCCCATTTTGAATGTATGTGGGTCACTGTGTTTGTATTAAGTGCCAAGATAGGAAAATTGCCTAAGTGAAAACTATGCTTTCATGTAGTGAATTTTAAAGATATTCTATCCTACATTACTCATGTTTCCACATTCCAGTGCAGCAAGATGACGTCTGAAAGAAGGTAATCAGACTGACATACTATGGGAAACGCTTGTAACCAGTATATCTTTCCTGGAGGAAATCTCAGATGCTTAATTCATTAAAGTTTTTGAAATCCTAAGGTAAAGACATTATAAAATAGTTTTCATCATTAAGAGAGGCATGGAAAATTTTACCTTTTTATTAAAAATAAAGAGCATGAAAATCTTCTCACAGAAATATAGCTGCCTCAATCTTTTCATTCATGTCTGATTTTAACCACAATGCATACCTTAAGCTTCATGTTTTCCCCCTTCTCCAGATTGAATCAAGTTTTTTCAGGTTTTTTCCTGGATATTTTTTCCTGGTTTTATCTTGTATGTGCTGCTGCTTTTTGTATGCTCTTGAACTTAACTTGTACTTGCTTCATGACTACAGACTTGTCTGGCAAGCAGACTCTGATGATTAACACATGACTTGCCCTGCTGTTTCTGCCTGAATAGAGAGGGACTGTCAGTGAGGACACTGCCCTACGTGCCTTCTACTCACCCTTGGGAAATAGAAACATGTATTTTTTCAGTCATTGTGCAGCTATCATTATTTCAGTGTGCCTATGGAAAAATAAAAAGTATCTATTTAACACTTGGTAAGACTATCATGACATATACTACGTTAGAACAATATATATCATGGATATCTTCTATTTTTGTCATTTTTGTTACTTCTTCTATGACTACTGAAGTCAAAAATGCTATACTAGAAAATACATGTAGTTGATCATATTCTTGGGAGAGCCATTAACAGGTTCAAGCACCAGACAAATAGGTGCACTCTGTTACAGAGAAAATATAACTTCAAACATGTTTGAGAAATACACTTTTAAATGTACTCAGAATCAACCCCATACTTCAGATCTTGGTGGAATCTCAATCTATATTATGTCCTTCTTTAAAATTATTTGCTTTTTATTTATTTCGTATTCAATACTTGAAGTTCCTCAGCTAAGATTGATTGATCATTGAATTTGTTTTAGCACAGACATTATGATGAGTTGGAAACTTTTTCTTTTTTTTTTCACAAGCTGCTCCTTGAAGATGAGATGAGATTGATATACTATCAATTCTACACACATGCAAAAAAAGTTAGGAAGCAAAGTAGAACAAAAGTAAAAGAAAAATCTAGGTTTTAAGTGAGATCTTCACCTATTTTAGGAGAGTCCTTGGACTATAACAAGAAAGTGAGAGATCAATCCAGGAATGTTCATTCAATACTGACTAAAAATATGCCTTTTGTGAAATAGAAGACCTCAAAGGAAGCACCAGGCTTATGCTGCAATGTGCATTCTGTGGGTCAGGGTCCTTATTCGATTCAGAAACACTCTCAAAGGCTGAAACCACAGGTTTGGAAAGGTAATTGTCACTTCAGCTAAGTGTTCACATAGCTAATTGTTACTGACATTTTTTGAATGTTGTGTCCTGCCACTGCCATTACCAAGAGGGGATATGTGTTTAATTTCCATTTCCCACCACACCACATAAACGTATTAAATGACACAATTTAAAATCAAGCTTTGGAATTTGCTGTTTCTCTTTCATGTCACTTCAGACAAGTTAACAGAAATCACAACCAGCCAACAAGAACCTGTGTCTACCCATATACTCTGAATTTGTCATATATCTGTATTAGCAACTGTTTGTATCCCTTCCTTCACAATACAGCTATTGGAAAATGGTTGTCATGTGCTTATGTTGCTGATATATACTATGCATCACAAAGCTTCCACTCTTTTCTATTGCCTCATGTTGGGCCTCTGTGAATAAAGCCAGCACACTTTCTATTTCCTCCCACTTGAATACACTGTTGTAATTAGGTGCAAATCACAGGAAACTATTGCTTAGTTCCTTATTCTTAGAACCACAGATCAGAGCTTGAACTACTGAGCAAATAAGTAACTTGTTATTTCAACCTTTTTTTTTTTCTATTCTCACTATTCTTATTTCTAAAAAGAAAAGAAAAGGAAAAAGGAAAAAAAAAAAGAAGTAAAAATACTGAAGTGCTGCTAATAGTTATTTCACATAGACTTAAAAGTTATTTCAAGCATAATTTTCTTTTTCATCTGGCTGCTGTCCAGTTGCAAAAAAGGCCCAGAAGATCAGGTAGAGAACTTGAACATTCATAGACAGAAAAGTGCTGAAACTGAGGAAGACAGGCAGAGACTGACCTGAAGGTTCCTCTCCCAATAGGTACCATTACCTATTTTTACCATTCCCAATGGAATGCAAAAGGGTGTCAAACAACTATGGTCCTAGGTCCACTGGTTTGGAAAGCTTATATTCTGCCTCCTAGGAATAGAGTACAGGAGTCATTCTGCCCATTAAGAGGTATAACCAAAAGTTCTTTGTCCAATACACCATGGTCAGATATTAATTTGACTGATACTGCCTATTAATTGTTTTCTTTCTGAAGAACAGCTAGTCTTTTCCTATTTATTTCTAGACATTAAGCTAAAACCACTTTCCTTGGAGGGAAGAAAGGAGTTTGAAATAAATTATATATCTCTTCAGAGTAATTCACCATGAATATCTAGCTGGAGTTCAGTGTAAAGATAGGTTCAGATCTGCCATAATATCTAATGTGACAGAACACTAAACTTCAGAAGATGTAAATCAGTTACAATCACTGCTTTGGAACCACTGAGATTTTTAATTCTTCAAGTACAATATGATTCTTGCAGAGCTCACACTAGGGGACTGCAAAGAAAGTCAGTATAGCATTTATTTCTTAAATGCATACTTTCTTCATGCAACATTGGAGAAAGAAATGGTGAATGCACAGCAACA
Source organism: Nothura maculosa (assembly GCA_032353885.1). Classification (NCBI taxonomy): domain Eukaryota; kingdom Metazoa; phylum Chordata; class Aves; order Tinamiformes; family Tinamidae; genus Nothura; species Nothura maculosa. The sequence goes on along the minus strand of JAUBOD010000819.1, from coordinate 7,285,957 downwards.
AAGCAGTCCAAGTTTGGCTTCTCTGTTAATATGCTTATTTTTTTTAGCTAAAGCATCTGACTCAATACAATCTGCTATCATATTCAAATATAACTCTTTAGTCACATATCTACAGCTGCATCCTACTAGAGAAAAAGATTAAGTGGAAGGAAATTTAAACCACAGTAGGCCTAGCAAGTCACCTGCTAAAGACTCTGGATTAGAGTCAAGGGGTTAGCTAAATTCCCAGTTAAGTCATTCTATATTCTTTCTCTGAAAACATCTGTGCTGAGGAAGGGGATGGCAATGCATACATATGGACTTTTAAAATTTCTTGTGCTTAGCTCAACATATCTGCAATATGGTGATGTATTACAGATCGTACAGATTTGCTTGCCCCTTTCTGAGAAGCATAGGTGTAGTTTTTTTCCTTGATGCTATCCCATTTCAGCCACTTATTGCAGTTTTTTGAACATGATCACGTCAGATAAATGAATAACAATGAAAAGGTAAAATCCAGCTGTACTATTACACAATCCTGTTCCTGCTTTGTGTTCTTAATCTGTCACCAATTTACTTTCAGTCTTTTAGTCTGTAATGGAGCATCTAAGAAAAAAGGTAGAATAGAAAATGAAATTTACTCTGAATATAAAAGAAAAAAAACTTATTTCACTAGTAGCCCTCAGAAAGAGTATACTAGAAAGTATGGAAAATGGACAGAGATGGAGAACAAATTTGCTTTATGCCAAATATGTCTCTTATCTTTCCTGCGAGAAAACTATTAGATTTTATAAGCTCATTCCCTCAAATTATGATTCAAAAATGCTATCACTGGGTGTCACTTGACCTCTCTCTGCCCATATCTTTGATGTAATTTTGATAACTCAGTGAAGCTATTTAGGTGTTTTTATGGAAATGCAAATCTCACTTAATAAGGGTTTAAAGTCTTCTTTATTTTGGTAAAGAATCTATGAGAGAACTTCAGAGATAAATGGATTCGGTTGATCTTGAGATAATACAGCAGCATCCTTTTTTGTAGCATTTCCTTCAGTGTTGCTGTTCTCCATTAGTGTTATGTCAAATTTGATATTCTGATCTGAAATTTTCCTTTTTTCATGCTGAAGCTGGGAGTTATTTTGCAGTATGAATGTAGGAATGGGTAGGAGCATGATAATGGTTACATCCAGCTCTTAAAATCACAGGAAATAATGTTCTTGACAACTACTTTCAAAGGATATAAATAATTTCTGTACTGCATGCCCCTCTACACCATTGTCAAAAATATTAATAGCATCCATCTACAAATATAAGACATGCAATAGGAAAGGATCAAAAGGAAAAAATGTAGTAGGTCATAGCAATAGAACAGAAAAGAACAATACACTAGCTCACAGTCATAGGAAAAATGTCTATTTGGTAAATAAAAATTCCTACTGGTCTAGGGGAAACTCATGCTACAGTGGAGGGCTCAGTGAATAAATATTTCCTTGGTTCCTGCCAATTTGACCTGAGAGAAAAATCCTTTCATATTCCAAGTCTTTTTACCAATTTAATTTTGAGTTTGTGAGGAAAATATGTCAATGAATTTTTGAAATTTGTTAAAGTGTTTTAGTGCCGCTCTGAATACCTTACTTCATGACTATTTTAGCTATGCCACATTTCCTTGCTCTAAAGGAAGTAAAAAACGCCATAAAAGCAGAAGCCAGACCTTCTCTTCCTCTCCCCACATCCATTAACATCTCCCAGAGTATGCCATTAATGCAATTTAAGTACACAGCAAGAAAACAGTGATCCAGTTACTGCCAGTCAACCTCTTCTCTTAGGGCTGGGGGGATCATGGCAAAGATAAAAGTGGAGCTGCCTGGCTGTGAATAGACAATGGGGAAAAGAAGATACAGAAAGTCATTCCTTCCTAGAGAATAGGACAGTTATAACATCTATGCTTATATATGGGATGTGTCCTATGGGATGATAGCACAACTATGAATATGGAGAGACAGAATCGTTCTTTCCTCAATAGTTAGAGCTGAATGCAGGGCAATCTACTGCTCTTAAAGAAAACACAGACACCAATTCCAAGCCCAGTAACACAGCACATGGCAGAAGAATCTTTTTTCATATGAAAAACTCTCTCCCTCCATTTTTCATATTCTACCTGATGTTGCTGGGATTTTCACTTAGGACAGAATTTAAACCACTGTTATATGGTTGGTGCAGGGTAAGATCATTTAAATCTTTTGAGAGAGAAAAAGATAATATTATACCCTGAACCTTGAAAGCCATCAACCTTGTCTGACTTTATTTTTCCTACCTTTATACCAAATATTTCTCTTGAATCTATTATTCCAAGGGCCAAAAAATAATCAGGCACAGAATTAAGTAGCTCTCCTGAATTGGTGGAGCTATGGTAAATGAAGACTGATAAGAATCTCGTTTTAATTTTAATATTATCAGGTAAGAGATGAATAGGATAGGTCTGAAACCCAAATAGTTAACCTTTGGAAGCCATGGTGTTTATGCATTTAGTAATGACTTCAAAAGTAATTTAGTAAAGATGAGAATAGTTAAAACAGTTCAGCAAGTCTACATGAAAAAAATGTTTTTGACTGAATAAGAAGTCTTTATAGATATCCATGCCCCATAGCTTGTGAAGCAGGAAAAAATGCAAAGCTCCATTGTGAATATTTTGTTTGCATGTGTCTTATGAACTGTGATGAAAATAGCAGCTTTGCAAGCTGTTTCACAACATCTTTATGAAGATGTTAAAGTGCTCTCATGAAAATAGAGCAAACAGAACTGCACATTTCTGTTCAACTAAAAAGATGCTATTGATTCCAACGCTGGCATATATCACTGTAGAGAAAAAGAAGGATGAAAAGCAGAGCAGGAGTGTCACAAGAGGGTCAAGTGTTCCTGATCTGATAAACATTCAAAGTTCACATGAATTTCATTGAATTGCCTCCACACAGTTGGTACATTTCTAGCCATACACAATGAGGGGAACCAGTAACTCAATTACAGAAGCAGCAACTTAACTGTTTTGTATCTACTCAGTATGAAGAAAGAATTCTTGTGGAAAGAATGAAGTAAAGTATGTGCAGATGCAAAAATCAAGAGGAAAAATTAAAATAAATAAATATTGAATAAAGTCTCCAAATAAAGGAACAGAGAGTGAAGGCTTCATAAAGTACCTGAAACCAGTTTATCAGTTCCAATTAAATGAACATGTTGTGTAAAAAGCAAAACATCTCCTTGAAATCTGCCCAAGCAGTTAACCCATGCTTTGGATGATTCCATTCTACCCACGGGTAGGAATTTTGTGGGTCATGGTGTAGGTCACCAAACATGAAAGGAGCTCCTGGTGAGAAGGCCCAAATAACACATAGCAAAAGCCACCAAAATGTCTGAATTACTCATTTGTTCTTATATAGTAGTGTTCTAGAAAAAGCTAAAATAAATCCTCCTGGGTTAAGAAGACACAGTACAAGATGAATAGTAGAAGGAAGATTAAAAACCTCAGCAAAAGAAATATGTCAGGGATCTTGGTGGTCCAAGACTGTGTATTCTAGGGACATATTCTTTCTTTTACCTGAAAGGATAATATAGAAAGTTGTAGCCAGAAAAGAGCCTGTAAAAAAAAAGAAAGATCAAGCCAGAATCTGTCTCTGCAGAAAACCTCTATTTGCATTTCATTGTGGTTGTTTTGAATAGTAAAATATTATCTTTCAAAGTGAAAATGTTTTAAAACTTCATAAGAGAAAAACCTCTTCAAAATGAATATTATATCACTTATTAAAACATAATCTTTCTATCAAAATCATAAAATAATGAAATAATGTATCTGCAATTATTGATTAATATATTTTCTTGAGGGGAGGAGGAATATTTGGGTTTTTTTTCATTTCTATATGGAAACAATTGTTCCTTTCTCTGTATAATATGCTCCACTTGCATGTGTGGTCTTTTCTTGCATTCACTAGAAGCATATAATATTCAAGAATATCAAAATCTCCAAATTATTTTTTCATTAAAAGAACAAGAAAAACGATTATAAACTATTAGAATGAAATAAAGTGCTCAGCCAGTATGTAGCTATGCAATAGGAATGATAAATATACTGCAATATTTATTTAATTAATTGTTACTTATTAGATTACTATGTTTTCAATTCACATAACATCATTAATTTTTAATAAATCTGTAAAAGCTTGAAGTTCTACTGGGCAAAATACTTCAAATATAATACATTTCTTAAAAGAACAATCTATTAACATTGTTTTCTGATAGTGCTAACAGGATAACAGATTTCCAGTGTTCTTCTAACCCCTTAGGGTGACTGAGGAACTCCAGGAAATAAAGGCATCTTTCTGTACTTTTTGTTGTTTCTACAAGCATTTAATATTTGATGTGATATACATGCCCTAATAGCACATGAAAAAAAAAATACATAATGTGATCATATCTCATGCCACATGCATAACATAATCCCGCTCTCTTTCTCTTTATTTATTTATTTACTTTGTTTTCCTGTTTGGTATGCAAATCTACTCTGTGGTAACCTTATCCATGCACAGTTTGTCCTGCTCATGCAAATCTTTGTAGATATCCTGGACTCTGATGCCATCTGCATCTGCTTACATTTCTTGCTTTTAACAAAGAATTAGATTTTAACTAGACAGATGGTGAAGCAAACTATTATCAGAGAATATCAGAAAAATATGCTATTTTAAAGATTTTTTTAAGTAATCACCCTTATTTAGAATAACACTAATATAGTAACATATTGTTCATGTTAAAGTTGCATCATTTCAATTCACATAGTATTACAGCAGAGAGGGGCCAAAGAAATATTTTACTTTTTACTCAATAGCACTGTTTTATAGCATTTTTCTTGTCAAGTAATTGCAGTGAGATCCTTCTGATTTTTTTATCAATAATTCCACTGTCTGCTTAAAATCTCTCTTGTGGTACTCTGATAGGATAGAGTTTGTCTAATTACAACAGCTGAGTGTTACTCATTAGCTTTTAGCTTTTTAAGAAATATTCTGTGTTTCACAGCAAGTAATCTGGGAGGAGAGGTGTCATCCTCCCAAATGTATGGAGTAATTTAGCTGTGGTTAAAGGCACTGGATTGCCTGTGTCTGAGCTGGTACAGTTTACCTTTACGGATATGGAGAAGCCTTGTAAAACAAATTTTGTGCACTAGGATATCTATTCCATAACCTCTCATGTCTAAGGTATATATTTATTGAGTCTGAGTCAATCAACCTTGGCCCTCTGAATAGTCAATGAAGGAAAATAGGCACTCAAGATTAATGCATCTGAGATAACTATCTAAAGATGAGTCAGCATCAAAAAGGTTCTACACTGATCTGCAAAAGAAATAATAGGTCCTTCCCTAATTATCTAATTCTGATCAATTTAGATTTGGATCATCCTTGTATGTAACCTTCCAGCATCATAATCATTGTGTTTATCATAGAAATACAACACATTTCACTGTGTTGTAAAAATCAAAAGATGTAGATAAAGTAGTTACTGGAAAGTGCTAGCATGGAGCCCCCTTTCCTACACTAATCCTCATACGACTTATGTGGTCATTTGACTTTCCTTTCTTATAAACAACAGTATTTACCCAGCTGATCAACTGTACAAACATTGATTGGCAAAGCAACAGGGGGCTGTACACTGTTGGCAACTCCTGTTGCGTGGAAATTATTAATCTGGTTACTGAAAGAGTATAATTTGCTTCTTATTTTTAGACAGAAGGACACTCCAATTTTGTTGGAAAGTTCTGCTCAGACAAAAAAAAAAAAAAAGGAAAAAGAAAAGGAAAAAGAAAAAGAAGGAAGGGAGGAAGAGAGGAAGGGAGGAAGGAGGACCAGCTAGCAATAAGCATTTTTCTAAGGCAAAAAGAAATTAAAAAGAAGCTACACGTCAAATTCCATTTTCCCCAAAGTATTTAACTAAAGAAAAAGGTGCATCAAGAAAACCAAAGCTTTTTCTTTCCCCATTTTGAACTTTCAGCTTGTAAAATGTCCTCACTCATTTAATCATTGGTATTTTACAAAATGTGTGGATGTTCAGGAAAAAAATCAATTCAAATTGGTGTAAAAACTCCCCTAACTTGGTATAGAAGTGAGTAAACAATTCAGAACAGCTGGAAGGATAACGGTTGGCAGCTGTGTTTACATATTTACAGGACAAGTCAGATCCTGAAACTAGACAAGGAAATCACAGAAAGAGGCATCAAATACTAAGACAGAGTTTATTAAAGTTGTAACGATATACAAGTAGGCCATATTTTCCACTGATGGAAAACACTGTTTATTGAAGTCAATGATCTGACACTAATTTGTTCTAATTAAGTAAACACAACTTTAATAATAAAAATATGTTTTAATAGTTTACCTAATTTTTCACAATCTTGTTTCTTTTTTATGTTCCTGGTTAGACCAGTTAAAAAAATCATTATCACATACTTTTTAGAATCATAATTAAATTAATATTCTGAGTGTATTATTGAACTTACTTTCTCTAACATTTTTAGCTTCTCATGTTTCAAAAGCTCTTCTCATTCTCCTTACCCCCATGAATGGCACTAAAGTAATTCTTTGTTTCTTTTAATTATTGCCTTGAAACATTCTTTTCTGGGTTCTGTTTCACTTTCTGTTTTGTCATCTATCTTATTGTCATCTAACTTTATCATCAATATACTGGAATTTTGTGTTATCTGACGACAAGGAAATTCACCTTTCTTTCTTTCCAGTCTGTTAAATAAATCTTGTTCCGGGAAACAGTATATCTCTTGAATGAAGACCATTCCCCATATAAGTTCTATTTCTGACCTTTTCAATCCTAGAGAAGTTAAAATAGATTTATCATAGATGCATGTAATCTAGTTAAGCCTTTGCTCAAAAGACTTTCAAATAACTTGGTGATTTAATTTCATTTGGAAAAGGGTTCAACTGCTTCAGGTGTGCCTGTAGTCTGAGTTTGCATAGATTTGACTGCATTTATATCAGCTTAATTAAATTAGTGTAATTTTTGAATAAAAATTAAGCTAAGGAAAAAAAGCTAGAGTGGTCTTTGTTATTGTCTTCCTGCTTTTAACTTTATATAGCATGAGAAGTATCTCCTGGGAGAACTCAAAAAATCCCTAAAATTATTAATAATTTCAGCAATTGTTATTCACTCCTGTAGTTTGTTACCTAGAAAAAAACTTATGGCTGTTCTGTATCATCTTAAGGATAATGTTTCATGATCGTTATTATACATGTTCTCCTTACACCTGTGGGCAGCCTCATCTGCTTTCTTTTTTGTTTTTTTTTTTTGTTTTTTTTTTAAGCCGAATATTTTGAAATCTATTACTCACTTTACTAACTTTGCTTAGTGAGATGAGGAGATAAGGTGCTGTATAAACAGAACAAAATGTTAGTCTCCTCAGGTAACATGGAGAATTCAGGAATGTATGCTTAGTTTGTTTTCAGTCTACTATTACTAATAAATGAGCTTAGCAGAGCATGTTTAATGTTCTTCAGAATTACAAGTCTTCATCAGAATGGCATCAATGTGTTTTAAATTAAAATCACATTTTTGTAATTATCCTTAAAACGTATTTAATTACTGCTCCATTCTGTTTTATCATCATTCAAGTGCTGCCTCAAGAGCACTAACTCAAAGCTCTTCAGTTACCCATCATCTAAAACCATATACCTTTAGAGAATCAAATCATTTTGTTTATCAAAAAGATGCATTTTAAAATTTCTCAAGCAGAAAGAAATAATCATAAAGGAGCAGAGAGATGGAAAAAGACTATTAAATATATTCTCACTTCCTGTTACTGCAATATTTTCTCCTGCAATATTTTATTTTATCTAGTCTAGCTTTATATCTCTTAGGGCCTCATGTTCAATTTTTCTGGGAAACTATTTCAGTGCCAATCTCCACCTCGGGAAATTTCTGCTGATGTTTAGTGTATCCTTATACTACGTAAAATGACACATGTAAAATACCTTTCCATAGGCAACTTATGTTCTTTTCTTAATTTTATCCAAATGTTTTAGGAAGATCAAACTGAATGAGAAAAAATGTATATTCATAATCATGTTAGCTGACACTGATTAAATTAATCCACATTTAAGTCCGTTAGTCTAAGTGTTTCCAAGATGTGGTTCATATTTTGTATCTTGATATTTGTGCTTGGAAGCAGGAACTTTATTCAATAGAAAAGCACAAGAGGTTCCACCTGCAGGTGAGGGGGAACTTCTTTACTGTGAGGGTGACAGAGCAGTGGAACAGGCTGCC
>JAUBOD010000819.1:7223245-7267182 GCA_032353885.1 Nothura maculosa | reverse complement strand
GGAAGGTTGGACTAGATGATCTCTAGAGGTCCCTTCCAACCTTATAGATTCTGTGAGATTCTGTGAGATTCTGTGAGATTCTGTGAGCTCCCTCTGTCTTTAGTGCATACAGCAGAGGCATTTTCTGACCTATGTCATTGTGTCGAATCGGTTTTCAGTCAAGTTGGCCGGGTGTTCAAATTTATGATCAATATAGCAATGTTTGGTCTCCCTTTAACTGCAAATCTGGAGGACTACCTGGCATCTGTGAAAGACTCCTCCTAAGCATCCACATACCTCCTCAGGCTCCCTTTTTATTCAGTGGCACTAGTGTGCCTTTTTAGTTGGTGTTTCACAAGGAAATGTACAATTTCAACTGAACATTTTCTGCATTTCAAGTCTACCCTACATTTGAGGCTCATATATTTAAATATAAATCTTCCATTCAGTTACTTACAATAACAGAGTCATTTCAATCTTGCCTTTTAAAGCAGCAAATCGGGATGGTAAAGTTTTCAGAGTCATTTCTCATTGGAAGCTTAACACCATAAATATAGGAGCCAATAGTCTTTAAACCCAGAACAGGCTGGTACATTTTCATTGTCCATTCATGTCGGTGACAGATGCCTGGCAGTCACCAGCTTCTTGTCAGTATTCACACAGAAGGCACAAGATGAGCACCTCTGGTAAGAGAGTACAGAGGTTGTTTGGTAAAACAAGCGTTTAGAATGAAGTTGGCACAGATTTTCATGCAATGTCACCCAAAGCCTTCTGCACTGTAATATATCCTGCAGCTGCAAGCCAGCTGGCCGTTGGGTGGGAGGAAGTACTGAAGAAGGTTAAAATACTTCTAGTTATAAGTGATTTTCCAAAAGTATTATTGCAGCTTTAAAGAGCCATCTTGCACCACAGATTCCTCCTATTATCTACTTTTTCTCATATTTTATCAACAAATTGCTGAATTAGCAAATTTTGTTTGTACATGGTGACTTTCTGAATACTAAACAAAAGCAAACTGAAAAAAAAAGGACTGTAAAGAAAGGATTAGAGAATAGGCTTCATTTTTTTCTTATAATATTTTTTTCTCTTAACCTACTCATACGAGTCTGCTCTTTTGTAGAGTATTCCAAAGCATCTGGGAAAAAATAATAAAATTACAGGAGGTTTTTAGATGCTGAAACTGTGATCTTTAAAGTAAATTTAGTCCCATCAATCTACCATGCATAGCTCAGCCTCCCTCTGACTTAATGGGAATAGTAAGTTAGTATGCTTATTTAAGAGTCTCTGCAAATCACAGAATCATGGAATCATAGAATGGTTGAGGTTGGAAGGAACCTTAGATGTTATCTAGTCCAACACCCCTGCACATGCAGGGTCACCTAGAGCACGTGGCACAGGGCTGCATCCAAGCGGGTTTTAAAGACCTCCAAAGAAAGAGACTCCACAACCTCTCTGGGCAGCCTGTTCCAGGGCTCTGTCACCCTCATTGTGAAGAAGTTTCTGTGCAACTTTTGGTGCCTCAGCTTGTGACCATTTCCTATAGTCCTATCACTGCCCACCACTGAAAAGAGGCTGCCCCCCTCCTCCTCCTTCCCTCTCTTGAGGTATTTATACACACTGATCAGCCTTCTCTTCTCCAGGCTGAACAGGCCCAGCTCTCTCAGTCTTTGCTCATAGGGCAGATGTTCCAGGATGCTGGTCATCCTCGTAGCCCTGCGCTAGACTCTCTCCAGGAGCTCCATAGCCCTCTTGTACTGGGGAGCCCAGAACTGGACACAGTACTCCAGGTTTGGCCTCACCAGAGCTGTGTATAGGGGGACAATCACCTCTCTTGACCTGCTGGAGACGCTCTTCTTAACACATCACAGTATCCCCTTGGCCTTCTTGGCCACCAGGGCACACTGCTGTCTCATGACCATCTTGTCATCCACCATGACCCCCAGGTCCCTCTCTGCAGGGCTGCTCTCCAGCAGGTCAACCGCTACTCTGTACTGGTGTCCAGGGTTATTCCTCCCCAAGTGCAGGACCTTGCACTTGACCTTGTTGAAATCCATTAGGTTTCTCACCGCTCAGTCATTCAGTCTGTCCAGGTCCCTCTGGATGGCAGCACAGCCCTCAGGGCTATCAGCTACTCCTCCTAGTTTGGTATCGTCAGCCAACTTGCTGAGGGAGCACTCCATCCAGGTCGTTACTAAGTTAAACAGGACCAGACCAAGGACTGACCACTGGGGGACACCGCTAAGTACAGGCCACCAGCTGGACTCTGCACCATTGACTACTACTCTCTGCACCCTGCCATCGAGCCAATTCCTAATCCACCTCGCCGTCCACTTATCTCTCCCACACCTTCGGAGCTTGTCCAGGAGCATGTTGTGAGGGACAGTGTCAAAAGCCTTGCTCAAATCCAGATAGATGATATCCACCACTCTGCCCTCATCTATCCAGTTAGTCACTCCTTCAGAGCAGGCGATCAGGTTAGTCAAGCAGGATTTGCCCTTCCATGCTGGCTACTCCTGAGCACCTTCTTCTCCTCTATGTGTCTGGAGGCAGCAGCCAGGATGAGCTGCTCCATCACTTTTCCAGGGATGGAGGTGAGGCTCACCGGCCTGCAGTTGCCCGGGTTCTCCTTCTTGCCTTTTTTGAAGATTGGATTGACCTTGGCTTTCTTCCAGTCCTCTGGCACCTCCCCCATTCTCCAGGACCTTCTGAGGATGATGGAGAGTGGCTTGGCTATGACATCCGCTAGTTCCCGCAACAATCTGAGTGCATCCCATCAGGGCCCAGGGATTTGTGGGTGTCAAGTTTCCCTAGATGCTCCCTGACCCACTCTTCCTCTACCCAGGCCAAGCCTTCCTCTCTCTGACTCTCTTCTTCACAAACCTGAAGGAAACTGAATTAAAAGGTATGTTTAAAACTTTAGTCCTGAGAAGTGCAGTAATCCTTCCAACACAAAATACATCATACTGTAATCAATGGCAGAGATGGATGGAGAAAGACTTTTAGTACAAAAAATTGTTTCTGTATGATACAGCAAACAGGATATATATTGTAAGTATACTGAAAGTCCTTTATCCATACCATTTCTTTTTTCTTTTTTATTTTTACTGGTTTAGTAATAATCAGTAGAAATTAAAGGGGAAATATAGAACTTAACCATCTATAGAACTATGCAAGTAACCATGCCACCTTAGTGTCATTAATTTTAGCCCATTCTCTTCATTCTTTTTTGAATTTTTGTTTATGTTCTACATAGAAATTAATGCAGATTGTCATATTAGAATTTTGTCACAGGGTAGTCCATACTTGATGGAAGCCTTTAAATATAATTACTCATAATAATCTTTTTTCATGTTCTATTGGCCTACATCAATATTTATTTTTAGTATATGAACATTAGCAACATATTAAAAGCACATCTTCGTTTAGCAGTCTTTATAACCCCTCCCAGTAGATTGGCAGCTAAAATAATGCGTAGGAGTACCCCCATCTCTGTTTTTTCAAGATTTTCTTCAGTGAAAGCAGTCTCTGTGTGCCAAAACAGTTATTAGAACCTCAGTGGCTTAGGCTGCAATTTTTCAGGGCAGAAGATAGACTGGTAGTATTTAAATTAATGTGATTTTGTAATGGTAGTATTCAGCTTTTATTCATAAGTTATACACTTATTGCATTAGCTATATTTCAAAGGTAACTGTGAAATGCTGTTTTGCTCTCAGGCTATTGTTTCTTATGTTTTTACTCATAATTTTGAGGGGAAAGAATTTCATTAGAACTGGCACATAAATTAACTATTTGAATATTCAATTACTACACATAAAAGGACCATGCAGAGATCATAATATGTGAATTTAAAGATCTTGGTGGTTGTTACAGCTCTATATTAGCCTAATAGTTAAGAATTGCAAATAATCTGAAATAAGGAGCCCAAACTTTCTCCATCGTCTTGATTACTGGTTTATGTGAACTAGCCTAGCTCCAGGCTAAATCATTTCCCTTCTTTTAGCCTTCTTCTTCACTGATTAACTAATATTCAAATCAGAGCTAAGCAGGATATGCATGAGAGCCCAGAACAGCTGTTCCTTTATATTTCAATCCATTTCTGCACATTATAGTGTTATAGTAACTTTATTGAAAAAGGGACAAGTCATGTGCCTAAACTTTAAACATGCTGTAACATCATTCTGAGATGGATATCAATCTCTCCACATGCTGGAAGAGGAATGTGAAGACATTAGGAAGTTTGTATGATGACAATCATTTCTCTGGTCTGCATAAATCCTTGAGGGTTTTTTTATTATAATTATTATTAGACCTATAGATTTTAACATCTTATAAGATCTAGAGGACAGTGGGATGGAAATGATCAGGAATTGACTGTGAGTCCCTGCTACTGAGAATCATTCTCTGATGATCATGGAAAGAATCTTTCATTCTTCCTATAAAATATTATACCCATGATTACTGGGATCTTTTTTCCTTTTAAATATGTAACAATATTACATGTTTAAACTTTTAACATCTTTCCAAATTCAAGTCAATTCTGGTGTGCAGCATGCAGGTCTACTCTACATGTCTGGCTACAAGAGACATGATGTCAGCTTTAGTAATACCTCCCAAACACATTATCTTTCTGCTCTTTCATTTTACTCCCACAGACTCTTGGAATTTCTCACCAGTAGTAGCTTAGTGCTGCTAAAGCATTATGTTTAAAATGGAAACTCATTGATCCTATTAATCATTTGAATAGCTGGAAGCTTATTAGTCACTATTACTATGAGCCACTATTATTATTAGTCACCATCACTGGGCTAGCTATGGACTAGCATGTTTGAACTCCTGAAAAAAAGCTGAAAAGCTGAAAGTAAAAATAATATAATACAAGACAACTTCTTCCTTCTTCAGGAAGAATCACAGAAGGGTTTATTGCTGCCAATAGATTAATACCAGAATAGTTTTTGTAAAAAGAACAAGAAACCACAAGGGAAAGGAAATGTTTGTTTTTTATTTTTCTTAGAAAATTTGTCAAAATATCTGTTGCTTGTTGCAGGTACTTCATTAACCCTAATAATTTTGGCATTTATGTCAACAGAAGAAACGTGCCAACCCTATCAGTACATGCACATGTATTTTCTCAACATTTACAAATGTTAAGCAGATTTAAGAAGTGGAAAGTCACTACTGTTTGTTATGAACTGTGTTCATAAATCTGTCTTGGATGGACTCAAATGTGAGTACTTACTTGATATGAGTAAGTGACTAATGGACTTGAATTACTGAACTGTAGCTTGCAGTTCATAAATAACATACTTTTTCTTAAAGCTGCCCATATTTTGTCCTGTAAGCTTAGGGTCTAAAAGCTACTGCATCTACTGCAAAATCAGTCTGTAATAGGAAGCTTTTTCAGAACTTACCAAAAGAGGATCTGTCATATATTAAAAAGCAAGCAGCATTTCTATGCCACAAAGAACAAAGAATTCCTTATTACATTTTTATCATTAAATACAGTACCAGTGGAATTTATGATGTCATTTCTAGACTTGCACAGTCCCAAGTGACTGGACAAATAGTTTACTTCCTAACAGCATAGCTGGATAAGAATGGAAATGAATATTTAAAAATATGTCCTACTTATTGCAATACTCTTTTTCTAGGGCTGAGCAAATAGTAATTAAACCTTGCAGCACTCATTAAAGTTGAGTTTAACGTACAGAGACCATTTTGTCTACATCTGAAATGTTGCAATCTCTCCAGTAAACACTGCTTGTGAACTCTACGGTATGAAATATATTTGTAACCTATTTCTTCTTTGTCAAGATTTCACTTCTGGTGATGCAGATACATCCGTTAGTAATTAAACTTGGATGTCAGTACTAGAAATTAAATAAGTGGCACTTCAAATAATTTTTGCAAAATTGTTGGAAAGCAGTATTACATTATTTTGTATTTTTTTATTCTGTATAAGCTGTTTAAAAAGCTATTTTATTCTGTTTTATTCTGTTTAAAAAGCTATTTATCTTTGAGATTGTTTATACACAGCTTTTATTTCCAAAAGCTTAATCCAAGTTGCAGCAAAAATTATTTCACAATATTTGGTTGCACTTTGGACAATGGAGGAACTACTCTCAATTAGGTGTTATTATAAATGTGAAAACATTTTTTTTAGAATTGCCACCAATGTCTCTTAATTCTTTTTTAACATTTTTCTATTAATTTTGCTAATATCCAAGGGTTGCTAATCTGTCTGTATGTCAATAGGACATGTTAATGAGTCACTAAATCTCAAAGCAAAACCTTGCAAAGCGTAGTTGTGCAAGTGCAAGTGTTGCCACTGTCATCTCTAAAGAACATTTCTGAAAGGTGTAAAAATGAAGGAGTCTACAGCTGGCCTCCATGGCTATTTTCTCCTATACACACTCATCCATTCCAGATTTATCACCAGACCTTTACTTCTTAAAGGTCATCATCTCCACCTAGAGGTGATAAAACTTGACAAAGGTTCTTGCACAATTGCTGTTTTCTTCATCCAGTACCTTCTGTCAGATAAAGGAGCCATTTTAAGGCTCATGGTACCTTGGCACCTTCTGTTGCTCGCATAAGTTTCTCTTAGGAAATAACAAAATGTTTTCTCTTTGGTTCATAGTCAACTCAGGTATTGTGAAGTAGAGATTACCATCTGTATTTGTGGATTGCTTGAATATGCTTCTAAAAAAAAATCCTGCTTTTGTTTAGAAGCCTATGTTTAGCTAAAGCACCATCTGCTGGTGGTTCTGATAGGTGCTAACAACAGAGAGAAGTAACACAATGAGCCATATATTTTAACAGAGACTTTTATCCTTTTCCTTTGTAAGAACTTTTTTTTCGAAACTTATTTTCATTATACCAAGTGTTTTATTTCTTTAAAGTAAGAAATAATTAAATCCTTTAACTTAGGCAACTATAATTTTTAACTGATCTGATTATTTTTTCCTTGCCATTGATCATTTTGAGGTTTGTGGCTCTTTTCTCAACTTGGAAGAAAAACAGCTATAATAATTTTGTCATACACTACAGAAGAGAATGTCTACTTGATCTTCACTTCTTATACAGCTTTGTAACTTTGGATACAAACTCAGTAACTCTGGAGAGAAGCATTTTCTAAATATGAACATATCTAAATAACATGGATATACACAGAACATGCTTAAGCTAACAAGACTCCCATTTGCCCAGTCTAGTGTCTGGTATAATCATCTGGTCTTTCCAATCTGGATGTAGGCCTGGGACTGAAAAACATTACCAATTATAAAAATATAAAATATAGTTCAATCAAATGACATGGATAAAAGCGATATTTAGCATGATTTTTTTTGCAATGGCTATCTTTGCTTACATGTTATCTTAAGTGCGATAAATTGCAGCAAAAGTTTTCCATTTGAATCAGCCTACAATGAGTCAGAATTCCAAAGAAAACTATTTTAGCCCCATTGTTGGGCAGAAGCAAAATGTAGCAATCACTTTTTCATACAGAACTATATAAAATTCTCATATTGGATAAAATAGTAAACATTATCTAGGTAATAGCTGTTATAAACTAAAACACGAACCACTGTGTTAGAATAGCCAGAATACTAGGACATAGGATTAGACAAGAACTAATTAAAGCCAGAATGTTAGGCACAGCACCAAGCCCCAGTGACTCAGCTAGATGCTAAGAAAGCAAAGGAGACAGATGGAAGTGCAGGGAAGAATTCTACCCACCCAGCCTGCAGAAAATAAAGTGGGATTATTCTGTGACTATTCTTACCCCACTGTAGCACCTCACTTTCTACTCAGTGGAGACCAAGGAAAGAGAGAAATTGCTTATCTGGTTCTGTGGTTCCTATTTTCTCCCCATTCATCTGTATTTATGACCAATACAAATATAGTGCTGAACTTCTGTGAGGTGCTGTACGTTGATTTTTGGCCTGAATCAAATTTCTTACTCAGTGACCTTTCCTACACGCCTTGCCTTTGCTGTATACAGCAGTCTGCCGCATATGCAATAGTGTTACAAAGATGAAAATTAAAAACTTACTAACTTTGCTTATCCACACATGTGGAGGAGAGGAGGGGAAAAGGAAAAAAAAAAGGAAAAAGAAACACAATATTAGAAAATCTGTTTTCACTATTTTTTTCTTTTTAAAAATTCGGAAATTCAGGAAGTAGTTAAGGTATCTATCTCACAGTGATTCATAGAGAAGTGCTGCAGGGGAGGGAGGCATACTTGCAGCAATGGATAGCTGGAGAAATGCCAGGAAGACTCCTGATTCTTACTCACACAGATGAAATCTGTGCATAGAGGATCCCTTCTGACTGTGAATATCAAATGAAAGCACTTTGCCCAAATAATCATTCAGTAAATCCATCCACTGTTCAGAGGTTAGCCTTGCATTTTCTCAGAAAAGTAACTGTTTTAGCTCTTAAAAGCTTAAACTTATCCTGAACTCTTGTCTTGAATTTTGATAAAAATTTAAAGTAACACATTTAAGTCTATGCAGTCTTAGTAGTCCATGCAGTTCATTTTTCTCTGATATTTGTAGCTATATATACATATATATACACTTTATCCAGTGTTTAAGTGGCTAGTCTGCTTTTCTGCAATGAATAATGCAGGAAACTCAGTGGGAAGAAAAAAAAATTGTTAGAGCCTTTGTACATGTTTCTTTTTTTAAGTTTCCTGTTGGTTTAGGCACATTGTGTTCCTCTGTATCACATCCTTTTGGAGTCATATGTGGAAGCAATAAAACGTATCCCTGCCTTCCTAAGATATGGAGTATTTGTTTAGCTAACTGACTAAGGAAAATACTATGAACTCATTAACAAATATGGTTTATAACCAAATATGTGGTCAGTTAATCATGGAAAGTGGGCTTCAAAATAGAGCACGGGAAATATTAGTCAGCATAAGCTATGGATAACTGTCAGTTTGATCTCAGCATTTCTTGCCAAGGGAAGAAAGACATCAGGTTAGCAAAAAACTACACTAATCTTCAAGTAGTTTCCATTAAGATCAGATTTCCAACTGTGGAAATGTTTGCAAATATAGGAGATGATTGCTGCTAAAATTCAAAAGTAGAGTCCTTAAATGCTAGATAATAGTTACTGTCTAGTACAGCTGCAGCTTATGTAGAAATAAAAACATACAGGATCAGGAAACCTGTTTTAGCAACTGCCTATTCCATATATAGGTGCATCTGTATAGTCATATCAAAAGGAAGAATGAAATTTAAAAGTTGTTTGTGAAATATCTGCCCATTTCTTCTTTGCATTGTTTTAGTACATGTCAAATAAGAATAGGGAGTCCTCCTCTCCATTTAAACTGGAAATATACACTGAAGAAAAAGATCTGATTCTCCAGAACTATGAAGTGCACACATTCAGAAAATTTAATAAGCAAAACATTTGATTATATATATATGCACATATATAATATATACATATTCTGTGAAAGTTGCTAGCCAACATAGGCAAAGCCAGAGGAAGAATGTGGCATTAGGGTACAGATTTGTCTATCCTCTGCAGAGAGACAAAGTAGGAAAAGTCATAGCTCAATTATGTTGCATAAGAAATACTGAAAAGAGTCCAGTCCAGCTTTTAAAAATACTCATAGGAACATTATCTAATTTTCAACTTCCATCATTTCTGCAGTTAGAACAAAAAAGAGTTCAATTAAACATTGAGAATAATGATGAATTTTATAAAAGTTATCTTGGGAACTGAACTGTGTGATTTCAGAAGGATTTGAAAATATTTGTGACTATTTCTAGTTTTCAAGTCAAATCTCTAAAGTGGTAATCACGCTAGACTCTTCTTAATGTTTTGCATAAAACAAGGGTAATAGACCATTTAGAATTGCCTATGTGTCTCAACCACCGTTCACTTAACAATTATGTCATATGACACACATCTTGACAAGATAAAGTGTTCCCACTGTGTCTTATCTCCTCCAAGGGTGTACAAGCTATACAAAACCATTGCCTGTAAAATCTCAGTGCTATTTCCTTTAGAAGTTGGAATGTGTGTGATAAATCAGTTCAGTCAGAGAAAGCTGGATCCCGCAGACAAGTCATAAAAATATCATCCTAGAGGACTGGATTCTCTCCTATTAAATCTCTATGTGAAGATGCTCACATCACCAAGTCCTATTTTCTATATCTAAACTGGATATATAAATGCAATTAATCAGGCTAAATAGAGATGTCTAAAAAGTAGCTTGCATTCACAACCAGCAGCAATCTGGTCAATACAGAACGGAGTGTAGGATGCAGTTCATCTCATTCTAAAGAAGACATCTGTAATATGCCAGGGCAATTGGATCCTTAACTGTGCATTATATTTTCTTCTGTTGACTATAAAGGCAGACAGCTCAGAAATGAAAACCAAAATTAAAAACAATACTTTTTAACAAAGATGAAGTGATACTCAAACACTGTTATTGTGAAGTGTTATTTACATTAACAGTTTAATGGTTAACAATGCTATTAATAGTGTTACTAATGTTAATAATTATTTTCATTTTCATCTTGATGTATCTATAAAGAATTTTATCTAAGCACATCATTGAGTTGGTGTTATTGTTCATTAACATTCCAAAGAGACTCAAAGCTATAATAAATAAATCCAAAAAGATTTATGATTTATAAAAAGATTTATTTATATAAGTTCTGAAAAATTTATTTATACTTAACTAATTATCTGGGATAAGATTCTTGTGATTTGCAGTAAATATAGGAAAAATCATAGGTATAGGAAAAAGCATAGGTATATCTGCTCTAGAAATGAAGATCATCTCACTTAAACTGAATGAGGAAGGCATTAAGGGAAAAATATCTTCCTATATTTATGTCCTTATATTTTTCACGTGATAGCATGCAAAAGAAAAATTCAGACACAAAGGCTATGCTAAAGGCTATGCTGCTGTCAGATGTCTGCTCTTGAAACCACAGTGAAGAAAGGGCTTTAGCACATTTTAAGATCTCAATAACGTTTTAATCTTGGTTCAAAAAGTAGAATGGAAAAATAGGAGGAAGTAATCTGGAAGTCAATCAAAACAGCTTTAGAATCTCAAGGAGAAGTAGGTAGCCAAACCTGCCATTTTGCAGAGATGATACACATAAGGATCATAAATGCCTGAAAAAGGACATCATACCAAGGATCAATAATGGAGAGGTCAATTTATTCATGGGAAAAGCTGATAAATTTTGCAAATTTGTGCTAGTCTCATGACTGCAACCATCTTCTAAGACTTCTTTTTGCTACAACCTCAACTGAAGATATTAAGCAGTTATCATTTTCTTTTGTTTTATCAAAATCTTGCTATTCTTTATTACACATTGCTTTAAGTTCAGCAACACTGCACTGAATCTGAACAATAATGTATATCTATGATATTTCATTTTTCCTTTCGTTACCCTTGTCTATTCAGCTGCTCTGCTTGTTCAGCCCCTTCTCTGTCATTGAAAAAGATTGTCACTACTTCCATTATAAAGTGCAGATACTATGATAGAAATATATATCGGTAACTGTTCTACAAAGATTTTAAAAGATTTCATCTCTTGAGTTATTTTACACGACAAATGAAATTTTACAGATCATTAGTTCAAAATGTGAGCTAGCTGTTTGACAAAATGAAATAAAGCCTAGGATAATTTCATGTAGAAAAGTATAATCTGCACATGTGCTGTAATTACTTTTTATTACAAATTCCTAAGCACAACTGTATTTTCAGACTTACACTCTGTAATTAAGCACTCTGTATATGGTACTGTATGAATATTAGTCGTATGAAGCCTAAAAGCTCTAAATTAGCAATATGTATATGGATAGATGAAAAAGCTCAGAAAAAAAAAGAAGAAAAAGAACAGAAAATACTCAAATATGTGCTGTCACCCAAATAAAATGAGCTTTTTACCAAGAAACTCTATTCTGTGTTAAACAATCTATTGTCTTTGTTTTGAATGAGGAAAACAGAAATTATCTTTAAAACTATGAAAATAAACCTTGAATCTCAAAATATTCACAAAGAACAGAACTAAAGTTAATCCTTAGGTTTAGCTTCATTTTGCTATAAGGCTTGGTATAAATACTGTGTGCTTTTTTATTGCTGTTAGAGAGCAAGAGCTCATTTATGGGTACTAAAATTACATATCATGTTTAGCTATGTTGAATTTGGTCCTAAGTACATGTAACTCACTGACATCAACACAGCTACTCTCACTGACATCAACAGTTCTAACTGTTATTTATCCACCTTTCCAAAACAAATGAAACACTTCATTTTCTGTCCTTTATTCTTTCTCTCAAATATTGCATAGACATGAGCTAACAAGATCTGAGAAGTGAGAACTTCCCTCCATGCTTACTTATGATAGGCAAAACATTGTCTTTATATTAAGCAATTTTCAAGAGCCAATTTTTAGCTCAAGATGAGGATATCAACCGTTCATTTTAAAAATAACTACAAAAACAAACATCCAGTGCATTTGGAAATTTTTTAGAATTTCATTAAGATAAAGACCATCTAAAAGAAGAACTGCTTTTTCTTCTTTTTCTTTTTCTTCTTTTTTTCTTTTTCCTTTCAGTATTCCTTTAAGTATCAGATTCTTTACGTATTTTAAGGTTGAAAATTCCCTGCATAAGGCACTGAGCCTTCAAGGAATAACATATAATTATGCTCAGCTTTGTTTAAACAAAAAGCTAGAAATCTGCATTCTAACCATGATTTCTAGAATGAAGAATATCTGTATGTGTGTGTTTTATGAATAGGGCACTTATTAAGATTTTAATTTGCTGTCAAGGACAACTTGCCATATCAAGATGAAACTATTTTATGATTCATTTACCAAGTGTGACTGAGGCAGCTGAGATTAATTTAATCTGTGGTTGTGAGCATTAGTATTCATAAAGAATCAGAAACACAAATAGAAGCACTCAGTCTTTTTTGTTTCTGAAGGAATTGGTTGTATGTTGTCTCTATAGTGAAGATCACACTGACTTGTAGAATTTTAAATGCCGTTATGTTAAAATATACTTAACTGAAATAATAGCAGTTGCAAAGATCTGCTGCTGCTCCTTAGAGATAGAGTTGAGTAATATATTGTCAAAAATAAATGCAAGAGTAATATTTATACCTACAAAGAAGTGTTTAACATAAACAGTCCCTGTTATTTCTCATTTGACCTCGGAATTAAATGTTTTTGGTTTAGTTTTTTTTTTTTTTTTTTAAGTCTGATTTATAATAGAAATGATTGGTGGGAGGGGACTGGAAATAGCTAAATTTTACAATTAACTTCCATTTCTGATGTCTCCCATATCCTGCACAATACAAGACCAAATATGGATTTTACCAGCTCTGTGTAACAGAAATGTACATTTTATAAGATCAGCTCAGCAGCACTGAGTAATACTCATGGAAATAGAATGTGTTTAGGGCTCAGTGAGTCACAAAACATGTTTAATCTGAAAATATGTATACATATATATATATATATATATATATATATATATGTCTTACCTACTATCTTTTCCCTAAAGCAGAGTATAGAAGGGGCAAAGCATTATCAGACGAAAGAGTTCCGCCATTATCTATCCTCATCTTCTCTGCAATGGCAGAGAACATGGGAAGATGAGAAACAACTCTGTTAGAACATGTGGCTCTTTTAGGCACTACAGCCGCATGATTGCAAGCACTAACATGGTCCCCACAGAGCCAACTCTGGTCTTTTAAAAAGAATATGAAGAGACAGATGTTACTGCAGATTATGTGATTTGTGCATTGATTTATCTCCTTTGACCTAAAGAAGGTTTCTTTTAACGCATATAAGTGTGACTGGAGGAAAAAAAATCTTATTTTCAGAAACAGAGTCAACTGCAATACTACTTAAAAAAGGGAATTGTAAGCAGTGTCACCTGATGACTTTCCCCAAAGAGCTTTTTCTGTTACAGGTATGCAGGTAAGCAAGCTCATACCTGTTAAATGAACTTTTGGGTGTCTACAGAATAGCTACTTAAACTGCTACTTAAACTGTAGCAGAAGAAATTACACAAGGAATGAAGTTGAGAAGTGATTCAGGGATACAAGGATCCAATCACTTCATGTTTGATCTAAGGTTTTTGTTTTATTCCATTATCAATTTTGTATTTTAGTCTAGACAACCTTAAGCCACTACATGTATATTTTAAACCTCTGCTTTGCAGAACAGCAGACTGATTTTGAAATGGAGATGGCTGGGAATACAAATATTGAGGGTTGCTGGCTATGAGCTGATTCAGTACTGGTCCTTTACTTCCATTGACACAGCCATATGACACTAATAATAGCCTGGAGACAGTAGATAGTGGAAGAGACATTGAAGGAGTTTCTTGGCTGAAAAGTAAAATACACCTATTAATTTAAGTGAAATTCATTTAATTGTCTGGCTGTATTTAAATAACCAAGAAAAAAATGTTTTATTTGTACTTCTTCAAAAGGAATAATAGAATGAAGTTATACAGTAATGAGTAATGGGTAATAAGATCGATTCAATAAGAAGATTATTTCATGGCTAAATGAAATGTGCCTAGTTTTATCCACATTACATACATTGTTCCTAAACTACACAGAAGACTCCACCTTTTATAATTCACTGGTGTTGTTAATGTCTGCTTTTAGCTATTATAGGGAACATATTTCCCTTTCAGCTTTCATAATGTTCTATATATTAATACCACATCAGCTAGAACTTCACTTAGAAGCTAAAAGTGAATTCACAAAGTAGGAAATATTTTCTATTTTTAAAGAAGATAAGCTTTGTTCACTACAAGTTTGTTTTTATTTTCCAAATTTCAGTATATAGAATTTTAGATTATAACACCAGTGGGAATTACAAGGAAATTCTAGTTTGACCTTTTGTATTAAGTGGGCCATAGGACTTTGCTGAAATATTTCTTGTTTATAGTAGACCATATAACTCTAAGGAGGGGGAAGTATTCAATCTTGTTTATAAAATGTTTCATTATAGGCGATGACTTTTCTCATAGGCATCAATACCAAAGGAGGGATTTGCATTACTTTGAAGATAGCATTCAACAGCTACAGTATGGTTAATGAAGGCTCTATTTACTTTTTACCTTTTCCTGCTTCAGTTCACAAACTTTCACAGAACTTGCACACATAAAAAGAAAACCAGCAGTGCCTTACTGCCACACTCAGGCAAGATTCACTGGTGAAAGTATGAGAGTTAAAAATAGTAGCTTTTTATGTTTACTTAAAGGATAATGGACCTTTTTGGATGGTCATGATCCAGACTACATAAAAATTAAGATTGTAAGGATTTCTTGAACTTAGGTCAAAATAGTCTAAATAGTAACATAATGAATATAATGAATAGTTGCCCTTTAAAAATACTATCTGCTTCATAACGATGAATCATCCATACCAAGGCACCTCAAGCCACTACATGAAATGTAAGATTTCTGAAAGAGAATGAAAGATAAAGGCTTTTCAGCCTAATATTGGATCTTTTGGAGATCTTTTAACTCAAAGCAATTACCTAACCACTAATACTATCAAGAGACTATAAATCTTGGCCCCATGTTAATCTGACAGACATGGCAGCAAAATTCCTACTGTGCAAGAACGGAGTGAAATCCGTCAAACAAATAGTTTTGAATATCTGTGCTTTAATGCCTCCACTATTTTTGATGAGACTGTAGTTGAACATTGAAACACAGAAAGATCTGCTAAGAGTTATGAGTTTGCAGTGCTGTACATAAATGAGAAAATGCCATAGAAAGGCCAAAAAAAGTTGGAAGCCTTCATCTGTAGTCAGTTTTTCCATCATCCTCACTGTAACATGATCCACAAACATTATTTGTGGAAAACTGCTTAGACTAGTTAAAAATAATAAAAAGAAGAGCTGAAGTAAAATAAATGCATTTTTAGACCCTGCTATGATTTGTAAATATGTTATTTAATATACTTTATTTTATGTTTCTTTATTTTAAGCCAAGTGATTTTCTTCATTTTCATCCACTTTAGAATTCTTTCTGATGATCCAATCCAAACCTATTGATATTATGAGCACTGAAAAAAGTGCTCAATATTTCCAATAGATAAATTTCAATGATTTGTAAGCTTATTTGAATAGAAACATACTTACAAGTTCATGAAAGGAGATATCTGAAGCACAGTGCTCTCCTATGATTTTTTCTTCCTCATACAGTCATATATAAAGATATACAGCTGAAGAAAAGAAGTCAGTCATTTATGCTGAGAAACTTAATCCAGGGAATCAGTGTCTTTAAAAAAAGTATTGGGATGCACTTAGCTCAAATTCAAAAATATTTAGAAGAATATCAATTGACACTTCGATGAAACAAAATGCCTAAGAAGTGTTTTGTATTTCATCCTACATCCTTTTCTATTATTAAAAGAGACAATTCCTTTAGAGATAGTTCAGAGTAGAAGGGTCATTAAATAAATAAATAAATAAATGGAAACTCATCTGAAAATGAAAGACCTTAAAAGCTCTGGCTAGAACTCACCCAACTGATCACAAAGTGAAGACCAGATCACAGGGAATAAATGCTTTTTTGGAGTTGGTCTGCACAAAGTCCAAGATAATGATCTGTAAAAAGATGTCTTATTATGTAAATGTGTAAATTTCTGCCAGAAACTTTCTAACAACTTTCTGCAGCAGAGAACCAGAATTGTGTGACCTTGGCTGTCCTCATCACCTGGACTAAGGGAAACAACCATATTTCTGTCCTTGATCCTAGTAACATAGCTACCTATTTTTAACTGTTTTTAACCTTTTTTTTAACAAACAATCACCTAATATATAATACCCAAATAATGAAGAGAGGGAGGTTCTGGACTCAAGATTACTCTGTTCTGCTAACGATCCTAACCAATAAAATATTGTCATGCTTTCTTTTATTTACTCTAATTCTGTTTTCTGATACTCCAACTCCGTTCTACTAGTGGCAGAGATGAACATGACAGAAATGATGACATTATTTGGGTTATTTTATATATGCAAAGAGACAGTTCTATAAAATGCAATATGGAAGACTGAATCAGCTCAAATTTCTATTTCTCTGACAAGTAGAACATCTGTTTCCAATCATCCTTTAGAAAAAAAGGAGCTAGTTATACTCAATATGACTTTGGAGTCTTGAGGAAGGAACTGGTTTTAGACTCTGAATACTAGTTTCAGAACGTTTATTTAACCTCTGTTTAAGCAACTAAAAGTCAATTACTGAAGAGATAAGTGAATATCCTGGGATGCTGAAGTTACTATGCAGAGAACCTGGATGTGTAAATTCCTTCTGATAATGGTTGCCTACTCTTCTTCTGCATGTTACCTAAAGGCTAAGTATAGACTAACCATGTATTTATTTTAGTTAGGAGCCTAAATGGTTTTGAATCCTACTTTGTTTTCTGTTTCTCATGTTTTGTGGAACTAGGGCATTGGCATACAAAAACTCAAAAATCAAGCATATTTAAGTACCATTAAGGGTTTAAAGCTTTTTTTTTTTCTAATCAACTTCAGACTGATTCTCAAGGTATTGAATGAAAGTCTCTTTGATTACAAATCCAATAATTTGATACTTTATTTGGCTCTAATTCCTTTTTAGGAATGTAAGTTTTCTTTGGCTCCTGCCAGCAGTACCTTCACAAGTTTTAAAATTATGATATCAGATGATTCATTAGGCAATAAAGAAAAAAATATGAACCAGAGACTGAATATTGAAACTCATTACACTCAAGTTGCAAAGAAAGGTAATTTTTTAACCATGAGAGCTATTCATATCCTGAGGAATTTAATAGTTGGAAATATTCTATCAAGATATTTGTAGCTTAGGTTATGTGATTCTTGGGCTGAAAGACTACTTTTGTAAGCTTTCCAAACAATTAATAGACTCAAATGTGGATTTCTAGTGCTTAACATGGCATCTGCAATACAGGTCTGCTCATTTCAAAGGACCTGTTTCTACCAGCATCTTTGCTTGCAGATCTGTACCGTATCTGCATTACCTGTGCCCTATTCCTAAACATCATTAATAATTAGGCAAACCTATCTGGTTTTGGTTCACTCAAAAAAATTAAAAAAAAATAGAAAAAAAAACCAGAAAAAGTTTTGATAATTTTGCACAATTATTACGCTTTTCCTTAATTCATCCAAAAAGTGTGCTTTCTTTTCACTTGTTACCGAATCATTATCTCTCATTCACAATTTAATCTCCTACACTTAAACCAAATCTGAGCTAAGTTCTAAACATAAAGCATGCATTAGGAAGTAAATTTCTTTAAAAATTCTAAATTAAGAGCAATATTACAAATATTAGCATTCATAAATCCAATCTTTCTAATCACATAGAGCTTGTGCCCCAGTATGCACATCTCATACAATCACATAATGGTACAGCATCACTCAGTGGATATTCTTTCTAACACTTTTTCATTTGTTCATGTTACACAACCACTGCCAATGTCTAGGAAAATAAGAAAAATATCGACAGTGTTGGTACAGCAGAATTGCCATCAGAAAACAAAGCTTCCTTAAGCATGCAAGTTACATTTTCAATTGTTTACAGTGAAGTTGCTACACAGTCAGAGGGGAGGAGTGAGTTATGATGTAGTGACTTCAGCGGTTCCTTTCTGACACTTTAGTGTTCCAAATTCTCCAAACATACAGCTCAAAGAATTTTCCCAGTTATTTTTGTTTTCCTCCAAAAGTGTTCCATACCACTTTACACAAAGCGTAACTAAGTTTCCTTTTCAAAAATAGAGAATAAATGTAATATTCTCCTTGGTCATTTTGCCATTGCATAGTTTTTAGTCTAGACGTATTCTATTATGCCTATTTACTTTGGGCCATGTGTTGATGTTCCAATACAATAATACTTCACATCATGAGCAAACTTTTGATACCATTCTAACATTTTTGGAACTTATTCCCATGAAAGTAAGTTTTAACCCTAAGTTATCTCAATGAATTCAGTGAGGCAATTGATAGATACTACCATCATTTTTCCTAATATTTAAAAAAGAAGTAAAAGAAAATTATTTGCTCATTATCGTAAATACTCAATCCACATAGATATTGACAACACAGAGGCTAAGGTGATGAAGAGTTCTGTACATTACTAACTGAGATACTGGAATTTAAATAAATTTTAGAAACAAAGTGAGGGATAGGCCTGTTAAGTTCAGAATCATCTTACTGCAATGAAGAGCTGATACAGAGGGTTGTATCACTTCCAGAAGGCAGATACTCCAATTTGAATAAGCCCAGATAAGACAAGGCTCAAATGTTGACTTCTCCACAGTAAAAGATATGATTATAGAGCAAAAGTTGCTATAGAATCTCATTTCCAAATTTTATTTATCTCTACATGTGAAAGAGCTGCACATTGGCACATTCCATGTTTGCAAGTCTTCTATACTGGCCATTTTTATTTACTCATATTTGCACTCTTGGTTGACTATGAGAACATTGGCCAGTTTCCTTAAAACTGTCTTCCAGGAAACATTCAATTCTTATGACTTATTCTGACACCTTGGATCTTCATACCTGGACCTTTAGGTCAGGTGCAACTCTTAAACCATATAGCTTGTACATGTGAGTGTTTACTAATTATTACATCCATAACAGACATTTTCCCTGGCACATCATGTAAAGTCACCAGTTTAAAAAGTAATTCAGTTGAACATTGCAATAACTGTACTATGAAACTTGGTGGATTTCTAACTGAAAAATTGGTAGATCATATGATTTTACCATACAGCTTTTTCTGCTAAGAAAATCTTTCATTAGATTGCCTCTGTGTCAAGCTTGATACTTCAGTTTTTGCCTCCAGATTGCTGTAAGCATCCTTTACATGCATTGTGGAACCCAACCTGGCAGCTGCAATTGCACTGTGTATCAGTGGCAAAATGGTGAAGAAATATTTCAGGGTCACTAAAGATGTACAAAAATTTCCTCCTGGACATGAAGAAATGCAGTCTTAGGGACATACTGATGTGTTAAGATAATAAACTCTGAAACACGGCATTGAAATGTTAAGGCAACACTAGGACGGGCATCCATATTGTTTTAGGCAATCCCTGGGAAAGATTAGTTCTGCATAACCAGAAAAACTGCTGAAGGACAGAAGGAAGCATGAAAAACCTGTCGTAAAATAATTGGAAATATTATTTTAAGGGAGGGATACAGAGTGATGATAGAAATTTTTCAGTAATGAAAAGTAGGGAGGAACTGTTGGTAGTAACAGTTCAAAGTACTTAAAATGAAATTCAAAAATTAGAAGGATGAAAATAGAAGTGGAAATAAGCTTAAAAAGCCTATCAGCTTTTTCCATTCAAATTACAAGACTTGTATGACACAGCACTGAAGACGTATGGGTATAATAAGGAAATATGATGTAAATGGAATAACTGAAAGTTGACCATATTAGGAGACTGACTGGATTATATAAATACTACAGAGCTAACTAAGTTTATAGAAAGGATAGTTTATATAACAAGAAATATTTATAGACTTAGACCTCCTGCTTATGTAGAAATAGCAAGATGGAAAGTATTTTAAATGTCAGTTATACCTAGCGATTATACAAACAAATGTTGTATTTTGTATCAGTGTAAAATATTTCAGTATATTTTACACAACCATTATTTCAAACAATACTAAAAAATAATGTACAGATTATATTTGTTATATTTTCATTCAATTTTCACTACATTTTATATATGTAACTCAATAGTTTGTTATGCTTCTTTTTTGTTTTCACAATATGTGACTTTTATGATAACCTAAGACTTTGCTTCCTATTGAGGAACTAGTGAACTAATTCTCTGAATTTCAAAGACCTATACAGCTGTCCTTCATACTTCTCTGCTTAGCTGTCTTGTGGTAGCAATCTTCCAGTGGTTCCTCAGATATCCATCCAAAGCCTTAATGAAACCTAAGGACCCAAATGGAAAGAAAACATAAATTGGCCATGATGCAACTGTCCCTCAGATACACACATAATTGTTCTTTAGCATGTCACGTCAGCCTTAATTCAAAGCAGCGTTCCTGTAGTGCAGAGCACATGCTTAAACGTTTAAGTCTAACTGAAGTCAATAGATATTACTTTTTCTGTCTGAAATTGCTAAGAATTTGTTAGATAGGGACTGATATGTTTAGCTAAGCTGTGGAATTAATGTCAACATTTCAATAATGTCCTAAATCAAATGAGCTTAATGGCATTGACAAGAAAAATAAAGCTTCTTATCTCCGAGCACTGTTAAGAATCTGTAGTATTAGAAAACTGCCATTATTCTATGATAGATGTAAAATAAAAGCTGATTTAAACCACAAATTATAGGGAATTCTCACTGAAATATATTCAGTGTTCCTTTTGTTTGTTTCAAAAGAACTTGTACACAGAAAAAAAATATTTTTGCAGTATATAGGTGTTTTCTTTCCAGTCTAACACCTCCAAATGTAAAAATTAGGTTTCCTTTCAGCAAGCTTAACTGATGATATATCCAATCCTGATACCTCAATGAAAACAGCTGAGCTTTTTGAAATGTAGTGTCATTCCCATTGAAATCTCTATCTCTTTGATTTCCATAAATTTTAGAAAAAATAAGACGAGTGAAAAAGCGTAGCCAGAAGTTAAAGTCACTGGCACTGATTTGTAAATCATTTATCTTCAAATTGTTAACCTTAAAACCTGGACTTGTTGGACTTAAAACCTTAGCTTGGATTTTAACTGTTAACACATATTCATCTGGAAAAAAAAGGGGGCAAATTATGCCACATCATAATGATATTACTCGTAACTTTTCTGAAACAATCTCAGCCATGATCTTAGCAGGATTGTGGATAGGAACAAAATATAAGGAGGAAGAATATAATCTTCAGAAGAATGCTTGAAAGAACTTATAGAACAAACGGAATTCTTTCTTCTGAGTAATTAAATAGGTTTTGTTAAGTTTTAGGATTTGTGTGCTTGAATTAAATTCATAAGGAAAATATACAGAGGAAATTTGAACAGGGAAACTGTGAATGTCATATTTTTATATCGTTATATATATAGATTATTATAGCTAGATCAACCTAGAGTGGAAAGGGAAACATTGCAATAGGAACAGGCCTTTACAAATTATTTCCTGCTGGAAATATATGATCTCAACTGCAAAAGAGTAGCATTATTTAGTAGAACATGACATGGTTAGCATTTGTCTGAATTAATCAAAAACCACAGAACTCTCCAAAATATTATGGATTGTCACATCAAATCTAGCTAAAACTTTCATGGCAAATTTGGTATGTTAGATAAAATCCTGTCATTGTTCCAAAAAAAAAAGTATTTGAAAAAAAAAAGAACAGAGACAAAGAAAGAAATGAAAGGTTTAGTGTTTACATACCAAATTCTGAGTATATTACCACAAAAAAGACAAGAGCTAATACCAACAAAGAAGTCATTTGGTGACACTAACTAAACGCATGCCATTACATTAGAGATAGTTGTGAATTTTCTAGGTTATAACCAAAGGAAAGATGAGATACAGAAATCCTCACCTGGTAGGAAAATAGTCAGTGAATCCAATGATATTTGGAAAAATAATAAAATAATAAAATAATGAAAAAAAGCGATTCAGATACTGACACTTTTTCTTTGAATATCTGGCTTTAAAGTAAAAAGATCTTGGCCTTCTTGTCAAAATCTTATTTACACCCACTGGTCATCCTGTCACTAACAAGAGTTTTTGAAACTCTTAGAGAGTAATGCAGTAGCACCGTCCAAAGAAAATACACTCCACCCTTTCTTCTTAACCAGAAAAGGCATCTTTTCTCTGTGTGCTGAGTTTTTTAATCTATCTGTTTTAGTCAACAAGTTTGAAAGAAAGCAAACAGGCACACTAAAGGATTTTCCTACAGTTAGATACTTTGTTACTTTTTCTCAAAGAACCAAGGCATTAGAACCCAAAAATAACATGACACACAAAGAAAACATAACTGCTGGGCACTGCAAGGCACGTATGGACTTCGGATCCTGAAGTAGCTCTTATGAATAAATTACAATTGCCAAATATCTGTCCATTCTTGAGGTTTCTGGCAGCTGTCAGTATAAGTATGGATAAATTGAGGACAAGATTATATTATTCAGTACTAATTGGCTCCATATTTTGAAACTTACATTTGAGTCCAAAGTACTAAAATATATCTCCCAAAGCTGAAATAGCTACAACATTTCAAATAATATTTACAGGGCTAGGTCAGCTGGAGATGGAACGGCTCAAAACAAATGCCAAAAAAATTAGTTCATTTTGAGTAAAAGAGCTATAGCATTCCTTCACCTTCTTCACAAAAAGTGATATCTCCCAGTACAAAATGATCAGAGTGAACCAAAAATATGTTATAAAAACAAAGCACACAACAAAACTGCAAAATGTGCATAGTGAAGACAAGCAGGTAAGAAAAGATAAGTGAAAAATCCTACACAGGCAATATCTGAGTGTTTATAAAGAAATATATTTCATCTGAAAATAATACTTCATAATAATTTAAGTAATAAAATCTTCGACTAAATCCATTCAGTAGCCAAAGGAGCCAAGATCTAAGAAAAAAACCATAAAACCAGAGAGACCTTAATGATGTCAAGCAACAGCTCTTTCGAATATCTAAGTAATCACAACTAAGTTTTTTTTTTCCTTTCTCTGTGCAGCTAGTCCATATATACTGGCACAAGATGGAAAAGGGATGAGCTACTGATCAAACTCTTTCTAATTTAATATAATTAGGAGAATATAGAGTAATCTAAAACTATTCCTGTAAGTCTAACTTAACCCAGTTCAGAATTCATTGGAATTGGTGATTAAATGAATGACCATTATGAATACATTCTATATTTCTGTGAAGATGGAAGATCTGTGTGAGGATCAAAGGGCAAAATTAATGTGAAAAAAATTGAGTTTTTCACTGATTTTTTTTTAAATGAGTATGAAAGCACATTATTTAAATAAATGCCAGGAGAAAGACATTCAAGCATTAACAAAAATATTATTAAAACATAAGCTGAAAGAATGGATCAAAATTCTCACAATGTATGGTACATCTTGTAATTTGGCCCTTATCAAGTTTGAACCAAGTCAAAGTTATATAAAGGGACTTTATGAGGAAGCTTTTGTGCCTTATATATTTTACATTCAAGAGCAAATTTTTAACTACAGTAGGCTTGTTAGTATGTGTTCTTCCACTAAAGATAGTTGTAGTGCTACAACAATAACAATAAAAAGATATAAAAAAATTAGGGACTGAGTAAACCTCTTGTAGGTTTTGTCAGTTGCAAATATTGGTATAAAGAACAGATTTCATTTTTTTTTTATATTTGTTACAACATAAATTATGAAAAATATATTAGGGAACTCAAAATATGCAAAGCATTGTTATAGAGACTTATGGCACATTGTATCAAGTATTAAGTATTAAGTATTAGTATTAAGTATTATGTGCATGGATTTTCTTCCTAACATGTATGAAAAATGAAAACCTTTCCCAGTGTAGAGCATCTATTCCACAATGAAAATTAAATTCACTGAAAGTTCAGATGACTGTGAAGAAAAAGCAAGAATCGGTGATCTTAGCCAATTTCTACAAATATGAAGAGAGCTGCCAAACAGATCTAGTCTTAAATTGGAAAACAGACCTGTTTAATTTCTTCCAGATATTCTGTAGACTTCTCTAATCTACAGTTTTTAATTTTCTATAGTGCTTATTTCTATGGTACCAAAGGAAGGATGCCAATTGTATAAATTCTCAACCACCTTCTTTTGCTTTAATGACTCCAAGATTCCTTTTCCTTTTTTCTCGTTTACTCAATATTAGTTTATACAGCAGTCCAACAGTTATATGCAATAAGGGAGTAAAGAAGCAAGAAAGTTGTACTCAAGTGCCACAGTATTTAGCATCATCTCTCAGCATTTGCATGCAATAGACAAACATACTAAAGCATGGTGTAAATGTAATAGATATGTATACAACAAGTATATCTCTGCAGAACAAGTACCATTCAACCATATATTTATTCAGCCATCTCTTTCCCTTTCCCAGCACCTCACTTTAGCTAAACAGCCTAAACTTATTTATCCTGCTTTAGTTATCAAATATATACTTTCTTTCCTAAAACTGAATGCTCACCCTTACCATCCTCATGGTACGTCTCACATTCCTGACATGCTCTCTCAGCATGTGACTTCAACTGAGGATGTATTTTGGTTACGTGCCATACAATAGGAAAAAAGGCCACAGAACATATCATTGCTTAATCCTGCAGTCCTGCAATCCTGCAGTCCATACAGACCATTTTGGCTAAAAGTCCAGACCACTGTATTTTGAAGGTTGCCATTTTTATTATCTTTTCTCTCTCTCTTGTTTAATAAGCAGAAGTTGTTACTGTGGATTGAACTAGACATTTACTGAGGAGTAAATGATACTGTATGTATCATAGTTTACCACAAATTAAGAGCATGCAGACTGGAGGTACATTATCTATTCTTTTCCCTCTCATTCTAAAGCAATCGTTCTCATGCCACAACTTAGGATGCTATTAATTTCATTTCAACAGCAAAAGATCTATACATGTCAGAGCACTACAGGAATGAGATGTTACTACTTTGTGCTCTAACTTCCTCTAGCAGCTCTTACTCATGAAGAGCATGTGAGTTAGAAAAAACATCCCCATTCTTTTTGTGCTAATCCTGGCTGAGTCCATGTCTGCAGAACCAGTGTCTTTCATTGCCTGTGCCTTTCACTTCAGAATTGTTTCCAGTAAACTAAGTGCTATTTTTTTTTAGACAGAGCAATTCAGAAAAGCTATTGCTTCCCAATAGAATTCTTGTTTCTTAGAAATACTCCACATTAAAGATATATCTTGACTCTACCTCTCCATGTTCGTATTGTCAAATAAAAAATTCAACGGCTGTGTACCTCCTCTGCCAGAAAAGTATATCTAGGGATTCCCAATGGGAAAAAAGATGTTCCTGAATACTTCAGTATTCTGATGTGCAGATAGATACCTTTCTCTGTGCCTCTGCTAAATAACCCAAAGGATACTGTGGTCATGCTGGTAGCATGACTACTGTGAAATACAGTGTGCTGAGCTGCGATGTATGTCATCTGAAGAGCTCAGAAAGGTTAAATCCATGTTAAAAATATGAAAAAAGCTAGTTATTGTGAGCTTTTAAAATAAATTTATTATAAAACTCAATTTTTGGCAGATTGTAAACTGAATGCCAAGCTATACTTTGCAAAGGAAAGAAACACTGTCTGCATAGTGTTTCTATGTATAGCACGCATCTGTGCCAAGTGAATTATCTTTTCAAAGTCTGAATTCTTTTTTTTTCTTTAGGATTTGATCAAATTCTTTATTACATTCTCTGCTTTCTGTTAGAACTAGTTAGTCATCACCAAGATATGGACAAGCAAATAGACCTTTGATTCCTGTTCCTTAGTGTACTGTTCACAGCTGGAAATCAGCACTGACTTTGTTTTATCTCAAAATGAACACGGCCTGGTCCTGCAAACTTCACAGGCTGAACATTTCAGCAGGAAACAGACTTTACAGACCACACTGCTGATTCATTAAGACCTCGTAATCTGGCCTGGTTTTCAGTGCTGGTTCAAAGAAATACCTTCCCAACAGAAGCAGGGAGAAAGAGGTAGAGATTGCTTAAAGAAGGATATCTTCTTTCTCCAAAGCTCTTATCTCAATCAGGAAAAAAATCATTTTACTCAGAAAAAAAAAAAAAAAGTATTTGTTTCATTTAAACCAATCCAAACTCCTTTATGGTCACTGATCTTTACAGTTCATTTTTAAAAGACATTATAGCCAAGAATTTGGAGCACAGAATAAATAAAAAACTTAGGCACGTGATCAGATAAGAGAGGTTGAAAATGGTATCAGCAGAGCCAGATTAACACTCACATGCACATTTTCAGTTAATGGTAATCATAGGATTACAATTTAGTGTAGCCATTAGTGG
This sequence comes from Nothura maculosa, assembly GCA_032353885.1. Taxonomy (NCBI): domain Eukaryota; kingdom Metazoa; phylum Chordata; class Aves; order Tinamiformes; family Tinamidae; genus Nothura; species Nothura maculosa. Next base: position 7,240,169 of record JAUBOD010000819.1, on the reverse strand, counting down.
AAGAAGGATTTTTTTCATGTTTACTGCACTTAACCAATGTGTACTCACACGGTTCAGGTGTTACATAATTTGCTAGGCCTGTTTCCTTCAGCCTTGTCTCTGGGTCCTTGTATCCTCTGAAATGTTTCAAATATCAAATGGGAAAAAAAGATTTGCATGACTGGATGGAATGAATAGGAATTTGAAAACATTCTTAAAGCTATCTGCTGAGGTTATTCTCTTTCACCCACTGAGAAATAGGATAAAAACAGGAAAAGAAAAATAAAGCTAAACAGAGAGTGTTTCCGTCAGCATTCAGAGATGGTGGCAATGTGAACTGTAAGACAGTCTGCAGGAAGGGACCGTGGTGACTGACATTGCATGAGAATAATGATTTCTGTCCCTTCCCTTGCTGTGCTCATTTCTACTCTGTCTGCATCTGCAAGATGTGTGCTCACAGAGAACACACATCAGAAGAGAAGCAAGACAGTTAGTGTGGGGGGTGGCTAGGACAGAGATTATGCTTGCTGTCTGGAAACTTGAACATAATAAAAAAAACTCAATGTCACTGAAGATGTTTTCATTCTCACACACTTCTATAAATAAAAAATGACTTTAATTGAAGGGGACTGAAACTACGACAAGCGTTGTCCAGCAAACAGTCAGATTTTCAATAATGCTTGCAGGGATTCCATTAAAGTATTTTTCAAGTTACTTGAAATCATTACTATTGTTCTATGAAATAGATGTGTACTTAGATGAAAACATATTATGAACTATGATATATTTGAAGGAAATATATTTATTATGTAAAAGTTATAACCCATAACTGTCTCCAATTTACTTAAACTCAAATATGTGCCACGAAGAACAAAATTCAACTGGATTCCAAGTAGAAAGAATATACTTGCTAAAAGGCCACAAGAGGGAGTAAAGAGTTACTCCAAAAAAAATAAAATAGTTCATAAAATATGAACTCCTGCATGAGTGGAACCCTGTGATCAATGTGCTGCACGAATGGAACAAACAGCACTGTAAGATTGCATCTGAAGACTCTCTTTGCTACCTAACTCAAAAATATTTATCAGTAATATTTCAGGTTTGAGAAGTATGAATTATTCAGTTACAATTTCCTCTTCATTCTGTTCTCACAAAATGAGAGCAACAGCTTGGATCTGTACAAATAGGAACATTTTTCCTCATGCTTATTATTGCCTTCAGAAAACAATATTTTGTCTGTCTGCACCTAACCAGTGTATATTACATTAACTGTTCTGCTTCACTAAAACCTTTGGTGAGTAAGGAGAGCAACCTCCAGCTCTCCTAAGTTAGTCCCCAGAGAGCGAGGTAAAGGAGGACCTAAGGGGGCAGGAGGTCTCTGATGGGTTTTAATGGCTCTGGGGAGCTTAGGAGTCTGGGGAGCAGGGCAGATGAATAAATGATGTCTCTTACTTTGGCAGTTTATCCATCCTAGTCATTCTTGACACTTGAACTTGAGTCCTCTCCACCCTACAGAAGCTGCCACCAGTTGCAGCAGAACTTGTGCTGGTCAGCAGCACAAGCCCAGCATGACTGGTCCCATCACCACGTCCCCACCGCATCCCACCAGCCTGACCACAGCATTGATGCACCAGCCACACAGGTTCAGAGTCCTGCACAGCAAAACAAGGCTTCCGCTCAGCAAAATCCCAGGAGCATCCACAAAGCGACTCAGTGTTTTGTGGGGACAAAAAAAAAGAGAGAGCTGATGATCAGGGATGAGAGGAAGCAAAGCATGGGCCGCAGGTGGGCTGTTCTGCTCCAGAACTGTCCAGGGAGGCCCTTGCTATGGAGCTAGGTGAGGACTAGAGCACAATGAGAGAGACATTAATTCAGAGTCTCCAAAGATGATCTTTGCCACTTTTCTCCCTCTATTTCCTACCAACTCTTGGAAGATTCTGACAGAAGCAGTATCTTATCAACTAGCCTTGACCTTCCTGCTTCTGCAACTAAAAACACTGGCAAAACTTTTCATCACCCCATCCAGCTTTACTAGACACATTGCAGGTTTTGTAGGGGTTTTGTCTGTTTTTTTTTTACTGAAGAACTTCATTTTCAAATGAATTGTGATTCATGTGTGAGCATGCACAGGATATGCATTTTATTTTCACCAGTGATAGAATTTTCTCAGCCTGAGGGATTCAGAACTCAGATTAAATTTCTAGTGTGAACCCACTTGGGTTAAATTTGCTTTTGCTCCAGCATTAGAATATCTGTTTCTGCCTCTCTTACAATGAGGCTGAAATAAGGCTTTCCATGGTAGTGAGGAAAAAAAATGTTTCTCTGGCAGAACTGCTAAGTCTCTGTGGATGACAACAGCTGTTCTTAGAGCAATTGTTACTCCTAGATCAGCACCTCCCCAATCCCGATGACATTTCTACAGGCTATGTAATTTTTTTTCCTCTGCTGCTTTTTTTTTTTCTTTTTTTTCTTGCTGACTGGGTCTGGGAGCCCAGCTGTGAATGTGTGAGAGAAAGCAATCTTATTGTATTTTCACTTCCTCTTCATCAACAAACAAGAGTTGTTTCAGACCCTACTGGTATGCTGCCGCCTGGGAAAGAAATCATATTTTCAGCACTAACGTTTCCTCAGGTGGTTATGCAAAGCTTGGCTAAGACTATTCAGGAAAAGAGGTGGGGGGGGAGGGGAGAGGTAAAAGTATCACTGTAGAAGTAGCAGATGATTATCATTAATTGAATGCATGAATTTGGCAATACAGAAAGATAGTACATATTGCACTATAACATACCAGATGGCTTCCCAGAGAGACTCTTCAGTACATGCTAATACCCTGGGAACATCACCAGGCTAAGCAAACACAGACATTTTCTTGATACTTAATGAAAGATAAATATATCCATATTAAATTTCCCAGCTCTTAGAATTTCTTAATGTCTTCAATGTCTTAAAATCTGGCAAGTCCTGAAATACTTTTTTCAACATGTATATGTTAAAAAGGTTCTCTCTCTCTAGTGGTCACAGACCTAGGACTGCCTCCAAGAGTGCTATGGACAAATGTCTGGAAATCAACCATGAAAAGAACAGGTAGGCCATGCTGGCAAGTACTTGTGAAATGTGGTCAACTTAGTATATACAGTTTAGGCATCAGGCTTATTAATTATGAAGAGTAAATAAAGGCCATTCATTTTCCTGGTAAGTGTTAACAGAGATCTATTTTGGCAGAAGGGATGATCAGCATTAGCTTTTTTTCCTGCAGAAAGCCTCTGCCTCTGGGACATGTTCAGTTGTTCTTAAGGGGTCAAGCAAATTAATAGACTTTTTGTGCTGGATAAGATTGCAAAGACCTATGAATTCCTCTCTTGCCTATACACCCCTCTTTAACAAATATGGGCAGTCCTTCAGGTAAATTAAGAAATGATAGAAAGGGCTTCTCTTTCTTCCTCTGTGCTATAAAGAGACGTCCTTGGCTTATAAGTGAGGACCATTATTCACTGTCCAGCTCATTAAATTAAATGTGAGAGGAAGTAGGAAACAGATTTATGAGTTGTAACTTGAGGGCATGGAGAGTATCTAGAGAGATGCTATTTTGGGAGATACACTCATGTGGATACTGAGATCCTGATAGAGAATAAACTCCCAAGATAAAATGAATTACATACAAGCCTACCTTTGTGACATCTTACAGCAGACGTTGTCTCTTTTACATATTTCCTGTTAGCTATGAAATATAGAACAGTGTGCTTTATCTTATTTCTTTATTTGATGGGGAAAATAATCTGGAGTAGCAAACTGTTTAATATTTCCAAGTATTCCCATTCCTTCTGTTTCTCAGATGTCTACATACTTTTTAGCACAAATGTGTAGGGCTTTATTCCTCTGTGGATTCTTGTCCACTTCAGGTGAAGAAGGCATCTTATTTTTAAAATACGTGCTTACCATTTCTTTCCCATTCCCCAAAACTCTATCCCTAGCTTCTCTGGGATGTCAAGGATCATTTCACATTTGATAATCATGTGACAGTCTTAACAGAAGACAGATTTTTTTTTTAACTTAATTTCAATCAACCATCGACCATACGAATTGGAATATCCAGGTGTTTAGCTTGCTTTCTTTACATCTGCATGGTAGGATGCAGAAATGCTGTATCAATATGTTTAAACTCTGTCAAGGGAGTTGTAATCAGACTCTTACAAGGAACGAACTGCACTGGTTGGGGAGCTAATTTTCTTGGAAAACAGCACAGGAAACAACTCTACAAACTTCCAGCAGTGCTCTCTATACATTAAAAGTTCAAAACTTGTGAATCAGCATCTGTGATCATAAACAAATCCTGTGGGGGAAAACATGGAGAATCCCACACTATGAAGGGGTGTTCATATCTTTAGCCCTTTTATCCTTTTAGACTGGAAATGTGCTTAACCATAACAGGGCATACCTCTATGTATCATGTCCTACCACTGACTCCTAGGCCTGAGTTTTGCCTTGTGTAGCTCTGGTTTTGCTAGCAGTCAGGAAAGACAGTAAAATATGCAGTGTTAAAAGCTGCTTTCTTGCATTGTAGGTTTTTGCCAGACTTTATTTTGGTGCCCCTTTGACAGCAAGGGAAGATCTGCTGCTATGCTGGGGGAAATTGTGGCCTACAGATCATTGCTGAGCAGAGCACCCTGGTCTCACCTCTTCTTTCTTCTTCCCTTCACCAAAGGACTTGGCAACGTGTGTGGCAGAATGCTAGAGATATGGACTTCTGTAGGACTTGAGAAGGTGTCCAGGAGACAGCATCTCAGGGATGCTGTCTCTGTCACACAGACAGATTCACTCTAGCAGAGCAAAGATGTTTTAACGTGATCCCATTGCTCGTATGGTCCTTTATATACTTTCATACAAATAGGAGAGAAAAAAACCCAAGAAATAAAAAAACCAAGAAAAAAAAGAAATGCAGATTTGTCTGGTGAAAATGAAGCATTATGTATTGCTCGCAATAGTGGTAGACTTTCATCTTTTCTTAAAGTTCTGGATTCATTGATGGTCAAAATCTCATCTTCATTTTTTATTCTCTTTTTTTGGAAACAAAAAAGTCATTTTAGAAGTTACACTATGTAAACACCAGCATGTCTGAAATGTGCTGTTTTTCAGAGGCTGTACTATCACATCCCAAGGAAAACAATTTTCTTTACAGCATCTTTCTAAAGTGTGTGCAAGGGGGAAAATTAAGTCCTATACTCAGAACTCAAAAAAAAAAAAAAAGCATTACAAGTGAGATGAAAAATGGTCTGGCAGTTCATATCCTAAAGATCCCATATTTTCCAGATAGTTTTGTGGTTACTGACTCAAATGTTAGAGACTTCCACAACTGAACAACACAGAAATTACCAACTTAGAAATAGTACATTACAATAGCCACTAGATGGCAATAAATACCTATAGAGTTGACCATGTTCTTGCTAGCTGTAAAGCTGTATATAACTCCACTATGAAATAAATTCTTCTGTCACATTGATGCCGTCATTTATTTTCCTTTTTTTTCTTTGCTTTTCTTTTTCTTCATTTTTTTAAATGATGCCTGATTCAGATTAATGAAGTTCAGCTGCTGTCTCATAATTAATCAAACTTCAAGAAAAGCTTTCTCAGACCTTTTTGGAGTGTATTATTATCAAAATAAATTTGTCATAGACACATACAAAGTCAAAGCCAGGAAAAAAAAAGCTACCAAAAGCTATTTTATTCAAATATTCCATCCTGACTAATAAAGAATATTTTTTAAATATTATTCAAAATGAACAGTGACTCTCCTCTGCTTTTTCTTTGATGAACCTTGTAAAATAGCTTGATATGACCAATCTTTGAAAAGAACCTTGATTCTGACTTTTAACGATTTTGGAGTATAAGATTTGTAAGGAAAATTTATTTGGTAGTGGAGAAGAATGAGTTAGGTTTTCTCAAGGTCAACAGAAGAGCTATTGAGAGGACAGTCTTTGGCATGTTTCACACATGGTGCTTCAAAATGTTCCTGTGGATGGTAACAACACGAAGGGCAGAGTTCTTTACTCTGGCTTCAACACTGTGTACTGACAGAGGGTCCCATAAAAATATAACAAATGGTTACACAAGGCAAACAGATTTACTACACTTACTATATCTCATACAGAAGTCAGGGCCTGTTATTTGTGGGTAGACTCAGAAGTGTTTAACAAACAGAAGAGAAAGAAGTAGCCCTCCACTGCAGCTGTATTCAGTTTTGAGTGCAGAGGCAGAGAGCTATTGGAGGTTCAGAAATAAAGTATTATTTTTATTTTTTATAATAAAAGTGAGTGTAACTCTTCTTTCTTCTAAAATGTTTACATGGTACTGGTTTTCTAAAGAAATATCTCATCCAGCTCATGGAGGACAAGTCTTCCTACAAAAAGAATTCAATGAAAATGTATTTTTGCACTGGGACTTACGACATATTTTACTGAACATATAAAATGACAACATAATGACAATTCCAGCTTTCTAAGTCTGGAGTAAAAAAGAGGTAGATTAGCTGTCTCCAAAACTGGCTGATTTTATAAACAGTATCCTCCCCACCCCCAGGAGACACGGCTGGTTGTTCGACTAGTCCCGTTGACTGAAAGCAAATCCCCTCTGTTTTCTATTCCTGGGGACGGAGTGGAAAAAGCTCGTAGGAACAACTACCTGTTTGTTAAAGCACTTTGCTGAATGACTGGTATTAAGCAGCTTCCCCTGAACCAGTTACAATCAGCAACTTCAGATCACATAAACATCTTGCAAGTTAGCAGCAGCTACCAGTCCAGCAGCAATCAAGTAGAAATGTCAAGTATTCCGAGCACAAAGACTTTTCTAAACATGTTTTCCAGTTGGTTGAAAATAAGAGATGGAAATAAGAGATGCTTTAGCCTGTACTTTTTGAAGATCTATACAGTAGATCTATTGTTCCTTTCATACCTTTTTAATGGACTGGTACCAAATTACATCAAAGAGTTTGCCTTTATTCCTGCAGCTAGTTCATAGTGCACTTGGATCCCAGAGCTTTAACAGGAATGGTGGAAATATATTACAGAGGTTTCTTGGACTATCCTCACCCTCCCAACAGATCTGTGCCCCAAACTCTCACCTGCTTGGTTTCTGTATTGCAGCTTTATTCAAGCATTTTTTTTTTCTTACTTATAGCAACAACTGATTTCCTTACTGGTATTCAAACTCTTACATTTGGGAATTTTATAAAGGGATGTGAAACATGTAGTATTCTGAAAGCAAAATAAAAGTATGTGCCAAGATTGGTACCATTGATACAGATGGTACATGCATTTGGTCTGAAACACTTAACTAAGGAAATAAGCTTTATTTTAAGATATTTCTGTTTCAAATTGGAAACTTACTGATACAAGAACTTCTTTGCAACATTGAGCCCTCTCATGGAACTTTAGCTATAGATCCTTGTCCTTGGGCCTTTATTGATTAATCTTCCTACCTTTTCGTGTATTGGCAAAGCAGCAAAGCTATATAAAAGTGTGTTGCAGCTCCCATATTAATAAATTAAATCCATTTTCTCTTTTCTTTTATTTAAATGAAAATACCACATACTTTTGATCATATAAAAAAAATAGCCTATTTCCAAAGTAGATTTTTAAAATGATTTCTATTGCTGTTGTGAGATTATCGGAGAGCAGGGGATGAATAGGACATGCTTGTCTTTTTTCCCATCCCTTAATCTATTAATGAGACACTTGGGCACACTCACTCAGCATTGCCTTGAGACATTTGAGGACTTGAAGCCAGCTGCTTTTGGGCTGGATCAATATCAAAGGCAAATCTGGAGCAAGATGGACTTTGGAGGGCTGAAGGAGGCTATAACAGAGAAAGAACCAAATCTAGAGAAATGATTCTGCAGAATTGCTTTCAATTAGTCATGTTGAATCACTTTAGCATATTTTTTCCTTACTTTACATACTTCCGTTTTTTCGCCTTTCAATGGGACAATGTAGCCAAATTAAATAGAAATTACCATACTTATTAAATGGCAATTAGGATTTGTTTGCTGCATTGCATTTCTTTCAAATTAACTTACTATTGCTATATTGGTGAACAGTTGCACCATTTGATATGGTTGAATGTGCACATTAATATAATTTAAAGAGCATAATGATTACCCATTTTATTACTTCTTTATTGTAGTGCTGAATTAATTTATGCCAGTTATAGTTGATTATTATGCTTATTAACATCAGTAAGTGCTCTTTAACAATCAGTTGAGATCTAACACTAACGGCCTTGTTAAATCTAAATTAAATGCTGGAGATAAGCAGCTCGCTCTGCTACCCTATCCAGTTTCACTGTAGTTTCCCTCCTTCTACCTAGTAACCACAGAAGCTGGATTAACTGCAGCAATTATATGCCTCATTAGCAATAAACAATAGCAGCTAGCCACTGGTGGCTATTGTGCCACAGGTGCGCTTAGCCAGTACAGCTGTCTCAGCAGACAGGGGGATATGTATGGGGAAACCTTCTCTCCAAAGCAGCTAATCTCATCAGCAAAGAGAAGGTGTTTCAGCCTGCTAAGGCAGGAGGGACAGCATTGACATGCTCCACAGAGCTGTGGAACAAGGCACAATAAAATCACGTCTGCAGCTTGGTGACTAAACTAACAGACAGGAGATACTTATTTATTTATTTATTTTTGTAAGTAATTTGAAATAGGATTAATGTAACAACATATAAATTATATTTTCTTTGTTTGTGATATTTGTATATGTTACAAAGCTTCATGTAAAGAAAAAGCTTCTCAGTGCACCAGGTCATGTTTTCTGATGATTCAGTGCAAGCCTTCTTGTGGTTTTTAATTTTTGTTTTTTTTCAGAAAAGGCATAAAAACATCCCTGATATTACAAAAGTTGACACAATCTCCACTTTGGGAAAAGATAAACTTACATTACAGTCCCTAGTCTCTATCTTTGTTTTCTTTTGTTTTCCTCTGTGTGTTCTAGCTATAAAATAAAGTCTGAGATTAACTGAAGCAGAGCAGGGGCTTAGGTGCTGAATGGAAGAAAAAGCAAATATTAAATATGTTATTTCAGACAGACTGTGCTTTGAAATGACAGATGGAGGCCCTTTCTGAGTCTGATTCTTCTTAATAAGCCTTTAAATTAGCACCCACATTTCTGTTAGTTTCCTAAGAGGAAAAACTGCAGATCTTTATGCCAAGGAATAAACACCAGTGCAGTGTATTAAAAATAAGAGTAGCTTTTCACTACAGCTGCCCTGTCTAGGATCACATCCCCTGGGATTGCTGGGGAATGAGTCTGGATATTCCTTCCCACTTCAGCCTGAAATCCAATAACTCTATGCACCAGAGTATTGCCAGAATAGGGGGGAAACTGCAAAAAGCAGCTGCAAGAGAGGAATCATCAACTCTAACACAGAGCACAAAAGGAGAGAGCCTAATATCCAACCACTCTAATCTCAAATAAAGAGGAATTACTTTATAAACTACTGTTACCTCCCTAAGTAATAGTGTTTGTAATATAATTGTTTGACATGTGGACAGCATATGCCAAAAATAATTATAATACTAGACTATGGAAAAAGGAATGGCCTAAAAAGTCTGAAAGAGTTTTAGCTATTAATCGTAAGCAAAGGATATTGGCATTCCTAGATTCAGTGTGGATGAAATAGCTGTGCAGGTTAGGAGAACCATACAGAGTTATGTACAATCCTACAAGCAGAAAGGTGTGAAAGGACTCACTATTGTTTAATAGAAATGATGTGCAGGATATTGAAACTATGGGCCATAAATGCTTCAAAGGCTAGAAACACAGTTCAGTAAAGGCAGTTAGATCCTAGGGAAAAAAATGTAGCATTAAAAAAAATCAGGCCATCAAAAAAAGTCGTGGCTATTAAATACAAAAGCTCGGTTTTATGAATTCTTTGACCCAAATGCAGGAAACCTATACAGGAATAAGCTGGAATATTAAAGAATTGGATAATAATAGGAACAATTAGAGAAGATGAGAGAAAAGTTTATGGAAAATAAAGTAACCTCTTGCTTTCATGTCAGGATCCTGTGGATTGTTTTTCCTTTTTCTTTCTATATTTATAGCCTGTAAAGATGGTCAAGAGACAAAACTCCTGTATTCTGAATTTTATTACTAAAAAGTCATGGAAGGTTTGAGACTTAAAATTTGGATGTGCCAGTGCCTGCTACTATTAGTACACAGGAGCCCTTTCACTCAGCATGCTGCTTCCAGACTCAGACCTGTCAAAGCTGGCAGGTCCACAAGCAGTGGGTTTTATATGCCTCATTTTGGACCTATCGTACACACACAGTGGAGCTGGGTGTACGTGACAAGTCTAATGTATCACAGACAAGTCTGGACTGTGCAAAGCAGAACAGCTTTTCTCCTTGGTGTGCTGTAGAGCTGCTCCTTACAGACACCATGGTCATTTGTCTGGGATTTTTGAACATCTGGTAGCCCAGGCTGCTAGCCATACTGAGATGTCACATTCTACCACCCAGACGCAGGGAGGTGGCAGGTCTGAAACATTTTTTTCTTCTCTAAGTGTGAGGGTTTTTTTTTCTCACAGTTGTTTTAAAATGCAGCTCTCAATGCGGGCCTTCGAACATCTGCTTTCAGCTGGAGCAGAGAGGACACCAGCTTGCTTGTTCTAAGCATATAATTGAGGTATACATTTTCCTTGGAGGAGGTATATCTAACTTGCACATTTAATGACACTTTTTACGTTTAAAGACATTTAAAGACTTCCTTATTCTCCAATGTTTGTCCAGGATTCGAAATGGACCCATCCTGAGCCCACTATTCCAGGAGGTTCAATGTCCATCCTGTCACAAGCTGCTCAGATTTCATTTTTATCTAAGTTTCAATGAATATCATAGATTTTCTGATAATTTTTGTGGCTTGAGCAATAAGCAGCAGTATCTTGTGTGATGGAGCACTTGTGGTTGTATTTTGCTTTGCTAATTAATTTACATTGCATAATCCATTCCCTTAAACCCACTTAGTGGGCCGTACCTTCATCGAATTCAAACTGGTACCAGTCCAACAAATAAAGCTTTTTCTTACCAAAAGTGCCTTCTGCCTTCTCCTCTTGCCCCTTTGTTTTTGTTTTTTACATCAGCAAGAACTTCGGACCTGAGCTGACAGGAGGCTGTCAGTTTGTTAAGCCTAAGATAAATGAATAAGAAAGACTGCCACTCTTTAACAAGTTTGGAACCATGCTCAGACAGCCAAATCCTGTGAAAGTCTTCACATCCAGCGGTGTCAGCTACCTATTCCTAAGAAATGCTAGTCTTTATTCAGACTCAAGGTGAAATGCCCAGCATCCTGTGATGGAGCAGCAGTAGGGCAGAGGAGGGAAATATTTGCCACGTCAAGATTTAAGCCCCATGCACTATTATTTATGTCCTCTTATTAAGCCAGGACTACTACTACTTTGTTCATTGTTCATTGTTGAATACTTTGTTCATTGAAAGAATACTTATTTTGTGGGATGGTTCAGTGATGTTTCCACCTTTATGGGATGGTTCAGTGATGTTCCCACACCAGCTTGCAGGCACACTGCACCTCCATGGCAATGGAAAGAGCAGCGTGCAGAGCCCCGCTGAGCGCTCTGCATGATCCGTATGCACAGCGTGGCCTGCAGCCCCCCTGGCAGCTCCCTTCGATTTTTGGGGACAGCCAGGGAGGGAGAGTGAGAGAAATATGTTCAGAAAGTGTTTTATTTACTGTATCATAAACAAAACTCGCACTTGAAAACGCTTCGGGCATGAGGCTGTGGGGGAAGCCCACTGTGTTTTGCAAAAAACTGAAGCTTCATCTCTGGGTTTCTCACTCCCTCTGTGTAGTAACTTCGAATATTTCAATATTAAATGCTGTTTAAATTGCTCCTGGTGTGACTTTATTTGCATATTATAATGTGAAGTAATGAAAGGAAAAGGATGTTATGCAAAGCAATTGCCTCTCGTCTCCCTCTCCTGGGTGCAAGGGCCAAGCACATTTCCTGCCATCTGTTTAACTCCATCTCCTGATGCTGATAATGAACCTGGCAGTGCTGGGCAGATGGAGATAACTGGCAGGCATCATTGTTTACTTGTAACGGCAGCCTTAGTTTGTTCGACTTGCCAGGCAAGCCCCTAGTGGTCAGATATTTCACTGTGATGGAGGGTTATTAAAAGAGCTCGGGTGAAGAAAGTCCTTCTCAGCATATGGGTCTGGGTAGAGGGCTCTGCGTTGCCACTCCACCAGGGTAGCAACAGTCTGCTGAGAACATTAGCACTGCTGGGGCTGGGAGTGCTGACCTTGTCTGTGGAGTCCTGGCTCAGTCCCACACGGACTGCGCTTCGTGATCCACAACTCCATCTGCCACCCGTGACATCCACCTCTACATGAGACCTTGCTAAAGCAGAAGAAAAATATGATTCGGCTTCTGTGTGCTGTCTAAAAGGGCATTTGACTGGTAAAAGGCAAAGAGATTGCTATCCCAGAGAAAAAGCCCTTATCAAAAGAAAATGAAGACAGAAAATTTGTGTAAATAATTCTGATTTCCTAGAAATGTCTGTCCAATCTGTTTCCCCTGCCAACTGACCCTTGTAAAATTCTATTTTAATGTATTTTTTTAACAAAATGCTCATATTTATTAGAAGTGAAGGCCAAATGCACACAGAAGTACCTTCAGATTTTTTTCTGTTTAAAACCTATATTTAACTGCATGGATTGTGTAGATACACATTTACTCATCTGCCAGTACATTTGGCCTTCCATATACTGTGACCTGTTTGCATGTTCTTTGCTATTCTGCAGGAGTTCTTTTTGGTTTCAAGCTTTTGGGGTTTTTTTGCTCTTTTTTCCCCCCAAAGACTTGTTTGAAAAAAAGAAGACTGGACAAGAAGCTGCAGCATTGACTGTAACTGTAACAAAACAAGAGTATATCAAGGGATGCATTATTCTGAAAATATTAATATATGCATCACCTATGTTTTCTTCTCCACGCTATAGTTGACAATCCAGCAAATGCAAAAGTCTACTTATGAGGTAACTCTTTCCTTTTCATCCTTCTCTTTCTCCTTAGGTTCTCACATTGATCTGCAATCCTGCAATGCCACACTGTATGTGCAATGCCAACATCCTTCATCCAGGAAGAATTTTGTCAATTCTTCATAATCACAGACAGAAAAAAAGCAGTATATGTTGAATTACACGTGTCCCAAAACTCGCCTCGAGTAATATGCATTATTTCTTTCTTTTTTTTTTTTTTTCTAGAAAGCCAGTCTTTATATTTTATGAGTGATCTAAATGCTTAAAGTAAACATTGGACTTGAAGACTATTATTCAAGAAAAATACAGTTGGAAATCCAAAGATTTCAACATAGGATTTGTTCCTGCTGCCAGCTTTTTATGAAGTATTTAAGGGAAACGGTGCTTCGTATTTCTTATCTTTATAACATTTGCCAATATATCACTTTTAAAATACATGACAAAATCCTTGCTACCTATTACCATAATTCCCAGTCAGAAACATGAATCACCCCTCCTTCTTACCTTCCCCTGCTTCCCTGCTTCAATTCATGCATGAACTTTCAGCTGTCAGCATGTATTAATAGCTTAGATTCCAGAAAGTAATGCAGACTAACGGAGAAATATTATAGATTTTAAACTTTCTTTGTCCTGATATTTTGGCAAATATGTTGTTATTTTTGGGAAATAAGCTGACATCACAGCAAATTCATGCCTATTGCTATAACAAATAAAGGAGGACTTTCTATTTAGAGAAAAGCTACGCAAATTGAAACACAGTGTTTCTACTCCGGTAAACAAATTTTGGGGGCAAATCAAAGCAATTTACTCCCTCAAATTAAGTTCTTAAGCTGTACAAAAATGTTACAATTCATTTCTGTTAATTTATTTATTTATTTAAGAAGGAATTTAATTTATGAAGATTAGTGTTTTGGCATGCCAGTAGCCACATGTTTGTCTAACACCTGCTCTTTGTTACCCTGCCTTTGGTTATGTCTGAATGACATGTAGGGGAGCTACTCGTTGTTGACATTCCCCACTACTCAGGCTGGGGTTGTGGGCAAGTAAAAGGATACAGACCCAACTCTGCTATTAACTTCCTCCCATTTAATGCAAAGGTCATCATGGTTAATGGGGGCTAAACTACAAGCTTTTTGTTAGCATGTTACCACGGAAATCAATCTTTGTGCACTATCCAGCAGAAATCTAGCAGGGCTCTTTCTTTCCATGTGTGGAACTACAGCACTGTGCAGTCAGCGTTTAGGAGCGGCTCATCATTGTGTGAATGGATATCGCCTCCCTGTAGGTGAAGAATTTTGAGTTTCTTATCCCATGCAATAAGCTGCATCAGAATAAGCCATAGTATTAATGCTATTTTATTAAAGAATCTTCACTTTAAAACTGAATTCTCTGTGATTTTTACATTTATATTATAATAAAATATCCTATCACTTTAAATATCCATAGGTTGCAGTAGTGAGTGAATAAGAGGTTTTTAGTAGCAAATTTAGGGCGGCTGGGGGGAAAGGAAAAAAAAGAGTTTGGCACTACAGAGTGCTATGACTGAATGCCAAAGTTACACAAGTTTTTCCACTATGTTACTGCACAAGTCAGTCAGAGGACATGAGACTTTCGGGTGTTATTCCAAGATCAAGGATCCTTCAACAGTAAACAAAGAGCTAGATGTTACAACAACAAGCACTGAAAAAATAATATAGACAATTTTACAGTTTTGAAGAATTTGGAAAAACTCTATTAAATCTTTACAAAAAAAACAAACAACAGAAGAAAAACCTATCTATTACTGAAGGTTTTCCCAACTGCCAGAACTGTGTATATAGAACAACCATACAACCATATTGCATTCCTTTATATGTAATAAGGTGAATAATGATGGAGATAACCCATTTCTGCCATTAACATTGTAGAGAAATACTGTTATTTGATTTCATTTTTCTTATTAACTTTTTTGCCACCTTAAAACAGTGGCATGTGGCATATGGTCAAGAACCCAGTTCTAAGTCCTGTCATTGATGAATGGGACTAACCAAGGTTACATACAGACTAAAAGGTATCCAACTCTGGAATATGCATAATTTCACTTTCTTATTTCTCTTTTTACCTGCTGGAAATGTCATTGGGAATAAAAAGATATGGTGAGTCACTAACAATTATTTCCTTATGAGTGAACTTTCATGAGCTTGATACCTTTAGAGCTGTTGGTTTAAAGTCTCTGTCTGAAAAAGTATTTAGAAATATCAGACAAAAGAATGTATCTGCAAAAATTAACGTATGTGGAAACAGAGTTGGAGGAATGCAGTAATCATCACTTAAGTCAGTGCTGTCTAGAGGAAACAGCCTCTCATTCAAGGTAAAGTACATTACGAATGACTTCATTAATTTTGTTGTAGTTTAGTCAGATTTATGCTCGTAGCTCAATGTGTGGAAAAGCAACAGCTTTTTCTTTAAGAACAATTATTTTTCTTCCTTTCTAATTCCAATTTTCTGTTAAATTCTGTTCTGTTAAATTTCATGCATCTTGACAATTTTTTATAGATATACATATCAAAAACTATAAGCAAACATTCAAGACACTAAATCAACAATGGGAAGGTTATTTTCTTTGTGACAAGCAGAGGTGGGTTGATGATGTTGGCTTCCACAGTTCATATAAATCACCTCTTATGTAACTCAACACATTAAACTAACACAGTAAAACTAGACTGTTAAACAGTAAATGCAAATAGACTGTCAAGACTGTGAGTGAACACAGTAGATTAGGTAAGGTGTTTATAAAATAAAATACCCTAATAATATTTTCATTTACAGATTTCTAGCAATATTCAATTTTCAGAGTTACTATATAATATCCTCATCTAAAAAACAAACAGAAAGTTCATTCAGTAGAGAAAAACTACATTTACAACCTGAAAGTCATACTGCATTTCATGCTTGTGATGATTAAGTCGAAGTGCACAGAATGTCATTTA
Organism: Nothura maculosa; assembly: GCA_032353885.1. Classification (NCBI taxonomy): domain Eukaryota; kingdom Metazoa; phylum Chordata; class Aves; order Tinamiformes; family Tinamidae; genus Nothura; species Nothura maculosa. Next base: position 7,224,172 of record JAUBOD010000819.1, on the reverse strand, counting down.
GAATACCCTATTAACAAGCTTCAGTATGTAATGTAATTCTAATCAAACTCCCATTGAATACAGCTTGTGTATTCACTTAAAATAGATAACTGGGATGTGTACATCACTATACTAAAAAAAAAAAAAAAAAAAAGACAGCATCTTCATGAATTTCTAGTTTTCTGAAAAGCAAGGAAAATACCTAGCAGTTGTTATTAAGATCCATAAACATTTATCTACAAAACCACTTACTTAAGAAAATACCTCTCTTTAAAAAATAGTAGCAAATATATTTTAAGTAATTTCTCTATTGATATTCTTCCTTTGTCTGACCAATTTTTCATTCCTATTTGTCAGAAAATACAGAAAGTGACTGGCCTTTTTTCACATGTTAGTATTTAGTGACCTAATAAGGCCTAAGCCGATATTTAAATTTCTGTCATTTCTTTTTCCTTGTTTTTGAACTTTTCAGAGATTTGAAAAATGAAATTAAAATCTCATTTGAATATAAATTCTCTAATAGCTTCCTTATTAAGTAAGTACCGACCTGAATCTTTTTTTTCTACGTATTCCCAAGCATCAGTCAACCATTCTATAGGAACTTCCTCACTGCTACATCCGTTGAAAAGGAAGGCAATATATTCTCAGCCATCAGTAGAAAACTCAAAGGAAAAGAAAATATCCTAGGTGGTAAACATGGGAGTTCATGAAAAGAGGAAACTAGAGACAGGCAAAGAGAAAAACAAGTGCTTCTTGGATAAGTCCAAAATGGTCAATCTAGATGTCTAGAAGCATATCGGTATCTCTCTTGGACTTTGCTTGAAGTCAAGATACCTATCCATTGATTATGATATGATTATATATTCCTGGGAAGATGTACTGATATTTCCTTAGCAGATTAATCTTTTCATAAAAGAACTGTTAGGAAACTATGTATCTTAGTTCACT
>JAUBOD010000819.1:7181499-7223145 GCA_032353885.1 Nothura maculosa | reverse complement strand
AAGATGTACTGATATTTCCTTAGCAGATTAATCTTTTCATAAAAGAACTGTTAGGAAACTATGTATCTTAGTTCACTCTTATCTACAGTTGATGGTAAGAACATCACAGTACCAATATATGAGATAGGCTCAGAACTTAATCCATATGATTGATGAATAATATGCTATTCCATACTTAGTATGAATCTGTGATAATGCATGAACAGAAACATGGGATGGTACTTGTATCCCAAGACTGATAAATATTTCCCCATTCCTTTGCGGGATAATATTTTTGTCTCTTTCCTTAGAGTTGAATATGGCGGTGAACCAGAAGATGTGTTTTTCTTGTCACCTTTTCCTGGATAACCTAGCCTAAAAGTCTGTCAGTGCACACGTGAAATGATCCAAGACTAAGTTTCCAGCTTTGATTTTGGTATGTGTTCTTCTTTTTCCAGTTACATATCCCAGTGACATATTTGGTAGGGTTGTTATCCAAAACAGTACATTCAGTGCTGACAATGGAATATGAAAAATGAATGTAACCATGGCAAAAAGGCTCAGATAAATTATTCTTTAAAGAAATAGGTTTTATCTAAGATGAGTTTCTTGCAAATGCAGCTTCATTACTCAACCCTGAAGCTACCTGAAGAGTATCCCAAGAGCTTCTCATCTGAAGACAGAAATCTTCTTTGTAAGTAGAATTTAATGAAATCTGCTAAATCTAGGCTACTCTTATAAATGTACAGCTCTAGGGCAGAATCATTCTCACACAATTTTAGCTGTCTAAAATAGAGTATTCCAGTTTTAATCAGTTGTTCCCACTTCCTCTATAATCAATGGAGAGAAATTCCTCCCACATGATAATAGATCCTATCTGTTTTAGTTATATATCTATAAAGAGGTATGATTCAACCTTTGGAGATGTTTGTATCTCTCCAAAGATTGGGCTGGACATTTTAATTACTGAGGTTAGGGCATACCGATCACTACAAGCTCCTATGCCAAAACACCATTTGCCACTTACATGGCAACTACTTTATCATCTCCTGATATAAAACACATCCTTTTTCTTTTCTTTAGCATTGCACCAAAGAATCATTCAGAGGGTAATACTCAGTTGTCATAACATAGTGTAATTCCTGGAGACTTTAGAGGAAAGAGACGACAATCACCCTGGGGGAAAGACTCTTATGAGACATAGAGAAAATTTCCATTCTGCTGCACTGGCCATTACTTGTGCACAATCCTTGTGAGAAGACTAACTACAAAGTTGAGTTTTTGAGAGTTTGCATGACATTAGTGTCAATGGAAGGTCTAGGGAATTGTTTTAGACCAAAGTGGGCAATATAGCTCAGCTACACTGGAGACTTGGGAAATTCCAATATTGAGAGATAACACGAATATTATAATGTTGATTATCAGCATCATAAAATGGAAAGAGTACTGTAATTTCCTCTGGCAGCATGGTTAGCCTAGGAGGAGTAATCTCAAAGGAACAGTAGGACCATATGCATGAAGAGGTGGCTTTCAAGCTTATACTGCTTTGTCTTCAAACTGGCAGCATGCCAGCCCTCAGGCAGGCAGGAGGAAGATACATGTGGAAAGAGGTAGTCAGATTGCTTCCCTATGGCTGCTTTATAAACATACATATGTTAAACACATTTATTAGACCAGTCATCAGCAGCAAGTGCAAGAGTCCTCTGTCTCCCCCACGAGGGACAGTTGTTGCTTACATAGGAGTGAGAAGTTGGAAGCTGGCCCAGAAATCTGGAAAGCATATTATGCCAGATTCCCCACGGAGGCTCGCTTTGCTGCCAGCATATCTTGCTCTGGGGTTTCGACACGCCATCAATCTGGAGCCTGGCAGCCACCATTCCCCCACTCACCTCGCCTCATGCAGTGAGCAGACGCAGTGCAACTATTTGTCTCAGGTTGCAGTCCGGCTGCATGAGGAGGGGGACGGAGGAGCCTGAGGAGCACAAGCTGCCAGCGCAACCACCAGCTCCAGCACACAGCGAGAGCAAGCTGCTCCTCTCTGCAACACAGCTGCTCAGACCTCTGGGTCAGGTCACAGACCTAGGTCTGTGGATGTTACTGTTTTCACAACACCATGGCCTGGATGGAGGAGGAAGCGCCTCACCAGAGCTTTGAGCCAAAGAGATGTCATCCACTTTCTCGATGTGAGCTGAACCGTTATTTTGAAGACCCTAGGGAATTTTGTACATATTAATTAAATCTCGAATAACTTCTACTTGCGAGTGCAGCTGTTATCCGGTGAGTGCAGTACTCCCTGTGGGAAGTGAGTTCCTGCTCTCCTCTCCTGCAGGCCCTGAGAAACAGGGAGGGAATGTCAGCAATCAGCGATACACGGTGCTGCAGAGTAGCTGCCCTCAGCACATTCCCAGCCCATCAGCCCTGCTCACGTGCTCAAAGGAGGTCAGGTTGCCGGCTTCATCCTTGCTTCCTGTTGGACTGCATTTCCGTGACATAATTCCATTTATACAGAAAGGACTCTGAGGTAACCAAGAGGGAAATCCTAAAAGTTCTGATTTTTGTCCTTTTCCTCAGCAGCAGCTGGTTACACCCTCAGATTTCGTTATGTTGAATCCTGCCTGATCGACTCTCATGACCTGAAAGGCTTTGGCACTTTAATTACTATATCTGTGTAGGCTAGTTGCGCTATTCTAGTTATTAGTTCTGTTGCAAATTCCTGCTTTGGGATTACTCCTGGTCACTTTAATATTAAAATGTAAATGATTTTTTTTATTATTATCATTAGTGTAAGGCACATTATTATTATCATTATTGTACCTACATTATTACTGTTGTCCCTGCAATAAACCTGTGCTGTTTTTCAGTTTTTACTACAGACAGATTTTGAGAATTACAAATACTAACCATGTGCTGTCTGTGCAATAGACCTAAGTTTGTACTTCCAGTTAATCCTAAGTAAAGGCAAGAACAGGAAGTGCTCCATTTCAATCTCAGCCCAGCTGCTTTTAAACAAAACACAAAATACTTTCAAAGTTTTGTAGCCAGCTCAGACTTTCACACTTCTCGTTTCACACTAGGAACTGGAGAATGGAAACTGGAGGCAAACTTAGCTGGCAGCTTATGGCAAAGCAACACACAGAGAGACCATGGTTCCCTGCTCGTTGCCCGAGACAGATGGGTGTGAGGTAGCTCCAGCTTGGAGTCCATCCAGTTGTGTTAGCTCATGCTGTGTTTGAGCTAATTAGTTCTACTAAAAGCTTGATTCTGACAGTGCCCAGCTGGGGAGGCAAGGCTTGAGCAAGGTGAATCCAACTCAAATCTGAAAGCTTAAATAGATATTTCATAAAATACAAACCTGTGGGTCAGATCAGTAGTGGGTCACATTGATTTAGACCTGAAGTCTACTGGAATGTAGAGATCAATCTGCTCCTCAGAAAGAATCTGGCCCTATTTCTGTCTGCTTCTGAAAGAGAAAAGGGTAGAAGAAAACTGGGAATTCCTAATAGTGACTGATGATGTATAAAAGATTCTTTTGCCCATTTTTTGACCCCTTTGGTTGCTAAATCTCACCAGTCATTAATCTCATTTGGATAAATATGTGGTCTGTATCCATAAGTTGTATCCATGAAAATAACTTCATTTTCTAAGATATGCTGGGCAGAAATCATCCCATGTGACATATGGCATATAGGAAAATAACAGGCTTTCATGAGAATTATGTGTTAAAATCAAGCATTTCTCCATCTCCCACAACTTTCCTTTTATTTTATAATGGATGAAAAAATTTATTAGCTCTATTTACTACTTAAAGAAATAAGCAACACAAATAAAAAACAGTCCCCTATGCACAGTTGCAAGTATGTTTATATAATTGTTTTGCCTATTTTCACAAATAAATGAGTGACCAAAAATAAAATTTTGAAAATATAGGATGAAGTCCATTTAAACATTTATTTCTTTCCTTATTTCCTTATTTCTTTTCTTTTTTTCTTTTCCTTCTTTCTTTTCTTTATTTCTTTCTTTCTTTTCTTTCTTTCTTTCTTTCTTTCTTGACATGTACCTTCACTTATGCACATGTAGGTAGCAGAGGAGTAAAAAAAATTTTGAAAATTTGATACATCTGTATTTTTTTTAATGTTGTCTTTGAAAATGCAATTTGTGGGCTTCTTCTTTGAATTTTGTTCAGTATTTATTCCATTAGACTAGAGATGGGGACTTTTCATTTCTTGAACTGTGTCTTCGCATTTTCAATCATGACTGAAAATTCTGAATTACCCCAAGAGAAGGGCGTTTTGTTTTACAGTCATGACAAAAGTGCTGAATTATCCCAAGAGAAGAAAGCTTGCTTTTGTCAGAATTCCAGTCCAATTTTTCAGACACGAGATAATCACTCAAATGTGCATGTGTGCTTACTGGAACTGAACCCAAACTCTGAACCTTTTGAGGTTTCCCTGTCTGTAATACAGGTCTTATTAGTTAAAATTGCACATAGCAGCTTGAAAAGGCAATTTTATGTCTTCTGGCTGGGAGTAGCTCGGCTTGCATACACTTCATGAGACTAAGTCTAAGTAGTTACTAAATTTGCAGGACTATAAACTTGGTGTGTTTTCTGATTTTTTTTTCCATTAGGCACCCAGTTTTTCCAGTAGACACTCTCCTTTCGTTTTTTTATTATTCGCTGCCTCATATGCCTCATATGGCCATGAGCGCTAGAGCAGGACTGTTGCTATTATAGGAAATGTGTGTTCCAAACAATATAAATCTCCTGCATTCTCCCCATGCACATTACTTTCCTGATAATTAGTCATGTTTAAAGTTCAGTAAAGGCCAATTCTGTCAGGCATTTTCAGTGCAATAATAATTTCCTGGCAGTTGGTGACTAGCTGGTATAGCATCATTAGAGTGATATTTAGACCTTCACAAATGACCAATGATCAGACTAAAATAGCTTTAGTTTTGGAATTGTAAAAAAAAATAATAATAAAATAAAGGACTTACTAGTGTATGTCTTTGGCGATCTTTGCTAGCAATCTTCCTTTGAAAAAAAAGGTCTGGACAGGGATGAATGTAATTATTATTACTTGAAATTCTGTAAAGTGTGATAATTCAGCTGTTAACCTAGCAATGGCAGAAAGATTGTCCAGAAATGGATGAGGAATATAGATCTCTTCAAAGTTTGTGATTTACAGAACTAAGATATCAGCTGTGGAGATTTTTATTATTATTATTGTATTAATCCCTAAGGCTGTACAAGCACCTAATAACGTCAAGTTCCCACCCTGATGGTAAATACAGTGTCATTGTTATGCACTTCTAGGTAAAGTATCAAGAGCCAAGAACTATTTGCTTTGAAAATATTTTCTCTGAGAAATTTTCATCCGGTGAAAAGGAATTCTGGCCCCATCTCTTGGCATGAGACTATCTCATATGTTATCTATTCCTTTGCAGGCTACGGGACTGACCAAATCTTGCCAACCCCCAAATTATCTTTTAGAACACTAATATACAGGCCCTTAACTGTGGGATCTGTAATTTTACATGTTAAATGTGGTTCAGCAGACCCTGAAGTTGCCTCACTTTTGTAACCATCTAGGTACCACAGTTTGAAAGCTGAAGGATTAATTGGCCATCCTAGGTCTTTCACTGGATAGAGATGAACACAGTATTATAAGATTTCAACTATATACATAATAGATGATTTAATAAGGCAACACCTGAAGGTTTCTGTAGCATACAGTTTGTGACATGCAGTGCTTTTGCCAAAATGTTTGAGCAGATGTTGCGTTTGTATATTTGGGGTGATTTGATAGTATGAAACTACTGTTTCGAGTTTTGGGATGATAACTTTAAAATAAGTTAAAATAAGTTCACAGCTCCATTTGACCAAATATGCATTTTTAATTTTAGCTTTGTCTTCCTGAAATCCTTCGAAGTTGAGGAAATTTCTTTGTAAGCATGGGAAACAGTCTAAATATCAAGGACAATAATCTTAAATTATAAATAGCCTATTTTATCTGAAATAATACAAAGTTAATTTAGGAGCTTAAGAATATTCTGAACCTTTTCTTCTATTTTAATGTAGAAGTGCAGTATTGAAACATTCAAAAATTAATAATGATCCAACAAAATCATAAAATGAGTTTGAAAATACACTGGTTAACACACGTAATATGAGTTATATTTTGTTTCTTTTTTGGAGGTTCTATTTTTTCAGCCTTAAAGATATATTTACTTTATATTCACAAACAATTTACACTTGCATGATGTCTAAAACATAATATATCTTTGTTTAAAAAGGTCAAGAGTGTTCTGAAGTTACACAGTTCCAAGAAGTGAACACTTAAGAAAAGCACTATAAATTTATGATAAAGCAAGAAGAGTTTGCAGCAATGCATGCAGGTTCAGTTAATAAATCTGCTGAGCAACTCATTGCTTAAAACAAAGAAAACATAACTTCTGTCTTTTCCTTCCACATAACTCACAAGAGGGTCTAGAATAAAATAAAACTGGTTCCATATAAAACTTAATACTGAAAGGCAACCACCAAGATTTCGGTATAGAGAGAGTCAGAAAATGTTCCAATGGAATGAGCTTTGACCTTTTTCTTCAAATAAATGTAAAGGAAAAATGTTCTTTTAGCAGTATAATTTTCATTTGAAGACTAGAGCAGTCATTTGGTTCTCAAGATTTAAAGAGTAAATTTTTTTTCAAACTTATGTAAAAAACTTTTTTCAATTCAAAAGGATCATTAACTTCTGGGGGAACTGTTCAAGAAGATAAGAATGTACAAAATCCTTGCTCTTGAGCCTACTTTGAGATATATATGGGCAGAGTTTCTATTCTATAGTGAAGAAGGCTGGCCTATATTTTTTAATGTATGCAAATGATAGGGAGAAAGTCACTATAGTGTTTGGCAAGTTTCCCATAGACATGGAAAAAACTGAGACAATGTCTTTCAAGATAATTTTCTCTGTGAAACAGTAAAATCAAGTCGCTGGGCTGATTTACACTTATTTTTTGTAGCAGCACTAAATTTCCAAGTTTACAAGTAGTTCTACAAACACAGAAACTAAAGATTGGCTTTTTTGATTAATGTTGTTGCACTCATTAATATGTGAATAACTGCAGCCAATGTGTGCAGAGGCATTTTGTGATTTCTGTACTAATGCAGGGGTTTCAGGATGCTTTAATACTTTAAGGGACAACAGAAAAGTTTAAACTTTTCTACAGAGGTCGATTCAAATTCTATGGTTGCTTTTAAATATCCCGCACTGGAAGACCCGGAAGCCTGTAAAGCCCAGATAGTTGGTATCACAGGGCAAGCAGAAAATTACAGGTCTGCAGAAAAGAGCACAGAAGAGAATGGAAAATGTAGCCCCTCAGATGCTCCCACACAGGGGCTGCTGTGACCGGAGGTAGGACTTGCACTAGGGACAGCTCTGTCTCTCGATTGGAGGCTGGTGCAGAGCCACAATTTCCCCATCTGCCTTTTTAATCTATTTCTAGAAAGGTGCATGGACCAGCACCGAATTTCCTCCTCTATCTTACAGCTCTAGGCAAATGCTGGGCCGGTGCAGGCGTCCCGGCCAGGTCCACGCGGTGTCACTCTCGACCTGTCCTCGCCAGGGAAGCAACTTCCTACTAGGCAGCTTATGGCTTACCCTGGAAACTGGAATGCAATAACTACCACCGTTTTCTAATGTAAAAAATGAGAGGGATGTAGCGCTGAGCAGGATATGTAGCATTTTCAGCCTTCATGCCAATATTCTGTTTGTTTTATTGATGATTCTCAGGCAATAACAGAACAGAGCCTGGCTGAGTATCTACAGCTATGCCGTAGCCTGGACAAATAAACATTCATCTAACTGCTGTTTATTTGGCAGGGTTTGGCAGTATGGTGAGTTAATGCATCCTGCCTCAAATGATAAAGTTGAAAGTGAGGGAGATGTGGAATGCAGACCTGACAGCATGCTGGACGTCTCTGTGCCTGAACTAGAGCTCGGGCTTTCCTCACTGCTATTTAATTCATACAAAAATAACGGCAGACATAAAGATAACGTAGACAGATTCTAAATAGATAAAATAAGTTGGACAGCAAAGACAGAATCTCAGTTGATTTTATTATAACAGAATAGTGGCTTTGTGGTGGAAAAAGTCACAAATACTCCACCCTTGGGTGACATTGAGGCAACATCAAAATCCAACGCACAGAATCTAAAATCATAAGGGTTTTGAATATTTTCAAAAACTCCTAATTCCAAAGTGTTTTTTTTCTGTCTGCTTTGTGGAAATGGTTCTATCGCAAGTGTCATTCAGTTTAAGGCTTTTATTCAAAAGTTTATGAGAACAGTAAAAATAGTTTACTGCATATGTATAGTCATGCTTTTAAAGCAGCCATGATTCTCTAGGACTTAGCTCCAAGCACCTAAACCATCCCCACTTTTCTCAAAGATTCATGCTATCTCAGACTTAGTAACTTTTCTTTTACCCAAGCATCCAGCTTAATGTCTGGCATCCTTAAACTTTGAGCATGTGAACATGAGATCTTGTCAAGTGACTACTCTCTTCTCTATTGATGACTGATAAAGCATTTTATGATTGAAGACTTAAGCTTTTAATGAACATCATGGACCTTCATTCAGGCATTTCCACTGAAATGCATGTCATGAGTGCCATTCCAGCTTGAGCCACAAAGACATGAGGCTGGCATAATTTATATGTACAGTCCTCTCAGGTCCAAAGTTTGAATCAGCATCAATGAAGAATACTGCAATATTCTGCTCTTTGTTACAACTGCAGCAGCTCATAAGATGTATTAGAATAATTTGAATCTAAATTTTATAACCAGTCTCTTTGTATCATAAGCTTAAGGGAATTCAATGTTGACACGTGTACATCAAACATTTCCTTACGAGAAATAATGGGCTAATTGTCTTGTGCTACAAAAATTCAGAAAATTTTCTGAGAGTGCATGTGATATAAAAAATGACATGTTGGTAGTCACTAACTAATCACTTTGGCTCAGCCAACCCTCTATTGCTGACTCTAGAGTTGTTTGCCTTTTCTGTGTTTACTATTTTCAATATATTTAGTATTTCTTTCGTAATTGGGCCTTCTTATTTCTCTTCAGTATGATATCTTTTTGTTTCCATATACTTCCATTACTCTACCACATCTGCTAATTATGTCCACCTTGGGATATTTTTTTCTATAAATCTACATTAGAAATTTTGCATTTCATTTTTCTATTGAGTTTCCCCTTTTTTTTTTTTAAAAAAAAAAAACAAACTAATGTGTTAGAGCCAACATACTGACTTTACAGAGATTCCTGATGGAATATTATTTAATTTAATGTCTGTATGTTTATACCAGCTATACCAGACATTAAATTCTAGACCAATTTAAGCTGAAAAAAATGAATTAGATCTAATATTGATATATCATTTGGTGTCATTTCAAAAGCCATGCATTTCCCACACTTCTGATCCTTGAAACTCAGCCCATTTTTCTCAACAGATTCACAAACATTAACAAATCTAAATGACGTTCACTAGGATTTAGAAAGAAACTTGACACTACAACAGCCATGACTGGTTTCTGGTTTCACTGTAAATGTTTTACACAGCTGCAGTGGGTAAAATTTGATGAATAAGGTCTAACAGCAGTGTGTCATTCCTAATAGTGACTCAGAGTATTACAGTCATGTGAATGTTTGTGAGTAGTGGACCCAATGCGTTCTGGACACGACGTATAAAACTGGTTCCATCTGTACAGAGCTGAGAGAGATGTTGCATCGGCAGACGCAGAACCACAGCCGCATCTTTGTCCCTGCCCTTCTACTTGCGTGCATTTCTTAGCAGTTTTGTGCAGCAAGGGAATATGCAGATGTTCCTGCTCGGTAATACAGTTTGGCTGCTTACTCCACCCCTTTCTGGTATTTTAAGGAACGCTGACAGTCTAGATCAGATTACTCAAACTGGAAATAGTTACCCCCCCAAAATTAGAACATACAGCCTGAGAAGCTAGACATAAGAAATGGCATAGCACTCAATAACACTCTTGTACAAAAATAATTTGAAGTGCTGGAAAGTGATGACTTCAATCCTTAAATACAATCAATCAAATGAACAGTTATGCTTCCAGTAACATTAGCGAAAAATCTCTACATAGAAAATATAGATATGATTGTTTTAAATGAGCATTTACTATTAGGGCAGAGGAAGGAGGGGGAAAAAAAAGGGGGCTCTTTTTTAGTGACAAGTGAATTCATACTTCAGCTTCTGCTCAGAGAGGAAAGTACTGAGGTCAGATCTTGGACTTGGTTTTAAAGTGGGCCTAGGGAGCTATATATCTGCTTTACAAGCAGCAAATATGTGTCTAGTGGCAATATCTTCTGCCTTGTTTCTATTTTTTTTCAGAGTTTTCAGGCTTTCAGTGTTTCAGCTGTTTTATATTAGAACCAGGATGAGGCTTAGGTCAGTGAGGAAAAACCCCTCTGAGAATGATGGAGGGCTTGGCAGTAAAAGATTCCCAAATCTATATAGCTGTGCCCAAAGAAAAGGGGAAGAGGAAAGAAATAAACTTTTTTCCTCCCTATTAATTCTGCCTTTTTGTTGTCTTCCTGTCAAAAATAAAACTACATATAAAGTGATCCTGTAGTTAGGTGGATTATCTTTACCCAATGCTTCTGTATTTAGAAATAAATCAGAACTGAGTACGTAAGTGTGGTTCAAACTATTTGTCTCTGAAAAGAGAGAAGATACTCCAGGAATGGGAACATGAAACAAACAATTAATTGTATCAGGATGACCTGAGAGCAGACTCGTGTATTCAGTATGGGAATATAAATTTGGAAAGAGATGCTGGAATCACTAGATGACTGGAGTCATTTTGGCTCACAGAAAATAAGCATCAGCTTCTCAGTTGCTGTAAATCAATATTGCTGCACTACTCCAATTTGCACCAGCTGCACAATTGGCCCAATATCTCTCACATGAATGGTATGTTAACTCACCAATGAATATGTTGGTTGCAGTAACTATATTCCTGGGAGGCAGATCAGTCTGCTGATATAGTCATGACCTAGTAGGAGAGAAGCTTGTCTGTCATTCTGTTGAGAGTAAGAGTCAGAGTGGAAATGAAAAACAGAAACTGAGGCATAGGGTCAGGTAAATAAACTGCCTAGTAAAGCTTACTGACCTACAGAATAAGTTAGGGCTAAATTTAGAATACAGCACCTTTCTAAGGGCATGAAAATATTGGTCTGCTTCCTGTTTGATTGGTATGCAGATGTGTTTCCATGACTTTTATATAAATTTTGCAAAGTTAGAAAATATTTATAGATATCACTTCAGGAATCTTAGCTGTCTTTGCTGTTTTTTCAGTAGATTTGCTACTTGTTTAATTATCTTTGCTTGGGGTCTTTTTCCTCCTCTTTTTCACTCAAAATCAAAATATCTGTTCTTCAACATATCTGTAAAAAAGAATATGTTTCTGAATTTTTCCATTTTTGTCTTCTTGGGCATTTCTGACAGAGATCGAAAAGAAAAGAAGAAACAAAACCGTATATTTTACATTTATATATGTATATATATATATATATCATATAGGAACCCATGTGTTTTTGGCAAAAGAAATCAAAAGCCTGATAATATTTACCTGCTTTCAGGTTACATTACACGTTCAGTCAACCATTGCCTGAAAAGTTAGACCCATAACTGTTCAAAATGTGGCTGACTATTGAGCAACAAGAAATGGAGGCTCATTTCATACATTTCATGGACGGTGATTGGAGTTCTAATATCATAATGACTGGAAAACCAAAATTTTGTCTGAAGCTTACTCTGATGTTTTGTATTTTCATGGATAAAAGAGCTGCTTATGGACTGAAGAGATGGATGTGAAAATTGAAGAAAACATGGCCAGTATTCTCCTTAGAAAGAACTGCATAGTGAGGACACCCATGCAGACCTGCAAAACTGTAAAAGTATCCTCGGCACAAATCACTCATGGAGAATAGCCGTTATGAAGGATTTTCCATTAGCTATTTAGATCAGTTGCACTAAGAAAGGAGTATTGGAAAGCTACAGGCAAGTGTTTCCATTGCCCTTCCATAATGTGTTTATGCAGACAGGAAGGTGTCTGTCCAGATTTAGATATTAGACTCCCAGTTTCTGGCTCAGCAATTGTGTGCGTGCTTCACCCTGTCCCTTTTCAGCAATATGTATGGTAAAATCTTGATGCCATCACCTAGAACAGAATACCAAAGCCCATTTGGGGCATACACAACAACATCTGTGTGAATGTAATTGAGCTACCATTTCACAATATTTTCCAATGCAAAATTTGTCCTTGCTGTATTGAGACAAGGGTGCATTTCTATCCTTGTGTTTTAAACAGTGCCTAAAAACAAATCAAGATCTGTGCCGGTTAAAAAGCAGAAAGCTAATTTAATTTCTCATTAAGCTTATTAATAATTTGAAAACCGTAGAAGATGCATGTGTATTATCAATACCCAAAAGACTAAGTGCTTGGTAGTTTCTAAGAAATGAGTAACTTTTGACTAACTGTCATTCAGCCTTAATATCAACACATATTTCACATCACATATTAATTCAATGCGTCATTGATTTATTTATTTTGAGTGAATTATCAAATATATTTACTCCTATCTATTGTCAGTGTACAATGCACTATAGGACTTAAAATATTTTTTTAAAACATTTAGATACCTACAAACTTCTTTGGCAACTAGATTCTCTTAATAGAATCCATAATTCATAGTACTTTCTGAAGTGATATTCTTTGGTTTCTTATAAAAGAAAGAATAAATATAATTGATTCATAAACAATTTGAATGTTTATCAAAAGCCAGTTACCTAAAATTGCCTTCAAAGGGATTTTAAAGATGATATGCTGTTATTAATAGCTTGGTACTGTTACAAAAAAAAAATACATATATTTGGTACCTAGGTTTTAGAAATTATTGTGCATTCAGAATTACTCATTAAAATTATCAGCTTTTCTCCATATTCTTAAAATAAGATAGACTAGCCTCATAATAAGTATATCAGAGTGCAGCTCTCTCTGAGGCCTTTGCAAGCAATGGTTGATCCCATCTAAAAATAATATTTTAAACATTTGAGTGCTTTTCTTTTTTATGTCTCTAAGTCTGTTCACTTGAATGTTTGTTAACATAATAATGTGAAACATTTGCAAGTCAAAACACATTTATCTTCAAAACTTAAAAAGTGTTCACAAGCTTTTTGTTGTTTGGCTTATTGGCAGTAAAATATCAAATGCTGTTTTTCACAGATAATAAATGGCATGTCTGGTAACTTTGTGTAAGATATGCTTAGAAGCTAAAGCATTCTTAAAGAGAGAATTAATAATAGTCAAAATTGATATTGATAGTTATTACATCTAAAAAGACATTTTGCATTCATTGGTGAGAAAATCTGTAATAAAAAAATATTTTACCTGAGTTGGAAGTATTTTACACAAAATGGAGGGTTTTTTACAATTTTTAAGATAAAATAGTTTGACTTGAAAGATATTTTGCAACTCTGCCATATTCCCTTTTAAAATATATCTGCATTTCCAAAATAAACTGCTTGTTAACTGCATATAACTACCCAGTTACCCACTGTGCTATAAGCTGGCTAAGAAAGTGTAATCATTAGCAATTTGACAAACTGTCAGTAGTAAATTACCAAAAATTTTAAACATCTTTTTTAACATCTTGTATAACCGAATATGGTAATAATCAAGATTTTCGCTTGATCACTTTTATGCAGATAATGTTCTTTATGTATCAAATGGAGAAGAATTGCATAAAAATCAAGTCTCACTGTCATTAAATCAAATGTGAATAATAATTTCCTTCCGGACACTGATACCATCAAAAGGCCTGTTGTTATTTCTTAAGGTGACGTGAAAGTATTCGTTGTGACGTTTTCTATGAGACTTATTAACTTCAGAAGCAGAAAATAAAAATAATGACTGATTGAAGGAGAGAGCAGGTAAAGAATGCTGCCTTACTTGAAAAATAAAGGCATTTTTTGCTAATTTGAAGAAATTGAAAGTTTCATTTCCATGTAACAAATAAAACTGTTTCTACATGGAAATCCAAAACATACATAATTTATTCTCTCCCCCTCAAAAAAAAATCTGCCATGTTTATTTCACTATTGATATAGATTATAAATTAAGGCCTCAGAAGAAGAGGGAAAGTACATCTTTCAATTCGGCAGCCTTGGCATCAGAAGAAAGTGCTGTATTGTTCTTCACACAAACCGTCCCCATTAGAGCTCAAGATGTTCTTTTCCTTTTAATCCTCATTTGTACCCCTTAGCCATTTGTTTAGAATTAAATTAACTGCAATTTGGAAAATGTGGATGAAAGGTAGTGCATTGAGTAGATATCACATGTTTCCTGAATAGTGCCTGTTCTGCCTCTTTCACAGCCATTCATTGTGCCTGAAAGGGTGTAGTGTGTGAATTGTTGGACTGTCACTCTGCAGTGAAGTCTAGGAGCTGAGATTGCCATGGAAACAGCAGGAAAAAGACAATTAACAAAATGGTTCTGATTTTCCTTATTTCTTGGGGGAAGGGGTGTTCATTAGTGATATTTTTGTTTTCT
Organism: Nothura maculosa; assembly: GCA_032353885.1. NCBI lineage: Eukaryota > Metazoa > Chordata > Aves > Tinamiformes > Tinamidae > Nothura > Nothura maculosa. The sequence goes on along the minus strand of JAUBOD010000819.1, from coordinate 7,208,529 downwards.
TTTGTCATTTTCCAACAAGAAACACAGGGGAAGGGGAGGTATCTTCTTGTTAAATTAGATATTGTCATCTCTGCAGGCCTCGCAGTACAAGAGAAATGTGTGTTTGTATAATAAAATGTGAGTTTTTAAGTGTTGTCTCGTCTTATTCTTTCCTTTCCCATCACAGAAAAGAAGTCTCAAGATATTCTTAGGTGAGTGACTGTTAATGAGCAGAGTCTGTGAGTTTAACCCTCACACATTCATTGGACTTTTAATTAGTCCCTCTCAGAATCATTCCTATGACAGAAACACAATACAGGCCTGAGAGGGGTTTAAACCAAAAGGGGGCTCTCTTTAGATTTTCGGCGTTAGTTTAAAATCAAATAAGTTGGTGGAAAAGGCTATGGGCTGCTGTAAATGACAGACTTGTGTGCCTAAAGGACATTCCAATGCAGAGGTCTAGCTCTAATTTGAAGGCAGTCAAGTTAATAGTCATAGTCTGGAGGCATACGAAACAAAGGAGAAACCGAGGCTATAGAACACACCTTTCCTTTCTAGAACTGCTGTTTCTACATAAAAGTAGTACAAAACTTTACACATTGCAATTAAAGGAAAAAGATATAAAAGAAATTAAAATGCAAATTCTATACTAACATTACAAAACAACAACAAAAAAATGAATTCCAGGTTTCATTCATATCACATGTTTTATGGAAATCTAGAAACTGAATGAAGTCTCCTCCTGATTTATTCGAATGTGTCTGAGATCAAAATCAGGCCCCTTTTGATTTATGGATCTTTCCCATAGTAGCAAAAATATGCATATCAGGAAAACTGATTAAGAATATTTGGATTAGATGAGCCTGACTTCTTTATGCTCCTTTAGAAGTGTGACAACATAACCACTCTTCAGAATCCACCTCTGTTGTACTAGAAAAAGGGAACATAGTGATCTATAATACTTACCAAAAATATTGTACTAAATGTATGCTGCAATATATGAAACCTTTTGTTGGAATAGAGCTGCCTTGTACTGTTTAAGTTCGAACAGCACTCATGGCATTGGAAACCAATACATGTCCGGACCCTTAGACTCCAGTCCAGTGCAATATAAAAACAATAAACTAGTATAATTTTTTAAGGAAAAAGTTTTTCTGAAGTCATTTGTTTGCATAGCAGCATGGAAAAGAGCTTTACCTGCTTTTTTGCTTTGCAAAAGATCATGTCTCTTGTATTCCTTTTTGGGACAGAAATGGCATTCATTTTCAGATCTTATTTGATAGATGCATTGCAATTTAGTATTTATTGTCTGGCAGTTTAAACAAAAGCACTGATTACTGAATCACTGATGGTCACTGGTGTCTAGCTGACCTACAGAGAATTATTTACAGAAGGGTGTCACGATTGAAAAAAAAAGTTGAATAGAGCAGGAATAAAATGACAAGATGCATACCAAGAGAATAATGAGATATTTGGGATGGGTTGAAAGAGAAAGGAGAAAAATAAGCAGAAAAGAATGAGATGGAAAGTCCTGATAACTGCCTGTCTATCTTAGGTAAATACAGCAATCCATTGTAGCAAGTGGAGGGCAAGCCTAGGCAACACAAGCAGAAAGGATACACAACCTGAAGGACATTTAGATAGGTGGTAAACAATGTAGACAAAGTAGAGAAAAATCAATTTTCACAGCAGAAGTTAAGTAACTATCAGGCTGTTTGATAATGGACACTAAATAGTCTCAGATTCAACAAAAGAAGCAGAAGCAGATATTATTCTTTCCCACAGCAATGTAACTTACTGTGATATTTTGCCCTCCTTTCATACAGTAGGCACTGCGTGTATATAACTGAAAGTGGAATTCCGCAGTGATGATGTACAGGATTATGGAAATGTTGTGTGATGAAAGTATGTTTTTGTTTCCATTTTTAATATTTTGTGAAATATTCTAGTTTCCAATCAGCACGCAGCTTTGATGGTCTTTCAGCTTTAGATTACAATACACATGCCAGCAGAAACTGAAGAAGTGTAAAAAAGAGCAAAGTATTTACTTAGAAGTAAATCATCCTAAGATAGGCCTGTATTCCACTTCCCTTTGCTCTCATTATAATTTCAACAATGCTCCATTCACTCCCACAAACTGCTTTACTTTTATTATTGGTTGAGGTAATTGTTGTTTTCACTGGATTCAGGCATGATCCTTGCTTTACTTAGTCCTTAGCATTCTTAGCATTAACACTAATGCTTTTGGAATCTAACTTTTTTTTTGGTGGGGGGAGAGGGGGGAAGAGCGGGGAGGTTCCTGGAGTTTAACATATTTAAAAGTAATTTTTTAAGCTACAGAATCTTCTTTAAAAATCATAACATCTAGAGAATTTTTAAATCCCAATAATGAGACAAATGAAAAATAAACAAGTAAAAATTTAATGATTTTATTGTAAGCATACTTTAGCAGTAGTCAATTAAGCTATGTTTGTTTCTTTGTTAAACATGCATTGCAACTAAGAGTAAAAGCAAATAACAAACTTTTCTGAGTAAAATTACTTCAAAGTGTTTGTACTTATATTTTGTGATTATTTGTCTTGTGAACTCAAATATTGAAAGCATTTACAAAGATAATCTATTCTGGTATGTGTGAAAAATTCCCGATATATATATACATATTTACATATTTAAGAAGTTGGTAAGCATAGATGTGGCTATTCTTGTAAGTAAAACATGGATTTTTTTTTAAAGGCATTTACCAAAACTCTTGGGTTAGAAAGTTTCCAGATGCAACTTGTTTTGGGAAATTTCTTACTTCCTGTTGACTTGTAGATATTGTAGGTTTTTTTTAATATTATTATTTGTGTATTTAATTTCTAACGACTGATGGAGAAAAGTGTGTGTAAATCTAGGTGTGCCTGCTTGAGTGGGAAGGTTGGACTAGATGATCTCTAGAGGCCCCTTCCAACCTTGAAGATTCTGTGATTCTGTGATATTAAAAATGTGATTGAGGTCTTTGTTAAATTCAAAAGTTAGCAAAACTTAGACAAGTTTACACAAGCTTTACACTTAACAAGCCTGCATTTTCCTGCCCCTCCAATTCCTTTTCTTTTCTTGAATGAATTAAAGCTGAGCTTTTTCAGAAGGTCGTATTCCGTAAGACCTTGCTTATAGACAGAAAGCTATCATACATATACTAGAAAATATAATCAATATTTTGCATAAAATAAGGTTAAAAAAATTATTGCATGAAACATAAATAATTTTTGGTAATTGCTTTTGCTAACTAGCAGATAAATAATAACAATTAAATCTCACTTGATACTTAAAAAATGGGGAAAAAAATCTATGCAATAGGCATATAAAACACCAACTCAGATCAGAGGCAGCAGAGAATTGGGTTAGATTCGACCAGAATTCTGTACTAGGAAGCCTGATATCTAAGACAGCCACACAAGTCTTTCATTAAAGAGGGACATAAACTTAACAAGCTGTGCCATTTTCTGCATCTTGGCTTTTAACATAATATCTTTACTAAACTAAAGAATCTATAAAACCAGTGGAGATTGGAGGCAGGCATGACTATTGGCTCAGAGAATCATTTTACATTTCTATCGTATATTTTGCAACCTGTTGTGAGAGCAGTGTAGTCAGCTAGTGGCTCCCTGTGTCTACATGCATTAATCTGTCACTTCTAGGTATTACATTTTTCCTTATATAAAAAGTTTTCAAAAATGCATGTACTTATGCATCTATTTAGAATGGAGAACATCACTGATTCCAACTCTACCAAGAAAATGTTCACAGAATCTTTATTGTGCAACATACAAAGGCCAAGACTCCCAACACCAATGTTTCAGAAGAAACACTCATCTTGTGCAGCTTGAATTTCAGCAGGTGGTTAAGGATCAGGATTTACTATGAAACATTCAGTCCAGAAAATATATATTCCAAAAATGTCCCTATGTAAGATCAGTATGAGAATTTTGCATGTATAGTGAATGCTTACACGTTCCTGCAAGAGTTATACGCAGATTTGTAACAGATACCATGTAAGAATCTTCATGATGTGCTCATCAAAAAATTATCTTAGAGTTTGTATTGTAGTTTAATATTGAGTTTTATACCCATTTTCCTCCAAAAGATGAAATTATATGCCTGAATTTGTATCTTCAGTAACTTTGAGCTGAGAGCATATTTCAAATTACCATGACAAAAAAATCATGACCCCATATATTTTGCCTTTACATTTTTCAATATTTGGATAGAGGAAAGGTAGCTAGTAATGTGATTTGAGTTGTAACTCGAAATCAAGATGAAATCAGTCAGCACAACCAGAAAAATAAATCTCATACTCAAATAACTATTCTTTACCGCCTATCACAGTGTAAGGACTAAAGGATTCAAGTAGTATACTCCGATTCTTCATTAAACTTAAACTTTAGATTCTGTTTTCTTAAAATGCTTGTCTAGTTACAAAATGTCCTGTCCTGTTGTCTTTTCCTTACAGGGATGTCATTAACAGGACTCTGACTTTACTAAAAATGTCTGACAATACAACTAGAGGGGTATTTCTTCTTATAGAATAGTAATACTCTTTCTCATCCAGTCTATTTCTATTATCATATCATACCAGATATTAAAACCAAATATCTATAACTCTATCAATAGTAATATATCTATTTCTATAGTATCTAATATATAACTATATAGTATCTAATATAATCTTATGGATATGTCTATATCTGTAGTATCTACCTATAAAAAGACCTATATCTTTGAGGATATATATTTCCCCTTTAAAAGAAATCAACATTTTTAAACATACATACCTAATTTTACGGTAATTACAGCAAGTGAGACAAAATTAGCGGTATTGTTTCATCTCCATGGAGAAAGGTCTCCAACCACTATCATCCGGACTGCAGGAGAAAAATTGTATTTTTTCCTTCTCTGCCATGCTATTCTCTGTTCAGTGAAAAAGTTCAGAAACATTCATTGAACTTTTAAAAGTCTCATCAGTAACGATTGTCCAAAAGCAATGTTTTAGATGGTATTAACAGGAATAATTATTGTTTATATTTTTTACAATCTGAGTCTGAAAACAAACCAAAAGTAAAAAAAAAGGCTCATTTTAATACAGCTTTCACTAACACAAGCTACATGACACTCTTACCTTTCAGGTAAGCAAAGCAAACTGTAAGGTTAGAAGCTATTGATATAAATATTTTCTCTTTTAATTGTTTTCTTTTTGTTTCTTTTTTTTTTTCCAAAAAGTCTACCTCCAAAGTCTCTTTTCTTTCATATGCTTTTCTACTGAAAGTGAATGTTATATATTACTGTGGATATCTGTGCAGAGATACAAGATAGAAGATGTCTTAGTAATAATCTGATGATTTTTATGACTGAAATAAACTTTCATTGAGCAATCATAGTGTGATTGCTGTAACATTTTCAACTACCTTCAAGTGGATGGTAGTGAAAGGACATAATTTTTTCAATATTCAATGGAGTAGACATCTCCAGCCATGAATGTAAGGGAAAAGTTAATATCCAGTATTTTATCATCATTAAGACATAGGAAGGTGTCACAATGAGTGGTATTTTAAAGGTTCTTTACAATGCTACAATGATGCCTTAAGGTGAATGAAAGGTATTCCCAAGGGTATGGATGAAGTGTCAAACACCTACGGAGGTCTGGCAGGGGTCCGGGAGAAAAGCTGGAAGCTGGTTGTAGAAGGACCACAGAAGTAGTTTTTATGTGTCAGTAGCACATGTATATAATTCCATGCCAGCAGAAGTCCAAGGACATGGCTGTCACAGTCCTATCAGTCCTATCAATGAAAAACAAAAAAAGTGAAAAAGTAAGCTATTTGGCATTTAAAAAAAAAAAGAGAATGTATTGCTCATTTATGTAGAGATGCTGTGATATTGTGTTAACAGAAAGCATTACCTGTTAAATGTTCCTCTGCCATCATGTAGATATTTCTTCTTTTCTCAAAGATCCATCCTACTCTAAAGCAACATTCCTATATAGTTACATGTTCAATTAAAATAAAGCTGCCTTAACAACAGCTGAATTCTCCATAATTGTTTGATGTTAGGAAAAACAAACAAATCCCCAAAGAATAATGAGTCAACATCTGTTCTTTCCCTGCTTTTCCCCTCCCAGTTCTCCTGATAGCTGAGTGAATCTTCATCTTTACATCAAGCAGAGTTGGGCCAACTTTATCCCTGCCGTAATTTCAGTGACTGAGTGTAACTGCAGAGGGTATCAATCTGGCCTCATTATTTTAAAGCAAAATTTAAATATGCCAGAAAAAGTAATACTGAAACAAATGGATCTAGAACTTTTATGAAAGTATTTTTCAGCCTCTGTTAGTCTGAATTAAGTTTTAAAATAACCACAATGTTATCCAACAGAAATTTGGATGTATAACAATCTATTTAAAGAGATTATCTTCATTCAATATTATGTTTATGAGGATGAAGAAAATTCCTATGATCCACGTGCTCAAACTTTGTAAAATTCCATTTTTGGACCAATATCAACTTTTTCATCTTGTGTTAAACTCTAACTCAAGTCTAATATAAATGGATTAAGAAAAATTTGATTAAAGAACTTAGTCTTTACCTCAAATATGAATAACTTCACAGGGAAATGTTAAAACCTCTAAAGGTTTATATATTGCTGTTTTTCAGACAAAAAAAAATCTCTCCTGTATATCTCTCTTTCAATATAAAACAAAAAAGGCAGAAATATTTGAAATTGCTTTCGTTCCATCTGCACATGGAGAAGAAATACATATAATACATACAAATGTGCATCTTCAGCCCAGTCTTATAGATCTCAGTGTTGGAAATTCTACAGTCCTATTCTTTACAGCTTTTCTGGTCTTCTTATATGTTGATTATTTTTATCACACCTACTGTGTTTGTTTCATAATTCATTTAACTCTGTAACTTTCTGTCTTTGTGTTCCTGAGATAGAGAAGAAATTACTCTTTCCATTCCTACAACTGTTTTGTCCTGCTTGAAAAATATCAACTCTTCATCTGTAGACTAGAATATTTTTTCTACCAATCTCACATTGAGCTTACATTTAATCTTTCATCTCCCTGCTCAAAAATGTAAATTAACCTCCAATTCCCATACCTTGCAACATTGCACAGTCGACAATTCCTAAGCTTGGCACTTTGCACTAGGTTTTTTTCCATTTAATTCTATTTTCCCAACCATTTCTCCAATGTATGATTATCCTCAGTAGAAAGCAAATCCTGAGTAGAAACAGATACAGACCCCAGCAAATAGACTAAATGTGCCCATTTACTTGACAGTCAGTCATGGATATCTAATCTTTGGGATAAAATTCTGACTTCTCTAAGTTGTGTATGAGAATATCTAATGCTCAGAATTTCTCTCTAGCTACAATTTTCAGAAACTGAAATGACCTAGTTGCTTCTCCCTTTCAAAAATCAGGCCTTATGCTTTTACTCTCATAGTTCCTGTATATTTTCATATTTGATACTACACATCATCTATCAGACATAAAAATTCATAGTTTGCTATTCATTGCCTTTCTTGAGATCAATGTCACATTTCTTTATGTAACCAATACCATATCAATGCTCCATTTTCTTTATGAAAGAAGAAGTTATTGTTTGTAAATATGATTAGAGCTCCACAGGAGATAAGAGTAAATGAAAAAGTAGACAGCAATACTATGATTATAGAAATAATGCGATATAAGCAATACGATTATTGAAATAATAAAATAATTTGTAGATTAAAAACTTTTTATATTATTATTTTTTTTCCCCAAAACCTAGTGCCTATCGACATTTTTAAGTAGATTTGGGGAGGCTTACAGATAAATTAAAAACTTGGACAAGCCAATGACCAGGCTATTTTCCATGAGCAAAAATACAAGCCAGGCTGATAGAACTGGATGCCCAACTATAATAAAAATGAATTACATGTAAAGATATATTAATTCAATGTGGCCATGAGGAAAACACCAAAGGATCATCTTTGTTTAAAGATACGAAGTGAAAGCAAAGTTTATTTTTCAACAAGATCTCTAATTAAACTTACTTTAAACCACTTCTAAGATTAAGTCTGTAAATTTATATAATTAAAATGGGATAAGAACTTTACTGTCAAAATAATCAAGTCTCAGAAACAAGTAAATCAGCCCTTTATTGGAAAAAAAGAACCAGTTCTTACATAGTATAGAATTACATCTCTTAGAGAAAAGGAAGTTAGAGAAACAGTGAAGGATGAAAAAGGAGCCTGTTAGAGACCTGATAATTAAAAGGATTTTTTTAAAACACAAACAGAAGATTATGACTTGAGTTTAAAAAAAGCAATATTTGTATATGTACTTACTATCAACAAAGGTCCTTACATTTTAGAAAATCAATGCTTATGAAGAAAAATAAGTTGAGCTGTAAGCAGATTTTTTTTCAAAGCAGAATATTGTTCATGGATTTCCATAAAATAATAGTGGCTGTTTAGAAGTGGTTCTTTTAAATTATCATGGAGCAAATCAGAGACGAGAACTAAAACGTAGCCACTCTTTGTAATACAATGGTAGTAGAGACTGATGTTCTTCATGTGTTGTTCATATTTATTCTGCAAACATATAGTTCAGTTTAATTAGCATGTGATTGAAAAGTGTTGACGTCTTGTGGTCTGTGTTGCTAAATGGATTTCCTCATGCTGGAGACTATGTAAATTCCTTGAAGAATTGTTTACACAACCAGAGCAACATTTAAGTAATTTTGATGACAAGAATTAAAGTACACAGTAAACAGTTATTTTGAGGATTTAATGTAGTTGTGAACACAAGAGTGTAAATAACTTTTTCAAAGAGCTAAAGCAGCCTGTTTAAACAGCTGTACAGATTTTATTTATTTATTTATTTACTTATTTTAACTTCATAAACAGTACAGTTTACTGAAGTTTTTGTCATTTCTCATTTCTGGCAGACAAAAAAGAAATAAATAAATGAAAAAAAAAGGAGGGCTCAGAAGTAATTACAAAAGAAAAGATTTAAGTCTTTATGCATGATTTTTCTCTGACTTATAAACCAGAAAATGTCTATAGCTTAACGTATTTTGCTAAGTATATTTCTGATTCACTCTTATTGTACAAGAGGAAAACGTGATTTAAAGTAGAGATTATATTTCTTTGAAAGTTACCTTACCAGATTTTTATTTTTCAGAATAAGTGGAGCAAGTGAAATGCCTGGATAGGTCAGGCTAAATAGATATATAGACACAGAAATTTCCATTCCACAAAAAAATTTCTGCTTGAAGATTACTTTTATTCTGAACAAAAGCAAAAAGAAAAAAAAATCCAATAAATATAGTTTCTATTTAAAAAATATGATTACTTTAAAATTGTATTAAAAAGCTAGACTGCCTATTTTGATCTAATAATATGAAAAAAAATAAAAAACTGAAAGTTATTTCAAAATGTAATTCTTATTTAATTTCAATATGAAAAAAATGAAAGTAAAACATTCCTGATGTAAAGATGTCAAATATCTTAAACATTTTTTTCCAAAGTGTAAATAAGGGATGTAAAGGATATCAGGAAAGACTGGAAGGTTCGATTGTTGTATCCTAATTAATAATCATTCTTACTGTACCATGGAACCATGACCATGTATCTGAACATGAGCTTCTCATTTAGCAACTACTCTCAGTAACAGTCATCAATATAAAACCACAATTTTGAGGTTATTGGGAACCCTTCATTATTTTTAGGGATAATTTCTGTGCTTTGCCATGAGTTTACCTCTGTGTTGGTTCATCAAAGTCCCATAAAGAGAACTAGAAAAATTAACTCACCTAATCAATCAAATCTTGTCAATCAAAATCAATGAAAAGTTTCAAGCAGGCACACCTAGAGCGTGTGGCACAGGGTGGTGTCCAGGCGGGTTTTGAAGACCTCCAGAGAAGAAGTGAATAATGACACTCTAGAAAAATAAAAAAATGTTTTGCCTTCGTAAGACAAGAATGTGTTACATCACTACAGGATAGTAAGTCAAATTTCAGGCTTAGCCAAGTACACTGCTAGCAGATAATATTGCAAGAACATAGCCAAATGTATGGATCAAAACCTCACCATAGCATTTACCTCAGAATTAACATTTTGTTATTGTTGCTGCAGGTCAAAACCATGTCTTGGGTATTTCTCATCTGCTTTTCTTCCAGTGTCTCAGAGCTCCTCAGACTATACTGGGTTCCTCAGCCCTGTATGTGCCTCAGGAGCGTGGAGTGGCTCTGCAACATTTTTCTAGCTCTTTGGTTCTCAGCCAGATCACTGTTGCTTTTAGCATTTCAAGCATCAGGCAGTCCTTTCTGCCAGAGTGAACTTCTGACTAGATGCCTTTAGAAGAAAGTGAATGCATTTTTGTTATTGTGACTGCACAATAGAGATAGGAATATAAGACAAATATTTGGTTTAGAACTTCCTGAACATAAGGATAATGTTTTCTCTTACATATTCTTCAAATATGGATAAAATTCTTTAGCAGTGAAATCTGCATGGTTATATTAGTTTTCCAAGCCCTAATATCTATATCACTTTTCACAGATATCACAAGGGATAAATTTAAAAAAAAAAAAGTAAAAAATTCAGTGATCAGGAAATTCCAGGGACACTAGTTGTTTACTGGGAATTTGTGAAATTAGGGATACTTACTAAATATTTTTTTTCTTTTTCATTCTAGTTCTGCTTGAAAAAAAAATGTGCACAGTTAATTAGAAGGGCTCTTGATTTGATTTTCTCTCTTTCCTTCCTTTTTATTTTAATCTTTTTTCCATGACTCTCCTTCTTTGCAACTTTTCTGCATGGTGCTTGCATTCTATAAAGAGTGATGCATAGGAATTAAATAATCCTGAAATCTGCTGGAATCATTTAAGTTGCTTCCAGTTAAATACATAAAAATATGCAAAATGTTTCTACTACAAAGGCAGTCTGAATAAAAATTTAGGAATCCAAAGAAATAAGTGACAAAACAGAGACCTAGAATTTATAGAATCATTGAATCATCGTGTCTGGAAAATATATTTAAGTTCATCAAGTCCAACTCTTAAACCCATCGTCACTCTGCCTACTAAACAATATCCCCAAGTGCCTCATCTACATATTTCTTGAACACTGCCAGGGATGGTGACTCCACCACTACCCTATTTATCACCATAATTTTGGTTATTACATTCTGTTTGGTTAATTTTTTCTCTAGAAGAAATTAGAGTGTTTTATATGTCACTTATCTAGTAGCTGTAGCAGCAGATCTGTGTTGGTCTTTAGGAAAGGAAGCTACGTGATCCACGCTGCTCATGCACCATAGTGAAATTCATGAAGCCATATCCTTCATCAGAGTTCTTATAACTTAAGCTGACACTGATAAAAAATAGCTGCTTAGGAAAATACTGAGATTTCCTAAAGTCCTATTGTACATGGTAATATTACCATTTAAAAGAAGCTAGATACATTGGCTTTAGAAAGGTAATTGAAGTAAATTAATCTGTGATACAGAGCCACTGATGAGTGGATTTACCCCCAAAAAAGTAGTTTGCCAGAGTGCCAGAGAATAACTGTTTGCATTCTTCTTGCGAAGAAAAAAAAAAATCATTCCAAGAGAAAACATTTCCTTTTCATGCTCTAATTAGAAATCATCTATGGAGGTAGACATGTACCTGAGATTGCTGCTTCTTGACAATATTCTCTTTCTCACGTCCTCCAGGAAATTTAAACTGTATCAAACAGAAATGGTTTCCAATTACCAGGAACCAAATGAAATATTCTTCCTATGCCTTGTGCAATAGAGTCTCTAGTTTTTAGATCTGGAAGGATGAAATGATATGTACAAATGTGCAGAATGAATCCCTTCATAATCTGTTTCTGTACCTGCCAGCTGACTGAAAGCAGGTTTTTTTGAGTCCTCTCACTGAAAAAATAAGGAATAGGAGTACATTCCTACTTGGAATAGGAATGTAGAGGCTTGTAGAGTTGAAGGTTTGTAGAGTATTTTCTTGAAAGCAGAACATGAAACCCCATTACTCATTTTGTGCAACTAAATCCTATATAATTATTGGCACTTCCCTTGTGTGCTTCATTACCACCAATTGCAAAAAAAGCTAGCTTTAAATGGAATAGAAACTAAAAGCAGTTTTTGGTCTGTCTTGGATAAAACAGCATACATACTACATTACAATGTGAAAAGACAAGTGGAAAAATAGTTTTGCTAACAGAAGATACTTGAGAAAAGCCTCTCTATTTATCTTAAAGAGATGGATAAGCATTTCCCCCTCTACTTCTGAGCTTTGGTTTACATCCACAACAAAATGAAAAAAAAAAAAAAGGCAAACAAAAATTTGGAAAAGCCTTATATATATAAGCCTTTTGTTCACATCAGAGAAATCATCAGCATCTGGAAGAGCCAGGCTACATGTAATAGTGGGGAGGAAAAAAAGGAAGTAATCTTATGGGGGGGGAATGTATTTTTACTGCTATGAAACATATTTTAGGATATCAAAAGCTCAAGAATTCTTTTTCCATAACTGAGTGATGGAGATGAATATAAAGCTCAATGTCCTCTTCAGAGTGCTTGAAGGCATTCTGAATTGCATCCTTCGAGAACTTTACTTTCACCCACAAAGATGAATCCCTTCCAAGGTATGCCAAGACACTAATCCTAGAGAAAAGCCAGATGTAAACTATGTCCCAAATGGAAAAACAGAGAATGGACAGCAATTAAAATATGGATTTGTCCTCAGTGTACATCAACAAAAGAACATCTTAATTCTGGGACTCACACCTGGTAAAGGAGTTCGACTGTGGCTGGAAGAAAACAGTGCAAACTGCTTGGAGCAACCAGCACAAAGCTGGATTCAAACTGATAAAATGTGTCAGGAGTTCTTAGTGAATTGGAAAAGCAAGATGAGAAAATACTTATATTTTAATTACAATACCATAGAAAAGTATGCTTTTTAGTGGATTTAAAAGTATAACATATATATTTCATACTTAATAGTCACTTTCAGTAACAGAAATATATCAATATAAACTACTCCTTGAGCACCCAACACCCCATAACAGGAAAATGAAAAAAGATAGTCTAATTAATATAGATACAAGAGTATCTATATTAAAAGTAATAAAAATTCATACAGATATTTAAAGTCTCAGAATTTTAAGAAACTCAGTCTTAGTTTCAGAACGCTCTTATCTTTCCAGATTACAGTAGCTGCAAAAAGGATTTGGTGAAAACTTGTCATGCAGTAGATTACTACGGACTTAGTTCTAATGCTCAGTGTTTAGTGATACAGAGTATTGCCTATAGACTGATTGTTCTGCAGTGAGAAGTGATTTAAATCTATAGTTTAAACACTGGAACAGAGCTGTAGCAAGTGGACTTCAGCATAGATTACAATGCAAAAGATCCTTGATACATACTTGGCAGCAAAAGCCAAAAAAAGTACTGTTTAGATCTGTCTTTATTTTAGTATACACGTGCCTTGAGTTAATAATACATTGAGTTCACAATAGGGTATCTACAGCACAACAACTGTGAATCTGCCGGTCTACTATGAGGGTGTGCGGGAAGCTTCTCTCACCTAATTTTAAATATCTAAGCAGATCCCCTTAGACTTCCTTTCCAGCCTCAGCACCTCCAGACTCACACCGATTCTCTTCTGCTACACACCTGCACCACAAAAAGCTCAGGGTCTCTCTAGAGATTACTTTCTACTGGCTGAAGACCTTGAAGAGCTTGAAGACCTTGAAGGTGAAGACCTTGGGAGCCTCACTTCAGCCACAGCTATCTAATTTGAGGGAAATGAATCCCAGGGAGTTTGGGAGGAGAAAGCAATAATGATAGCACAATTTGGTGAATAAGTAAAGTCAGTGAGAGGGCATTGGGCTTTGGACTTGGAATGTGTGTGAAAGATTTCAAATTATACTGTCATGAGAAATGATACTGTTTATTTATGTTTAATTTATTATGATGTGTACATTGCTGATATCCATTTCCTTTTTCTAGAGCAATTGCTTCCTCCATTGGAGGTTAATTATTGTATAATCATTCTGCCAATTGCCCAAGAGAGATGGTGACATATTTTACTCTACCACCTTCCTGGTGGAGTCTCTGGGATATAATCTTAAAATAATTCCCATGTAGCCTAGAGGATTACCTCCTTTGTACATTGATGATGGATATTTCAGAGTATCATATCAAAAATAATATATCAAATATAAAAATAATATATCAAAAAATCTCACAACCACTTATTTTATAAAGAAAATTCCAGAATTCCTCAGAAACAGCAGAATATCTTCTCACTGGCTGACTGTATGGAACAGTTTGTCACTTTGGCTTGCATGAGAAAATAGAGTAATTGGAACAAAACGTCCAGAAAAATCTTCATGTTCTATTTTAACTTTTCAGCCTTACTCACACGTGCTCAGATATGTTTATGAAACAATTCAGTCACTAGCTTTATGCAATAATATGAACATTCTTTCCTGCACTGGCTACGAGATATATTACAGTGACAATAGAACTAATATTAACTAATAATGAGCTATGTAGGGGAATAATGACAGGGGAATAAAAGAAAGAGCAGAAAGATCCTCATTTTACTTCATTATAAAACTCTCCAGCTGCATTTCTTTGTGCAAAACAGAAGTTAGTAAATCCGCATGGAGGATACAGCTCAAAATGACAGTCTTGAAAATGTAACTGCTCTTGCAAAAAATGCATAAAGCATATAGAAAACTCTAGATTCTGGAAGGTGATTCATTATTTTAACGACTTCCTGCTTCAATGCAGAACATCTCTTTTTCTTAGTGCAAACTATTTCAATCCCTGCTAAGGATTTAGACATACAATGAAGCTTTTATAACTTTCTGGATCTTTGTCATGTTGGCATGTGGGTCATTCTCTTTATGTAAGGAAAAGAAGGAGGTGGAGAGGAGTTGTCCTTTGGGGACAAGCAAAAATTCAAACCTGAACTGGCCAAGTACTGTTCTGTAATACAGAGTGATTTGCTTTTTCCCTTAGGAGCTACAAGGTAGCAGATTGCTAAGTTTGAAGGAAACTTGCATATCTTTCAATGCTGTCTGTTCCAGCAAATGTCATCAAGAGGCGATGGTGTTTATAGGTAGGCCAAATTAGAGACAAATAGATATTTTAAACTGAAAAAAAAATGGAAAAGCTTTTGCTAGCTAATGAAGTAATGTTTTAGCACCAAAGCCTTTTTTAGCTCTCAAGTACAACTTTGGATCTCAGTCTGGAAATAACCTGCTATTTTCCAGCATATTTCAAAAGCTATGGTATATATGGTTTCTATAGAAAATTGCATGGACATCAGAAAATAAGTTAAGTGCCATCACTAAGGAAAGAGCAAAGCTTTAAGAAAAACCAAAGGGTATTAATCTCCAGAAAATGTATTTTTCTGAAGAGGAAATATGCCTATTTTTGAATGCTGTAAAGATCTAATCTCCTGCAAAGATACTGTGATGCATTTTTATTATTATTATTAGGACTGAAAATCTTATGATAATTATCCCAACAAAAAAAAAAACATTTGGAAGATAGAAGAATAAATAAAATTGTGGATTACCAGGTGAGTACCAACATATGCCCTTTGAGGTACAGAATACTTCTGAGCTCTGGGATTGTGCAGCCCCGAGCACATTCAAGTCTCAGTTGATGATTATTACTTAGGTGTTGTAAGGCCAGTTAGCAGAGTCAGTTGCAAACAAAAGAAGTAGAAACACTGTATCAGGTCACAGAGTGTTTCCTACATGGTTTTAATAAGAACACAGGCAAGATTTATATTTGCTGTTATTCAGTCTACTCTCTTTAGCAAAGATGCAATTTGCATGGATCATTCTCAGCTTTTAGTCAATTGGCTGAGTTTGAGGTCAGAGAGAGGAGCGAAGTACCTATAGAGAAAAAGAAAAATAAATAAATAAAATAAAGGAAAAAAAAAGGCAAGAAAAACAGAAACAAAATCTTCAACTCTAAAACTAACAATTTTCTGTTGAAATTAGAGATGCAGTTTGCACCTCCAGTGATATAACCAGATGTTTAGAAGCCTACAGAAGCAACACGCAGCTAGTCGGACAATAGCAAAAGGAATAGATAGTGCATCTCTATTCCTCCACCTACAGCACTTTCTGTCTAATCCTCTTTCATTATTCATCATCCTAATAAGCAATTATTGCAGTCAGACTTTTCATTTGCTTAGATTGCGTGAAGACCATCTACACTCACGGTCTGTATTATATCAGTACTCTTTGTGTCAGTTTAGTGCTCCTAATTTGTACTGTTGTGAGAGGAGAGAAAGTTCTTTCAGCTTCACTGAAAATATAATCTGTAACACTTTTAAGTTACTTGAAAAAGAATATAAATGGAAGCAAAGAGCAAAATACTACTTGTGCACTCTGCAAGAGTAATAATATTATTGCCTTGTTCTCAGTAGCTCCTTAGATTCATCAACACTTTAATTAGAAATGCCCCAAACCCTGAAGATTCTCTGAAGAACAAAAATTCAACTGTGTAGATATTTTTTAACATGGATATGGTCCTGACCAACATCTGTGTCTCATTAAGAATTTGTCTTCATAAGGAGGTCCTTAATAAGCCCCAAATATTGCCTACATTTTGAAGACTGCAAATGTCAGCAGTTTATAAAAGCATCATGGCTTCTCAGTTTTAGAAAGGTCAGTAGTCCTATTGCAGTCAAATGTTCTATATATGTTTCATAATTCAATGCTCTGTTATTTCTTGCTCTCTATTTCTCTTCCCTATTCCTTTTCCAAATACCCTGCATGAATAAAAGGATCATAGTTTGAGTGCAATGGAGCTACCCCTTGGACGAAACAAATCAGTTCTGGGCCAGTAGCACTACAGTATGCAACTGTTTCCAACAGCCAGAGTCTGCACTTGGATGCAAGTCAATGGAAACATTCACATTCAGTGGTAGAATCTGGCCCCAGAAGGAGAAGTAAAGAGTAATGAGAGCAAATGAAACTACCAAAGGGACTGAGGCTATTAGAATGTGTTTAACCTAATTTGGCATGTCATTGGACACCCAAAGCTCATTGCCGGTAAAAAGCTGGATCTTTAATATAAATGTTCATGTTATTGGCTTCATATTTTATCTATCAGATAGATCTACATCAAAAAGAAATCCAAATTTTCATAATGTTGTTGCATTATTGAATATTGATATCGCACTGGCTATTTTCATTTACTTATTGCAAGTCATGATACCAATCAAAGTATCATCATGAAGGTTCTCAATGCAAGTTTCTCACAGGCCTTGTCCAGGCCTTCAGACCTTCCACTTGCACTCTGGAAATATTGATGGAACATCAGTTAAATGGAAGAGCAACATAACATTTTCCTGTCTCCTGTATCTTATCTCCTACAGTATATTGCGAATTAAAACTTCCCTTCCTATTTTCCCATTTTTTTTTGCCATTAAATAAGGCCAATATTAGTCTCCAGAAAGCTTCTTTAACCCAGAGTTTCAGATACAGGAACTGGAAAGAGGTTGTGAAATATGCACCTTTTTGAGGAGTAAGATGTACTCATGGAAAGTGTGGGATATGTAGGCTGAGACAGTACTTATGATTATGGTAGTGCAAAAGATTTCCCTAAGAAAATTCATCCTTACAACAGAGCTTCAATATCAAACCTAAATACATGACTGCTCAGTGTGAGGAAAAGCTGGAAATGTATATGTTATCAGAATTATAGTATGTCCTGATCAACAACTTTCAAAACTACCAACAATTCTATTAAATAAAATGATGAGGGGTGATGAGGGTTTTTTTTTTTTGCACAATGATTCTATATGTATCTTGTCATATAACAATTTTTATTTTTGTTTTCTTACTTCTCCTCTCATTCAAGCAGTCCTTATTACTCTTACATTTTTTTTTTATTCTCTACCATGCAAGCAAGTCACTAGTGTCTCCACTTACATCTGTGAAAAGTAGCAATGATAACAAAGAAAAAGGTTGTAAATACTAAGAAGCAAAGGGTTGACTAGGGTATGCTGAGAATGAATAATATCTGGCTTTAAAAATATTTGTAACTGTTCATAACTTATAACAGGAAAATAGACCTGAGGAAAATAGAGTTGAGCAAAGTTTTCCCAGTATATTTTTACGAACTCCTAGTAGAAAGTAGCGCAACAAGAAGTTCTTTTGTTTTTCTAGAATGTAGGGTTCAAGCCTTTACACTTGGTTTTTAAGTTACAGTATTTCAAGACCAAACCCCTGTAAAAAGCCAATTCTAAACCTCATGTTTTTCCTTACCAAGCAAATATCCTGACCTCATTGTTCCTTGCCAAAGTTTGGCCTCCAAATATACTATTTAAAAATCAAATAAAGAATATAGGCTTGTTCAAACTCTGGGGATATTTCAACCTATGGCTCAGCAAAATCTTTTATCTAAAATCAATGGAGCTTATAGGAACATTGAGAAATAACTATAGGTGCCAATTAGCTGCTGCACAATCTCATTGATTCTCTATCAATTGTATATAAAATATAGAGGGCAGGCAAATTTTTACTACAGGTTAAAATTAATGCGCCAGCTCTCAGACAGTCTGTGTCACTCAGGTTAATTCAGTGGACCAGCACAAATTTAAGTCTATCTAGGATGAAACACAGATACTTCATCTTTTCAGCGTATTACTTATTTCCAAGAACTAGACACGCTTCCCTACTGATCAGACACAAATCGGATATAGCAATATTCTTTCTGTGGCACAACAGCTACTTTGCTCTTTCTTTCCAGACAATATGGAAATACGGCAGTGAGTTAGCTGTCATCAGAAAGAACACCAGTTGTTTCACAGCAGAAAAGATTCTGAAACAAGTCTTTCTGCTTGTTGTACATAGCCTTTATGATTACCTAAGAAATTAATTTCACACAGATGCCATAGACTGGTTTTGCATACATGGAGTAATATTTAATAGGGAATATTTTCTCATCCAGAAAATAAGTCGAATGTAAGGACATGGAAAGATGCATTTTCCACACAGGTAGAAGACAAGTTTCTCCTGGGTGACAGGATATTCATGGCCCCACTGAGGAGGGTACTTTCCTCTCCTGATGAACAAGGCATGAGAGGGTGTTTCAAACACAATCCAGCCCAGCTTGCCAATGTTGGAGCAGATTGCAGAGCATTTTGGGATACAGAGGACTACCCGTTATTAAACCAGCTGAGATTACTCACTCTTTTGGCACAGGTCATGAAGGCTATCGAAAACAGATTTTCAAACTATACTCCATAGAAAATTTTCCTTTTAGCTGCTAACTTGGCTGAGCACACAATGCTCAATTTCACTGTTGTTTTCAGCTGCTACTAAGATCTCCAAAGTTTTTTTTTTATATTTTTTAAATGCCATTCAGTCCCTACTCGTCACTTTAAAACCAATCAGAAATTATGCATGCACTCCTAATGTTAATTTTGTTTTTCATTTTTTGCTGCTATTGAAGATTCTATGCAGTGCTAAATCTCACAGAGGATCACTCTTATGAAGTAGAAAAAATGTAAGATAAATAAGTTTATAGACTGCTATTCATTAATAATATAAAATCTGAATATTATATTTTCTATAAAGTTATCTCTTTCTTAATATATCAGAATTTATTTCAGAAAAATGAAAATCAAATAATATGCATCATCTGCCCTATTATTTTCTCTAGACAACATCATTAAGATGATCTGCTATGAAAAAAACAAATCTCAGTTGCTAAAAAACCTTATTCTTCTGTAAGAAGATATTCCAGTGTATATATGATATATATCCACTATGTGTCCCAGTACATGTGTGTGTACATACACACACACACACACACATTTATATAATGTGATATTAAAATTGAGAATTAATTTGAATTAATTGGAATTGGTCTTTGGAAGCAGGTAACTTCTAGCATGAGGTTGTATACTGGTAGTATAATGTGATTAGAGTGAGGAGAAGTTTGAACAAAGTCCATCGCAAGGGACTGATCTGCCACCATTGTTTGCCCAGCACCAGACATCTTATCATACTGTATGGCTTATCAGCTGCATGGTCCCACCAGGTTGCCACCTCTACAGGGAGAACAACAGAGTTTGGCTGTGGTGTCTTTACTCCACTCCATCCTCCATTCACTCATCAGATTCACTGTACCATCAGATTATTACATCTGCAGGGAAGCCAACAAAGTTTGGCTGTGGTGTCTCCCTTCTGCTCCACTCTTCATTTGCTCTTAGTGTATGCTAGGAGATTGTATTGCCAAAGGAAGCGTAGAGAAGTAGATTCCCTACATATCAGCCATCCTGCAAGTGGTAACTGTCTCTCACCTCAAGCAAGCCTATGTAATGCCTTTTTTTTTTTTTTTTTTTTTTTTTGAGGACTACAGTGGTAGTGGCTGCAGTTCAGATGAGAACCCTACTATCTCTATTTGGCATGTTTTGTCTCTCCTATGCTTCCCAGAAACTGTGAGCACCTGGAAAGGAATGTATCTTGGCTTTTTCTTTACTTTCAGGCCCTCGACATAGATGTCCTCTTCTCTGACTTTCCATCAGAAAAGTCTTGTATGAAGGGGACAAAAACAGATGGTATGAGGAAATGAGATTTATTCTGACTTGTTATTTCAATCAGTCTTAGGCAAATTTTGCTATATCTATTCTCTCTGTGAATTTCTGCACTGACTGCTAATCCTGATTCCTGAAGACAACCATGTCATAATCAGTTCCTTTTCAGAAGGATTAGAGAAAAGGAAACATAATTAGAAATTGATATTTCAAAAAGACAATACAGTCAAAAATTTTCAGGAGACCCATGAGGTGCAGGCCAGGTTTGAATTTTAAGTTGATGGAATTTAGTAGTTTATAATTGTTTTCTGATAGAACCTTAATTTAATATTAAAGAAAAGAAACTTTGGATTTCTTTAAATATGTAATACAGGAGATTGATTCAGTTTGTAGGCATGATTATCCTTTTCTCAAGATACTCTTATCTGTTTATCTATGGCAAAATATGTTAAATTACTATGTTCAAAGTCAGGCTGAGACCTAACTAAACTCACTTCTAGGAGGAGTAAAAATAATCTATTTAGCTTGCTGTGCTACTGAAACCCTGGCATTGTGAGCTACACAAAGATTCTATTCATATTTCACTCTTACAAGTTAATTTTTCTTAAAAAAGATATTTATTTGAGAGAACTATGGGTTTAACGGTATGTCTTCTTCCATCAAAATCAAAAATTAATTTGGAAATGTATAAAAGAATATAAATTAAATCTAGTGAATAACATTTTGTGATCCATCATGATGCATATAATTGCCATAGGTAGAAAATACATCTGTGTTAGAGAAGTAGAAAATTGGAACATTATGGAGTTTCCATCAGACTCTCTTGTTATTGAATCTAAATTAATCTTGAGTGAATTTGAGAAATCATGAAGAGGTTTGTCCTCCTAAAAAAAATGCTGAGCAAGTGAAAGTGGAGCCAGAACAGACACTACCACTTTGCTTTAAGCACACTTAAATGTGCTACTTAATTTGATTTCTCAAAAGAGAATACTGGAATACTGAACAAGGAAGACAGCTTATTCTCCCTGGAGTATCTAATAATCTATATTAAGTTAATTTAATATAAAATATAATATAGAATGTAAAATAAAATCTTTTGAATGAAAAGTCATTTCATACTGTGGGTCAAACCAAATTACCTCGACAGATTCATAACACACGGTGCTCTAGTTAAATTATGGCTAGTTTTACACTTCAGCACTAGTTTTACACTAGTAAAACACTGTAGTTTTACACTACAGCAGTTCACTGTACTCATATGTGATATGATTTTAAATCAGTTAGCTCAGGTACCTGCAACCAGTGTTTTATGACATCCTGGAGTTCTGTGAAACCTAATTGACCAAGAATTTTATCCAGCTTTTTGGACAGCTCTTTCAGTTTGATATATAACATGCCATCTACCTTTTTTTTCTTTTTTTTTTTTCCTCCTTTTTGGCCAAGTTATATCTCTCAGCAGATATAAGCAGATGTGACTTCTGTATAATAAGAACAAATGCTTCAGGAAGCCACAAATTGGAATAAACATTTCTGTTCCAGCAGATTGAAAAACAGGAGAAAGGAAGATGACCACAGTTCCTCATTATCCCTGCATCCCTAAGCTGATTTCATATTGCTAATATACCTAGTGATATGTATATCATCTGCTTAGGCAGAGCAGTCTTTTCTGGTATGACATCACCAGAATCTAGGCAGGGGCCCACACATTGCAAAATTTCTGTGACCCTAATGGCTTGCTAGTTCTACAAAATTTAAAGGATAACTGGAGGCTGAAAAAAATCTACAGTCAGCAGAACAACATACAGCTAATTAGACTGCCAAAAGACTGATGTTTCTAACCCTCTTTCCCCAGAAAAACTCTCATAAATTCACAGGGCTCTGTACTGAATATATGTCGGTACCACAAAATTGTTGGAGAGATAACTGTTTCAACATATTCTTCCAAAGGCAGAAAACCTATAATTTTACACCAAATTGGGTCTAATTGACAACAAAGACGTGGCCTTTGCTGAGATATTCTCCTAGGGTTTGTCTTCTCTGCACAGTAAGTCAGACCCTCCCACTGTCTGTACAGCAAAGCCCTCTGACCCGGGGCTTTAACCATGGACTAATTTATCTGGCTTGGATTACCTCAGTGAGAAAACCATTGAGAACTAATGATCTGTTCTTTCCTCTCCTCAAAACTGAAAAGCAGAAAGCTTCATGACAGTTTCCAGTTAGAACTGGGAGGAATGAAAGAAATAGAGGGAAGTGTCTATAAAGCCATAGGGACAAATTAGGATTCCGGAGAAAGGCACGGGGCACTGGCAAAAGTTACTGAGATGAAACTCTCTTCAGGCACTGAAAGGTATAGCTGTAGTATTAAAATAACTTTTAAAGCTGAAGAGAGGAGGAAAAATACACTAGTCAGACCATTAGAAAACTTGATTCAAGTTATTTTTTACCACAGACTTTCCTGAGGCAGTCAATTGGCTTTTTTTTTTTTTTAATGCCTTGTAGACATAAAATGCCTTTGCACTGCCTTTTTTTCCCCCCCCATCTGCAAAATTGGGAATGAGAGTGTTTCACTGCTTCACAGAATACACTAAACGTATTGCTATAGCATTATGGTAATAGGAGCTGTAGAAACACCTAAGCCAGATTTTTTTAATTTTTTTTTACTTTACTTTTTTACAATACTTTTTACTAATTAACATAACTTGTTTTGATAAAGCTTTTTGCTAATCAGGAGAGTCCGAAGGGAAGAAATCTGAGTTTCCATTAAGACTGGCATAGCACAAGTGATTATCCTAAAGTGAAACTGTAGAAATACAGAATTCTTTGCTAATATGCAGAAGTTTTATAAATTTCCTTAAAATATAACAGACACTTTAAAAGTGAAATATGAAGGAATGAAACAACAGATGATAGAGTTTGCAGTACAAGTTATGTAGCTTCTCAAAGGCAAGCATGAAGAAACATCATCTTGTTTTTCAAGAACTACCTAGAATGTACAGAAAGAAACAACAAAGAATTGACAATACGATTTATGCTTTTAGTTTTCCTATGCGAGCACAGAAGAATCTGAGCTCAAACAATTGCCTACAGCATGAGTAAAGGATCACTTGCTTAAAGTTCTCTTTGCTTTGGGATAATCTCTGGAGAGTCAGGGTCAGAGGAATACTGGGAATACTTCATAAGACCAAAATAAGCACATTGTGTTTGTTTATTTGTTTTTCTAACAAATTATTATATGCCATCAAGAGTTATATCAGGATAAAACTTAGTTTCAGGTATCATTTTCTTGACTGTGGAAAGACTCTCGTAGCCCAGACACATTAGTCTACTTATTTACAATATAGGAATGGGACTTATCTTTCTGGGTTCTAGTGATGAATAAATGTTAATTGAATAGTATGCTAATGTGTCTCCCAACTGTGAACTGGGAAACATCAATAAATTTCCAGTGAAGTTAATTACTGCAGTTCATCTTGAAGAAGACTTGGGTTGAGTCCTAGGTAGTTACATGGGTGTAGTCAATGAACAATCAATTATACTGTTGGAAACTGGATTATTCCTTTTACCTTTAACAGTTGTGAAGTAGTTTGACAGATTCAGATAAAAAGAAAATACATAAATGTAGAAACAGGAGGATAAACTAGAAACCTATTCAAAATGTCTCCTTTTCCACTCAGCTGGTGACAGTTATGTCCAGCTTTTCATGACTATAGAAATGTTGATCTCTAAGGTAACTTATACAGAATAAAGCACTTTTAGTCTTTCCTTCTGATACTTGCTTTTATGCTCAAATTATCATTGCTGTATCATTTCTTGATACTAGTTTCAAATATATCTTGAGGTACATATATATTTATATATATATATATATATATATGCATATTTTAGTAGTCTAACATTAATGCAAGGACCAAGTTTGTAGATATAAAATAACCAAATAATACTAACTAGGAACATATAATGCTTCTTTCCAAGGTAGACAAATGCTTGCTCTTCTGTGCATTCACAGATAATTTGCTGGACTCCTGTGTTTTCACTCAGAATTATCAAAACCAGAGATTTCTCTGAAAGTACATTATGAGCATATCCTCCTCATTTCCCTTATCTTGTATTCTCCTACCTCTATTTTCATACATAGATCAGAAATACAGGACCAGACCTGTTTTATATAATTTCTCTGATGTTCATTACACTAAGTTTTAGATCAGGATATGTCTGTAGTGCAGCACAAAGCAAAAACATCACTCCTTGTCATCTGGCCTATACGCCATTAAGTGCACTGTGATTTCTCTAACTAGAGCTGAAAACATAAAATATGCTTCCAACCAGATGTTTAAAAAAAGTGTTCTGAATATTTTGAATACCATAGAAAGTTTAAATAATTTAATATAAAATTATCAAAATTTATTTCTTTTACTACTGATTACCTTCTAGATTCTAAAACTATTTAAATAAATTCAAGGAACTTGAAAAAATAATCCTGAAGTTTTTGTTTTTCCACTCTTCCCTGCTTCCTCCACTGGGCCGCAGAGAGGATCACTCCCTTAACAGAAAGAAAAAGCCTATGTCAATTTGCTTCCCCCACAGAGCCTCCAGGCAAAATGCATCGCTTTTTTAGCACTGTCAAGGATTGAATAAATCATAGATAAGTGGGTTGAAATGTCAGCACCTTGTGGGACCAAAATATGTCTACCAGACTTCTTCATTCAGGTGAATTGCTAACTGCAGGGCCAACATCACTTCATTCATTCATTTGTTCAGTAAGAAAACATAAAACTCTTAATGATAATAATTTTTAAAAGGAGGGTAAATGCATACATTTGTTGCCTTTTTTTTTTTTTCTCCATTGCATCAAGTTGGTAGAAGTCATCTTTTCGAAAAGGTCAGATAAGCCTGAGGTGAAAGATGGTGTTAAAAGGCTTTCAAACTTTGTTTATTAATAGATATAACCCTTTCACCTCTGCTACATCTGTCACAGATAGGTTAAATATCATCTATCTCATTGGTCACCTGACCTGCAAGACTTCTTATTAGTGGAGGAAAATGCCACAAAAAACAGTGAACAAATCCATTAGATAAAATGCAAGAGAAGAATTACTCAAGATATTCTATTAAAACATAACCTAACATGGAATAACTAAAGGCATCTAGTGTAGCCTCTGGATTTAAAAGCATCCATTAGGTCATTGATCATTGAAGACAACACACAGTGACCTCACACAAACACAATGTAAACTTCCAAACTCATTGATGGCATTCCTAGCACTCAGTTTTAATTTATATTCCCTCTCTGTAAACTGTTTGACAGAAGTGGTGAAAGATGGTAACAGAAAAGAGCATTATGACTATGATGAGCATACCACTAAATGCAGCTGGATGCAAGTGAATTAACTGCAGCTTGCTTTGATGTTCAAAGAAAGCTCAAGCCAAGATGTGTCTTACTGAGTTTTTGTAAGACTCTTGAAAATGTATCTTTCTTTCCAGAGACCCAAAATATATCAGAATATGGACATTTCTTTATGGAGATGAAGAAACATAATGGAAAATGTACACTTCTACACTTCTCTTAGGCATTTATCAGACAGCATGTTTTTGCTATGTAAGTCCAATCATGCATTCAGAAAGGGTGTGTGTGGGTGTGGGTGTGTGGGTGTGTGTGTCTGTGTTTCTGTATGTATACATGTGTCCACACGTGCTCTTTTGTGAATCACCCTGATGAATTCAACTTTCTTTTTTTTCCCCTGTATGAACTTTTAATTAAGAAGGAATCTATGTAATGATGTTAATTGCAGCAAACATCTGAGATAAAAATGAAGGAGGAGAAAGTACTGTAGTATTATCTTGCCTAAAACACCCATTCTTTACACTGAAATGTGCAAAACCTACAAAACATCCTTAAGAAGGCTCTTAGTGTTCATCAGTTCTGACTAAAAAGTAACCACAGCGGAACAGTACAGCCAAATGCTTTGAACAGGAACAACACAACTTGAAAAAAAAAAAAAGTAAAAATAGTGTCTCTTTTGTGACATAAATTGTATGGATTAAGTGTACTTCTTTGTCTCAGATTATATTGCTACTAGTGTCAGTCTCTGTAATTTAGATATGCTATTGAATACAGTAGCATATGCAACAGTCTTGCCATCCAGCCCAGTTCCAGAGGTCATGCCCACTCCTACAGGAACCTGTACTGTTTTATTTTAATCCTCTGCTGTCTGTTCTGACTCTGCTTTTACTTCTGTTTCATTTTTTAAATGTGTATGAATTCTTGCTTCTTTTCCAGTTCTCATGTAGTCTTGGTTTCTGATCCAAGGAATGCACTTGGTGATTGCCCACCATGAGCTTCAGAAATGACCAGAGGGGAAACACCTAAGCTTCCTCCACATCTGCCAAGGCTAGGGATAATATGTATATATATATATACACATATGCATATATATATATATAT
>JAUBOD010000819.1:7154559-7181399 GCA_032353885.1 Nothura maculosa | reverse complement strand
TTTGCTCCATATATTCTATATCTTTATTTGTTCTTTAATATCTCATTAAAACACACACATACATATATATATATATATATATATATATATATATATATATATAAATAAAAGAAAAATGCAAGGTATTATTCAGTGAAATACTTCCAGAAGTGATGCTGCCAATACCAGTATAATAGGAAATTAGGCGCTTTAACATATCCAATCTGATGAAAGAAGCATCTCCACTGGCCTGCAATGCATTGAGGTTTTGTTTTGTTTTTTTTTTTTCCTGAGGTGATTTTTGCATGTATTTGAAAAGTTAGGTGGAAAAAATGATAACAATACATGTTGCCTTTTCCCTTATCCACTGTTGTTTAACATCCCCCAAAGAAACACAAGGATATTTGGAAAATGCACTAGAAAACAAACTAGATATATTTACAAAAGACTGCTATTTGAAATAGGATTTTCTGAAATACAAGTTTGAAATTTTTAATCTCAAATTTAAGTACTTTTTTAACACAGGGTGTATGATGAAAGACTTTCTATTACAGTGAGTGAGCATAAGAAAAACTTCAGAGGAACAAATTCCCCAAAATTACATGCTGTGCTATCTATAATAACATAGGATATTCTAGATCATAAATAAATCCTAACTTCTGAGAATATCCTGTTTACAGACAAGTCCTGCCATGCAGGATTATATTGCTTTTCTCAACAAACCTTCGGATGAAAATACTCTGCACCAACCTTCAGCTCTTTAACAAAGTCCTTCAGGTTGCTTTGAACCTCACATTCTAAGTCTTATGAACCCTGCAATAGTTGTCAAAGAGTTATGGCATCTAATATTTGTTACCAATACATCAGTATCCTGTTTCCTGACTCTTTCTGCCACTTTTCCTTCTACTGAGGAGTGAAACCTCCATTACAGGTATCCCAATTGTATGTAAGGGACATGTATATACTCTGCCATTTTATTATCTGGTGTTACTTAACACCAGAGTTAATTTACACTGCCAAATTATCCAGTGTTTGTACTGGTAAAGTTAACAGGTTTGGAGAAAAGGTCTGATGTGGTTGCTATGTCCTATATTTAATTCTTAATCACCTATAGAAAATACTCCTCCACTCTGAAAAATCCCCCAAAGGCCTACATAGATAGGAAAAGGAAAATTCTTAAATTTGCAAAGTGTTATTGTTGATATTTAATAGATTCTAATGTAGTCCAAAGGTTGAAAAGATGGCTCATCTTAAAATTCTCCTCCAGAAGATTTAGTTAGTACTTCCATCTAGTTTACAGAACCAACTACTCTGCTTAATTCTTCCATGAAATCCTCTCCTATACCATTTCTGCAGTGGTGCTCCATTCTGAGAAGAGATGTCAAGTCAAGTCTTCTTTCATTTTGTCTTCACAATTAACTTTATGAAATAGAAAAAAAAAAAGATACTGTTTTGAAGGCTGTGCAAACAGGTTGTAAGTATACACCATTATGCATATAGACCAAAATTTAACAGAAGAAACTAAGAGGACTTTGTCAAACAAACACAAAGACAGTAGTCTTTTTTAATGCATGTGTTGTGCACTGTACCTGAACTGCTTTGCAAACTCATGCATCAGTTACATTGTGCACACTCAACAAATTAATCCTTTTGGTGTCAGATTTTCCATACACTTACTATAGGACCCCTTTATATGAGGGAGGGGCCTTAGGCAGTGGGCTAACGATGCAAGGAAATGACAATATGTGACACAAACTCACTAATCATTTTTGAAAAAGTGAAAAAATACGCCTCACTGTAATGATTTCCATGCTTTTCATCTAATCTGTAGACATCATAAATATTTACTGGTAAAACTGTAGGCTCCTGGATAATAAATTAAAGCCTAGCAACAGTTGTTTTCAATGTTAACAGAAAATCTGGTTTAACAATCTTCACAAAATGCTATCATTTGCTATTTTCTCTGCAGAAATATTCCACAGATCCTGAAAGTCTGTGGACTATCATTTGAAAATCATTTTTAGGAAATTTGAATAAGTTCTATAAAGAAACTAATTTGATATAAATGTAGGATTTTTTGGTTATTAAGAATGGTATTTATCTTTCTTAAAGTTGTGGCCTGTGATCTCACCGACCTTTATTTTAGGAATCATAGAATGTAGAAAGGGAATTTTAAAGTTCAGTGGTAGAAATACAAGAAGAGATGGTCTCCTTTTGAACTAAGAAAAAGAAATGGGTAAGGAATTCCTGCTCTAGAAATGCTAGCAATATAGTAGTTGGAATAGCACAGAGAACCGAGAAGGACTAAGAGAAGGCTTTATGAAAGGCAGCCACCTGGGTCTCTGTTCGTAAAGCTGCTTAAGCATACACAAGATTCCTAAAGAATTTAAGCACTCAGAGTTGCAGATAAACTCACAAAGACACATTCCCAAAGTTAACCTGCTTTAGCCTGCTTAAGAAATTCTAGAAACACTTCTAAACATCTGTGAGTACCTGGAAATTTGTTGAAATCTGATTGCAGTGTCCCAGCCTCCTTAACGTCAAAGCAGCTCTGGTATGTTCAGACAATACAAAAGCCTTGCTAAATCAGGATTTCTGCATGAAAATTGTTCTGAGTATTTCTTGTTCTCTCACTCACACATGCACCACTCAGATTGCAGTAGCACTTGAAGAACAAACAAATCAAATTAACCCTTATTATGGCTTATTAAAACAAGATGAGTTTTCAGCAGCAGTCTAATCTGGTTTTAATTCACTAGGCAACAAATCTGTTAAATACAAATCTGCTACATATTGCACAGAGGAAGCACTTTACTGTGGCATAATTAAAAGGATTCCTACCACACATGACACATTCTCTGTTTTTCTTATTAAAGGTTTCCTTTGTTTGGAGTTATGCCAAATTAGTTGCATATGTGACTGTTTTTGCTGCAACATCATCCTCAACTACTTAGTGCATTATCACAGTAACCTCTCAATTAATCCTTGTTTCAAGGACTGCTCACTGCAGGTGCAGGAACTTTTCTGACAGAGACATCTTGCACACTGCCAGCAGCTTCTGTTTCTGCTGAAGGTCTGTGCAAGCTACATATGCTTTTTGTTTATAGTGCAAGGCCTTAGCTAACTGAATAATTGAGGTGCTGCAGACTCACAGCCTGTAGAAATCTAAAAGCTATTCACACACAGAAAAAAATAAAAGCTGTTTCTAACCAAACACTGAATTTTTACATTTTTCTGGCAATAAGCCTCTGCCCAAAGTATAGATCTGTTTTTAGTTAGTCTGGAAGAAAAATATCCTTATACCTTGAATTATTTAGTCCATATCAGAGCAAAAAGTTAAGATAATAATTAGGCACTCTTCCAAAAGGACAATACTACCATGTCTACAGAAGCTATCTGTTACTTATCAGACATGTTATGAACATCTCTAGTATTGAAATAACAGTAAATCTTCAAAATAAAAGACTTCTCAATCTCAGAAAGAAAAAAAAAATGGATAAAATGTTAAGCAAATAATGGCATTAATTACAGAAACACAATCTTCTGGAACTATTTTACAGCTTTATGTAATTAGATCCAATACAGCCCCAAAATGCTTTTAAGAAGTAATTTACTTAGGATGAACAAAATATAAGTTAAAATAGGAACTCTGATGAGGATCTTCCTGTAAATTCACCTCTATTATTCTTATTAGCTCTGTATTTTTTTATAACTTGATTGCCTTAGACAGTCCTCAGTTTGTCAAATTCTATTCTTTCATCAGATTATCCATACAGTTATATACTTCACTGAATTAAGGTCAGTCTCTTTCTGACCAGTCTCTTAAATACAACAAGAAATAGTATATATGTAGACATATGTTTACCCTTATCAAATTAATCATTCAGATTTAAGACTACTGCAAAAGAATCTGTAATGATCAAAAATGAATAAGGGACCTGAATATTTACCTTATGAAGAAAGACTAAGCAAGCTGGGCCTGTTTATCCTGGAGAAGAGAAGATTGAAAGGGAATCTTATCAACATGTACAAATACCTGAGGGGAGAATATGAAGAGGAGGGGGCATTCACTGTGAGGGTGACAGAGCCCTCGTACAGGCTGCCCAGAGAGGTTGTGGAGTGAAAGCCCAGAGGTCGTCCTTTGAAGATGTTCAACCCCCAGCTAGATGTGATCCTGTGCACGGGCACTAGGTGTCCCCGCTTAGCAGAAGGGTTGGACTATATGATCTCTAGAGATCCCTTCCGACACCAACCATTCTGTGATTCTGGGATTCCGACCTTAATCATTCTTTGATTCTCTGATCCTCTATCGGAAATTAAATAAAATATGAACAGAGGTTTTTTTTGTTTTTTTTTTTTTTCATAAATTGACTCCAGAACCTGGTGTGCTGGGGAGAAATGTGGATAAGGCTCTACAGAGTTAATTTTATCTCAGACCAGGGATAAGTGACTAAAATAAAATATTGAATCACATATTGGAAGTACCTATTTATTTCTAAAAATATTAATTACTAAACTGAACTAAAAATATCCAGATTTTATATAGTGGTATTCATCTAATCTCAATGTCTTTAAATTCAGGTTAAAGCACAGAAAATCTAAATTAAAATTCTTTTCCAATTAGTGTAAACTGTTGTTATTTGTATAATTTGTATAATATACAAATATACCTCATCTGTATAATTTTAACAATGTCATGATCATGTGGAAAGATAAAATTTGAGGTTTATTAATGTTTGTATACTGATAATTTTTTCTTTAGATAATCCTTTTGTTCAAGCATCAGAAATTATCTAAAATTTGGAAATGAGGTCAACAAGAATTATGCTGGTTCTGAATACTATCTTGAGGAAAAAGAACTTCTTGATGAAATGTACTTCTTGCTCCACCTAGAGAAAACACAAACAGAAAACAACAGAACAGAAAGGCAGAAAAGAAGAACAGAACAGATCAGAAAAGTTTTTACCTTGAATTAGTTAAACTTATTCAAGAGGAAGGGGATATAGCTTATTAGTTACTCTCATTATCTAAAGTGTGTTAGTTAGATTTGAAATATTTAAGATTTCCAGACTTTAAGCCTTTGTCTTCAAATATATTCACCCCTATATGCACTTCTTTTGGACTAGATGATCTCTAGAGGTCCCTTCCAACCTTGAAGATTCTATGATTCTCTAGAGGTCCTTGAAGATTCTATGATTCTTCCCATAAAAATATCAGTTTTATATGACCATATTTATAAATATAGTAACACTCAAAAGTAATTAGGGGACCTCCCTGTTTCTACAGATCACAAAAGTAAAATCACAAGCAGAATTCGTCTTTGTGCAACCTTAAAGAAGCCCACAGATTTAGTAGAATATTTTTAGATTATTTCCCCTCCAGCATACTCCTGTTCTTCATTTACTTTCCTACTTATTTCAGACTTCTTTCGTGGTATATTTTTCATCACAAAAGGTATACTTCTACTAGAAGACTTGACTATGAGAGTGGAATACAATGGATCGATATGAATTGATTATTTTTTAGTAGAATTCTTGGGGTTTGTTTTAGGAAATTCCACGGAGTGCTTTACCCATATTTCTTTCTCTCCTACCATTTTTTGAGGGAGGAAATTATCTCTTTCCTCGAAACTAGGAGGAAAAAAAAAACTGAAGAAAAATTTTCCTCAAAACTTAGCTTACACTGCTTGTTTTTAACCACAGAAATTATTTATCCTACATAATAGCTTTGCTGTGAAATGTTGGTGATCTGATCAGTGATCTGAAATATAAGAATCTACTTGAATCAATCTCCATCTTCCTGGGACTTGAAAAGGGATTAACTAAACATAACAACTAAACTAAAACTTTGTCTCTTTAGAGTAATATGCATGCTAAGTATGAGGAAATATGTACCACGTGATACTTTAGCTTATTTGTATGGAGATTTCTTTTTTCCCATCATCTCCCCAGAAGGTGGGCATATTTCATATTTTGTAATCAGTCCAAAGGACTAGCCTTTCTAAAATCCTGTCAAATAAATGATTGACACACCATTAGAAAATGAATATTAGAGAAATTACCCTGGAGTATTTATGCATTAAATTAACTAAAATTTATGCATTAAATAAACTAAAATGAATGAGTGAATCAGACACTTGATTCTTACACTTCAGTATAATAATTGATTCCTTTTGATAAGAGTGAACTATTTAAGATGATTGTGGATATTTCTAAGTTCTAGGCCTTTCTAACAACTTTTGTTGTGATGTTCTGAGGCATTGTATCCTAACAGTTCATTTCAGTCAGGACTATATTTTTGTCATTTGTGTATGTCATTTTCCTGACATGTTTTTAGAAAAAAAAAAATGGTTTCAACATACACATTTAGTTTGGAAGGGAAAAAGTGTTATTGGTCCATGTTATTGTTGCAGATCAGGAAAATTCTCGCAGACCCATTTTAACACTATTAATTACATCAGATTAAGGCTCAATGTAACTGTTTAAGTGTGAAACAATAAATAAAGCACTTATATATCATTTTTGTTATTATCTCAAGATCAGCCTCTGTTTTACTTAATTTGGAATAATCAGTGTTCTGCTGCTAATACATTGTATCTGGTGGAGCTGCTCTGATGTTTGATTTAACAAATGCAGATTTATATATTAAAAAAAACAATGACTTTAGCCAAAATCTTCTGTAGAGATTCTTATATACTTTGAAATAGGAATTCTGTTAGTTAAATTTTAAATTCCATAAAAGACAATCTGGTATTTGATGAATAATAAATGTTTTTTTAGAATGTATTTAGACAAACCAGAGACCTTTTTTTATATTTTCCTTGCTACTATTTGGTCTGGATATTTTGATACATTATCTGATTGGTCACATGTTGCTATGAGAACAGTTTACAGTCATACGCAAGCAGATTATTTACTTATGTAACTATTATGCTTATCAAGGGAAGGGCAATTTCAAGACCAAAGATGCAAAGAAGTTCCCTTTGGCTACCACTGCAACATGCTGCCTTCCATTCTGTGTCTCAGCTTTTCCCCCTCATTTCTTTCTCTGTCTCTCTGTGCTCAGAAGTTGAATCACTAAAACAACCTAACTGAGATAAGCTTCTATGCCAAAGCCAACATATTACACCCTAAATCTGTTCAAAAATTGCCTCTTACATGGTACTATATGAATTTGTGTTAAAAGAAGACGTACCTGCACATAAAGCAAGAGAATCCATCAGGCGTTTTTTATTATGCCTTGTTATTATTTCGATCAGTCAGACTGATAAAACAGAAGAAATCAAGGTGGCAAGAGAAATCAAGAAAAAAAGATGCCAAAATTTGGAGGGCCAAAAAAAAGAATCAAAGCCTACAAAACAAGCAGGTTTCTCAATTATTTTTATTATCTCCATTTCAGATTAACTCCCTCTCACCAAGCTAACATGATTATCACCAAAATAAGTAATGAGTCTGTGAAATGAGTAATGAGTCTGCTCTTAAAAATTTGCTGCCTCATTGTCTTCCTAAACATTAGAGAGCACTGCCAAAAATGCTTAATATGCTCTTGTATCTTTGTTTCTGGAATCAAAACCCTCAGCTAAACTCACTTTACCAGCTTGTATTTTTCTTCTATTCTATTTTGTCCAGGCTTATGTTTCCAAAAACCTCACATTCCTGCTATGCTTATGTCTTCACACAATAAATGCATACATATATATGTAGGGAAGACATGAGTCTCGTGATTGTGTTAACAGAAGATGTGCAATATCACACAGTTCTCTGAATTGTCCCCAACTTTCAAATGTTCTAAGCTTCACAAAAGATCTAGAGGAAGGTATTGTTTCCAACAGAGATCTGTTATTAGTAAAGCATGAGTTTTTAATCAAACGCCTTGCTTTACTACCATAACTATGCATCAAAATGATGTTAAGGATAGGATATGATGTATTCTAAAACTCAAGGTGCTTACTATCGAAGCAAAACTAGAGCCTAAGCTACTTGTTGCCAAAGACTTGTTTCTGCCAAATTTATTCTGACAGAAAATTGTGCTTTCT
Organism: Nothura maculosa; assembly: GCA_032353885.1. Classification (NCBI taxonomy): domain Eukaryota; kingdom Metazoa; phylum Chordata; class Aves; order Tinamiformes; family Tinamidae; genus Nothura; species Nothura maculosa. Next base: position 7,173,385 of record JAUBOD010000819.1, on the reverse strand, counting down.
AAAATGCATGCTTATACCAATAGAGACCTATGTTGACCTTTCTTTCCCTTCAGTGTTTCACTTTCAGTGTTTCTTCTGTTCATGAATGCCAAGACAAGGAAATGTCCTGGTGTTCATATTGTCAATAACTTTCCATGCCTTAAATTTTTAGTTTAAAGAATATGTCTCATATTTAGAATCATTTCCTATAAGGAGTCAAAATCATAAATTGATTCCTTTGTAAGCAGTCAACAAATGGTAAAAAGTCTGCTAGCATTCTCTTTTCTATTATTATTTTTCCCAATTTTTATAGTTGATTAGGTCTCAATCACAAGTCTTAACTATCTCTGAGCCATTTCTTTCTCTGTGTCTGCATTTGATATGACCTACTTATATGTATGTGCTATTCTAGTATTGGCATTCCTTTTATTTTTTTCTGAACCCATGTATGAACCTGTTTCAGGATAAATCCTTTATTTGGCTTCTGTTATGTATGGCACAGATTGGAGAAGTGTAATAGAAAAGCATTGTGCTAATTTTTCAGAGATGCCCAGTAAACACATATTTCTCTGAAGTCTACAGGCCTGCTCAACACATTCTAAAAAATCGTGTTCTAGCAGGAAACCTGATCCTCATTCTTGAAGAAGTTGTTACTTTTAAAAATCAAAGACTCCTTCCAGCACATCTGACCTTAGCGGCAACAAATTCCTTCATCCTTCTGGAAATAAAAGGAAGTCTTATGAGAAAACCATTGTTTATTTAACATCTTAGAGGTGAACCACTGAAAAAGAATAAATGGAAAAAAATGCCTAGGAATCAAGCCCTGGATAAAAGCAAAATCTCTACAAAGCAAATAATTCTGAAATAAAAACTGTTCCAATAGCATTAGAGTGACGCATCTCTCTCCACAGCGCTTTCTCTGACACACCTGAAATACTCTTCAGATATATCCAAGCTTTGCTCCTAAAATCCGAAGAAATATAAAAGAAACTAAGGTGAACAGTGAGTGACAAACTAAAATGGAATGATGCAAATCAAAGTAAATAAAACAGAATCAAAATGAAATAATAATAAAATTATTGTATGTACATTAGGATGTTATAGTCTAGACAGATAGTCCAGCTTGGAGGATTTGGGTTAATGGATCTTACAGTCTCCACAGTAAGTGGAGCACTACCGGGACCTCTCCTGCTTTATATCTTTATCAATGACCTGCAGGAAGTGAGGGAGTGCAATGTGACCAAGTCTGCAGATGACACCTAATTGTTGAGGAGAAGGCAGGAAATGCTCAAGGACAATGCCCATTTATAGGTTTTCCTATGGGAACTTCACGAAATTTGTGTAGGACAGATGCTCAGCATTACACCCATGAAAGAGAGATCCAAGCAGTGATACAGGCTGGGTAAGAACCAACTAAGGAGCAGCTCTGCAGAAAAGGCTATGGAAACCCTTGTGGACCACAAGCGCAACACAAGTTGATCATGTGATCGGGCAGCTGCAATGGCCAGCAGCAGCCAGGCCTGTATAAATGTCCAGAAGACCATGAGGAGGAATTATGCCCCTCTACTCAATTCTCATTAAACTGCATCTAGATGCTGCATCCTGTTTTGGACACTCACAACTGGAAAGACATGAAGAAATTGCAGTAATATTGACAGAGGTCACCAAAATTGTCACGGCAAGAGTGCTTGCCCAGAGTAGAGAGGCTGTAGCAACTGGTTCTATGCAGCCTGTGAATGAGGCAGCCCCAGGGAATGCAAGAGCAGCCTTCAGTACTGATGGGAAGGTCATTTAGAAGATGGAGATGGGTTATGAGTGGGAAACAAAGAGCATAAACTGAAGTTAAAGAGGCTCTGTCTGGAATAGATAAACCGTTTTCCCAGTTGGGCAGAGAAATAGGTTATCAAAGAGGTCAGGCAATCTCAATTCTTGAAGCTTTTCAAGATTCACATGAAAAAGCTGTGAAAAACCAGCTTACCTCTAGCTGAGTTGCTTTTGGGCAAGAGGTTGGAAGAGAGACCTCCAACTTGAATAGTTCTATGCTCTTATTAATCCCAGGCATTTCATTAGATATCCAACCTCACTATAGGTTTAGACAGACTTTACCTCCAAATAATTAAGAATTCTGTCAAAAATTTTAATATATGGAAACAGAAGAATGTTTAAGGACAATTGTTCATGAAAATATTTGGTGCTGCCTGAGAAATAACTATCATTTATGAGATTTTAAATTATTTTTAAAGGAAATTGCATAATTTTTACATTACTTGGGTGGGTTTCAGAGACAAATTAAGAAGCCTCAATGGCTTCTGTTTGGTATTTTGAGAACACAGAGTAGTAAGACCCTACATACATAGTGTCAAAGGATTATTAAGAGCATCAGCATGAATGAGAATAAGAGCATGATCTGCTCCTTTCCTACATGATTTTACTTATTATATGATTGATGATAAGTATGATTTTACTTATTGTAAGCAATTTTTGTAGAAAATTGATTTAAAAATAATCACATAACACTACTGTCAGTAATTTTAAATATGTAGATCTTACCTGCCTGATGAAAGTATGTGAAGTATATTTCAGGAAACAACTCTTATTCCTTTCCTAGAACAAGATGTAAATTTATATATATTTTTAGCTACAAAATATTATGATACTGCGAGATGCTCTGCTGTTGTAGGAGTATAAGAATGATTGTGACATGGATGATCCTTGTATTACTCAAAAAAAAAATTATATAATCCAGAAGAGAAAATTAAATAAAAGCAATGGAAGAAAACATGAATCAGAGTAGAAAAAAAATAATGCACAGCGGAGGGCGTTATAGTATGAATACATATCTCACATTCCCAGTGATGCTTGTGATCTTACTGAAATTGGTGCAGATGGTGATATCATCTGCTACTCAGTGTAATCAAGACATTTCGCAGTATCAACATGTCAAAAATTCTTTGATGGTAAGATGATTCTTCATTTTAACAAATTTGGTCATAGCAGTTACTAACTCACTCACTTGTTCTTTCCTTTTCCTTTTCTTTCCTCAGTTTTGTGATATAAGTATAATCAAACTTTTATTATTTTGTGTATAAATGCAATATAAAGTATTTCACATATCTGCAACGATAATAGATAAAACAGATTTGTACATATATAATTGCAAGTACAGAAAAATATTTTTCACTTCTTCTTGCTGAATAATATTTTGAAAACATTACTTTTCCCAGATTCACATTTTCCTAGATTTTTATTTCCTGCTTATAGGTGTTTCATGAGAAAAAGTCTACACCATGACTAGCTAAATGTGTTTTATTGTTGAATAGTTAAACAGAGTCCTAATAAGAGGTCATTAAATCTGACAATGCAGGCTCTGAAAACAAAATGATCTGTCACTCTCTGCTCAATGGATCGAAGTAGAGAAAGAGTTGGTTTCAGTTCTCATGAGTTTCATGTTTTCCTTATTTCTGGATCACAGAGGATAAATTCCTATAGTTCTAATTTGAAAATATAAAGAAGAATTTATATCTCATCTGATTTGTTTTGTCTTTTGAATAGAGTTTTGAATGGAGAGCACAGAAAGTAGAGCACAAAAAATTGAAAATATATTTTCCCAGAATTTATGTATCAGTCTCATTGTTTTAATTAGAAGTAAGTCTGCAAACATTGCTAAATTATCCAGTCAACCCCTGCTAACTTCTGCATATTCTGAAAGCCTCAAATGAGTTGCTTTCACTTGATCACAGGTTTATTAATATTACGATTCCAGCATGAAAGAAACAGAAAGCAATAGATCAGCTTCTAGAAAGCATATTCACTGCCATAATGCAAGATAGCTCATCTATCACATTAGTGAAAGTCTACCTAGCTAATTATTGAATTGTTGCTAATTATTCCTGTGAGAACAACCACAAAGTTAACAATTCATTATTAATCTGTAAACTCTGGAATAATTATTACCTTGTAATTCTGTAACTAATAAACAAAATCTTCTGAAATAAGTCAAAGACCAAACAAGAAAAAAAAGGACACTATTGTCTTAATTAACCCAGGGAATGCTACATAATGAAATACATAAAAAAGTAAGACATACCTGAAATGATAGCAGGATAGCAGAAGTTTGCAATCAATCATAGAGTATAGATGCCTCTAGGGATTTAGCCTGACATACTGGCGCTTATACCAATCACGTTTACACCTTCTCTATACAGATATAAAAGCAGTGATTGTGATGGAACATATATACATAACGCATAACTATAACCTATACTTTCTTTTTGATAGCTATAAAGTCAAGTTATCTGGACATGTAAAGTGTAACCACTGCACTAAACAAGGAATGTACATTTATTAGCATCAATGAATTCTTATACTACCCATTTAATTGTAAAACATTATTATTCCTTAACAAACAACTTTTAGTATTTCTCCTTCAAAAGGATTTGAGAAATTAAAAATTATAAACCAACCTGAAAAATTATATAGCACATGTCCCATGATAAACAATAATTTTCTCCATTGTGTCAAAGCCATAAGTTGTCCCTTAGTTCACAGAAATTCAGGCTACAGAGAAAAGCCAAATGTGGGTTTTGGTTCCAACACTCCCCAAAGTTATAGTAGGAATGGCAGTTCTGTAGATTTCTATCTCTACTTTGTCTTGCTTGCTTTAAATAAGTGATACTTTGCTTTTGACTTCAGATGTGATGATTAAATTCAGTATTCTCAGTAACTTGGAATTTCAGAAAAAAAGACAAAAAACCAAAACAATTATAAAATTTCAAAGCATTTACCCTTTTTCAGTTCCACTGTCTCATATATACAACAGTGTATATATTATACATATATTTAGTCATTATAAATTAAAAATCCATCTAAAATGCTTTTTCATTCATGCTTTGTCCATTCTGGTATTATAGTTATTATCCATGATAGTACTTCAGCAGAAAAGAAAAAAAAAGAGGTGAGGAGGAAGAGGGGCTGGAGACTGGGAGATAGAGATGGGAAAAGATAAAAGGAATTTATTTTTAAAAATGAGAGAGTAAATAGGAAAAAACAATCTTTTTGGATCTTAAAATTCTTGATTAAAAAGATTCTTCCCACCAAACTCAATTTTTTCTTAGGAGACATACATTGATTCTCCTGTTTTTGTCTCATTAGAAGAATACATATTTATAGTCAGTTTTCAACTAAAACTCTCTAACTTTTGCTACTGCTTCACTGATGAGCTATGTCTTCCTGATCTTAAAAAGCTCTATAGGGTAATGATGATGCATTCAATAAAGGAATTCTAGAACAAGTCCCACACAGGACTCTTAGAATATATTTGTGCTTCTAAACCAGATTTACAAAAAAATCTTTATATCTGGTATTATTAACATCATGTATGTGGCAGTGCATGCTGCAGGATGTTGCAGCTCTTGGACAATCTTCTTCTTTGCTTTCATTCTCACTCCCTTTCTAAACTATGCCCTCTGTGCATCATATTTATAAACACAAATTAACACAACAATTTCATAACTGACATCAAATAATTAATAAGATTGTTGTAATTCAGAATCTTTTAAACAGAAACAAAAATCCACCATTTAATAGAGGTGGGCTGTTCTGCACTTGGAATACCAGTGTCACATCTGCTTCCTATTAGAATTACATCTTCTTCCCTTTCTAAATATAATATAGATATTTTCCATGTGAAAACAAAATTTAGTCTTCACAAATTCTGTGTAGACTCATTTGGCTTTTTCTTGCAATACCGTATACAATATCTTTATATCAAGGCAAAGCACTGAAGAAAGCTTTTTCCCTTGGTTACTTACCCTTTCTCCTGAAGCTATTTCTGACTCTGGAATTCACCCTTTGCCCTTTGATAATTGGTATCTAAGTCTTGGTATCCAGTAAGGGAAGAATCAGTGATAGAAAGCATATAGACAATCACTTGTTTTATCTGACAGTAGAGATAAGGCTCACTTTTCTTGAAGAAAATAGAAGAGTACGTGACCACATGATTAAAGATTGTATACACATGCCTTGAAAAAGAGTAATTAACTCTCAACAATTTACTCCTAACATTACCTGTATTTTGGATCCAGGCTTTGTAACTTTAAGAATATTTTTCAAAATGTTTGATATGAAGCTTCCTAGATTTTTCAGAAGAAAAATAAGAATTTCCTTCTCAGAGAATCATTCTGATATCCCCAAGATGCATAAGCAACTTTGAGATCTTAGTATGACTCTCAGATCTCAGGTTGTTACTGGTGTGTAATTATAGTTATCCCTTTTGTGTAAGTTGCATCTACATTCATGTTAAAAATGATCTGACCATCTAGGACAGGATGGTACAATAATATTGAGTATGATGGTATAATTACAACCTTTTAAAGAATGCTGGATAAGTATATAATAAAAAAGCTAGTAGGCAACAATAACTAAGAACTAGGAGTCCAAAGTATAACTTATAATACTTAGAACATAAAATGTGCAGAAGGAGAAACATATTTCACAAGCATTACACATGGACTGTACACGAGGCAACTCATTCTCACTTTTGGTCACTAACATATAGTACTATGTTTCAAGTTTGTCATTTTGCACAAGTACAGAGAAAAATTCAGTAACAAATTTAGTAAAATCTATACTTAGTGGATTTGGAGTGATCCAGAATGGCTGAGAAAGTTGTTGTCTGGAGTTGCCAGTATCAGTCTTGTGTAACCAGGATAGGACCCTGATGAATTGCCAGAAGTGACTGCACTTCTGAAGTCACTGCTAGTGTACAAAAAAAGAAGTCTATTTATAATTTTATTATATTTATTTTATAATATATATTCATTAACTATTATATTTGTTATTGCTATACTATATATATATTGCATATTGTAATTATATATCATAGTATATAAAGATATTATATAATTAATATTAATACATATGATAATATTATAGATGATATAATTATATATCATATAGATGATATAGTTATATATAATACTGTGTTGTAATATCCTATATAATTATATGCAATATATATAATATTACAGTTTTTATAATATATATAAATGCATTATATTATTATTTATATTATATTATATTTCAGAGGGACCTGGACAGGCTAGAGAGCTGGGCAGAGAGGAACCTCAGGAGATTCAACAAGGACAAGTGAGATTCAACAAGGACAAGTGCAGGGTCCTGCACCTAGTGAGGAAAGGGAGGAATAACCCCAGGTATCAGGACAGATTAGAGGTTGACCTGCCAGAGAGAAGCTCTGCAGAGAGGGACTTGGGAGTCTTGGTTGACAAGTTAGTCATGAGTCAGCAGTGTCCTCATGGCCAAGAAGGCCAATGGGCTCCTGGCCTGCATCAGGAGGATGTTGTCAGCAGGGCAAGGGAGGGGACACTGCCCCTCTACTCAGCTCTACTGAGACTGTATTTGGACTATTGGGGGCAGTTCTGGGCTCCCCAGTACAAGAGAGATGTGGAACTTCTAGAAGGCCAAGATGATTAAGCAAGTGGAACATCTATTGTATGAGGAAAGACTGGGTGATTTGAGCCTGTTTAGCCTGTAGAAAAGAAGGCTGAGAGGAGATCTAATTAATATGTATTCACTCTGAAGTGAATTCACCTGAAGAGTGAATGTAGGGAGGAAGGGGCCAAGCTTTTCTTAGTGGTGGCCATTGATAGGACAAGGAGCAATGGGTACAAGCAGAAAAACAGAAAGTGCCATCTGCATGTAGGGAAGAACTTTCTGTTGTGATGATGATGATGATGATGATGATGATGATGATGATGATGATGATGATGATGATGATGATGATGATGATGATGATGGTAACAGAGCACTGGAATAGGCTGCTCAGGGAGTCTTCCTCTCTGGAGGTCTTCAAAAACCCGCCTGGATGCCACCTGTGCACCATGCTCTAGAAGTCCCTGCTTGAACAGGTGGGTTGGATTAGATGATCTCTAGAAGTCCCTTCCAACCTTAATGATTCTGTGATTATTACATCTCAGTGCTCTGAAAAATTCTGTAGACTGGTGAAACTATTACAAATTTAAGTAAAGCAGTAAAGACAGAGGCAAAGAAGACATTTAGTATCTCTGCCTTCTCAGCATCCTCTGTCACCAAGGAAGGCCCCCTCCCCATTCAGCAGCAGGCCTACATTTTCCCTAATCTTCCTCTTGCTGCTGACATATTTATAGAAGCCCTTCCTGTTGTCCCTAACATCCCTTGCCAACTCTAATTCCGGATGGGCCTTGACTTTCCTCATTGCACATATGCATTCTCTGACAATGTGCCTATATTCTTCCCATGTGGCCTGCCCCTTCTCCCACCTTCTGTACGCCCTTTATTTTGTCATTAAGTTTGCCTAGCAGCTCCTTGTCCATCCATACAGGTCTCCTGCGCTGCTTACTCTTCTTTCTTATGGAAATGCACTGATCCTGCGCTTGGAGGAAGTGGTGTTTGAATATTAGCCAGCTAGAAGAACTAAATTGATATTTCCAATCATCTTTAAATTAAATAAGTAAGTTATTTTGCTTCTTGAACAATCGTCTTAATAATCCAAGGAGTTATTTCTTTTAGTTAGCCAATTTTTTTTTCACTTGTGAAATAAAATATATATTTTTAAATTTCTTTCATGAAATTGTTATGTAAATAAAAGCTTAGAAAAGATATTCCCTTTCCTAATAAGACCTCCTTGTTTTAAGCCAGTACTTCCGTACTGGCCGAAACTTTTTTTAACAAATTATTTGTATAAAGCTTTGATGTCTACTTAGCATTTTATCACCTGTAACTTAGTGTACTCTAGATAACTGTTTGAAATGAACAGATGTCCTTTTCTTTGGTCGTTTATTCTGCTGAGCACAAGGTTTGGAAATATACAAGTAGGAGTTAGTGTATCTCATACTGTAAACATTTTCATTTATGTGAAAAAATCAAGCACTTCTGACATTTTTGTTAGCATGCATAAATACTGTTCTTGTCATAATTCTGATTTTTAATAGTCAACAATTTTGTTTATCAAGTGCAGTCACACAAATTCTTTTGAAATGCAAGCCAGTAGAAAAGTTACTTAAATTGTAAAAGATAGTTTACAGACTATTACATATATTTTATTAATATCTATAATATCTTTTCTTATACCTATAGACGGAAAAGATAGTGAAATAATTCAGCGCTTAAATTTAATACCATTTCATTCATAAATAGCAAGACTATTCATTTTATTTTAATCAGAACAGCTGAGAGACAATGTAGTCTACCAATGTTTTTATATCATCTAAATATTTTGTGAGTGATTTATTTCTGTTTTACCATGTACAGTTATCTTAGATCATCATATAAGTTGATCTGACTTCTTTTCGTATGAAATTCATCACAGTGCAGTCTGGGCCAGACATAAAATGACTTCTCATTGACTTGCAAGATGATCACTGATGTGAGAACTTCACTGTCATCACTATATGACTTCAGTCACAATTCCAATGTAGTGTTTTTCTAAGGAAAGATGCAACATTAAGCATTCTGTGATTCTATGAAAGAGTGAGAGGAAAAGGCAGAGGGAGATATATGTATTTTTTCATATCAAAAAGATAAATAGTAGAATTTAGTGATATCTATGTTTTAGCTGTATATGTTTTTGTTACAATCATTTGTGTATTTTCCCACTGGATGAGATATTCCAAACAGAGAAATGAATCCTACTTGACATCAGTAGAAAGATACTAATTCTCATTAGCCGACCTTCTGACATAATACCATAAATAGTACAGATGTGACCACCAGGCCAGCAAATACTGAGAGCATACTATACAAGCAATTTTGTTTTTCTTTTAAATGTGTTGCTTGCAGAGAGATCACCTACTTCGTGTAAATCTTTTCCTGTCCCTCTAATCCTACTGGGTGTTCACAAGGATTGAATCAATTGTTTATTCATCATAAAGAGTAATTTCAGCTGCTTCTACTTTGCTGTCCACAAGGAAAAGGTAATCTAAGCAAAACAAGAGAACAAAAAAAAACAAAATGCAACAATCTTTAACAGAAAAAGAAGTCTCATATGTCTTGTTCCATGCAGATGGTGCTGTTTAGTAGTTATCTTGCAGGGCAGGGACAAGACCAAAGCCTAGATAAATTACAGCTGGTTCAAACTAATCCATGGAAAAGCTGAAGTTAATGAAAAGTAATTTATAGAATTCTGTGATTACCATGATCTCAGAGTCAAAGTATAGCCCCACTAATAGTCTAGTGTATATGCAAAAATTGCATATACAGGCAAGAAAGTTTCTGCCTGAAATGGTTACAGCCTTACTCTTCTCCAACTTATGATTCAAAGAAAAAAAAAAAAGCCTCATCATTTCTCTTTGAGAAAGAACATCCTTTTCTCCCTTTTAGGTAAAAGCATCACAGCTGACTGTGTGAGTTGGAAGAGTTGGGTGACACAGAAGCTGAATCTAACCTATGTTATGACGAGCAGATCTTGACAAAGAAGTGAATATTGCCCCTTTATTCCATAATTCATAGTGAGTCATTCCCCTCTTCCAGGCAGATGCACACTTGCATTCTCTGCTCTTTCCTGTTCTTGGTTGCTTGCTGTTCGGACTCAATAGTTAACATACATCTAAAGAAGGTTATAGCAGGACTTCAGATAACAAACATTTTGTGATTACTGGCCATCCCTTCACACTGGGAAGATCCAAAGGGCTCTGTGTCATGAATGCTTTTTCACAACAGAGCCATTTGGAAGAAGAATGTGACAGAACAAACTATCCCTCTCTGTCGACTGAAGAAAATATGAGAACAAAGGAAAGTGGAGGCAAAGGAAGACCTAATTGCCAGTTGAATACCTTTACGTTCTGGATAAGGGAAATGCCTCTTAGTGTGTTTATACTCAGAATCTGCCAGCTGCCAGCAGGGCTACAGTGCAAATAGGGGTCATGTCTGTGTAAAATAGACTTCTATTGTCTAATATTGACTAATAGACTTCTAATGGACTAATAGTCTATTATTTATAGACTTATATCTATATGACTATCTATAGCCTTCTAATAGACTAATAGTCTAATAGACTTCTACTGTCTATATTTAAAGCCATTTGCTAATAATAATTAGCAAACAAATATGCGTCTTCCTTCCCTCACTCAAGTATTGCTTGAGTATGGCAATCATAGAACAACCTTCTACCTATTTTTCATATAGGAAGAGATTTCACCAAGTCGTTAGAACTTATGAGACTATTCCTTATTCATTAGTAAAATTAGTAATCATTATAATTCTTAGGTTTACATATCCCTGTCACTGTAAAGAGGCAAATGTCCATTTCACAGTAAGGAAATACATGAGCCATCACACCCTGATGTATGGGATCTTAGACTAGACATATGAATAGTCATCAGCTTCCGAGGAATTATAAGAGCTAAATAAATGACAGAGACAAAAACAACTGCTAGTGCCAGCTCATGGTGAGCAAGTTAGATGAACATCTGCCAGGAATCATTGATTCTGCCCTCAGGCAAAGCAGTGAACAGTATGACCTCTAATGATTTCTTTTGCAGTTCTATTTTTCTGTGATAGTGTGGTAAGAACTAAATTGCCATATCAGGATCAGATGATAGAGATCTGGGATAGAGATCAACCTTCCTGTGCAGCTATCCATCAAGCTTGAGAAAGTTATTTTCATTGTTGTTTGTGTAACAAGTAGCTATTAAGCAGAATTATTATAGTTTATTTGTACTTACTTTTTTTCATTATGCCTTGTTGCAAGTCTATCCTGGATACCTTCAGGCAAGGTAAGTCCTCAAGGAGAGTATTTGAAATCTTACTGTATTAATTCATATTTTTGTTAATTTTTTGGGGGCTGCCTGAAGATGGGAGCATTTTTTTAACCCTGATAATACTGAATCTGAAGTAGAACAACTTCAAGAGTCTCGTAATGATAGGGAGAAAGGACCTTATTTGCAGGAAGGTCCACCCTTTCCTCCTCGTTGTTTAATCTCTATTATTCATTGCCAGATTTGCCAGATTTTCATTTTCCATTTCAGTAAAGACAAAAGATCCAACTACATATATCTCTTCATTTATTAAAAAAAAAGGCAGGAAAATAATCATAAAGACACAAGTCATAACAACCTATAAAACTGTATTTTCATACTAAACTTTACACATATTACATCCTCAAGTTGTATTCCTTTTTAAAGGCAATTCTTGACAACCAGAGTGATCCCTTGATAAGACTGCACAAATAAAGTGACAGCACTCACTATTTTTCACACATAATTAAATTCCACAAAAGTAATATTTAAAATGATAAGCAGACACACAATGGGTAATTATGTGTATGGAGCTTTCTGTCTTACAGTACGCAGTGATTAATTAGACCATAAGGGACAGTGCAAATTTGTTAATCATATGTGCCAGTCACAGCCAACATTTTGTACCAAAGTTCCAGACTTCTGTCTGCATCTGCACATAATATACTTATTCGTTTAAATGCACAAATTCAACTCTTTAACATTCAGTTTTGAGTCATTTTGCTATATTAATGGGCTAATAACATTATTCATAATCAATGTTCTCCACATGTAAATGATTTTAATTGTTCACACATAATAGTACTCTGAAAAAAACACATACTGATGCCTAGTTGAGAAAATTAATTTGCTGTGTTTGTTACTATAATGAAATAAAAGTTGTTCCAGTTTAATGAATTCAGCACTAGATTTAGTAACTTCATTATGAAGGCAAACTCAATTTTCTGGGGGTAACTTACCATTAGTTCAAATGAAAAGATTCATTCTTTGGAAAATTCAGGAGTCACTGGTTCTATTTCTTGGGGTCATTCCAATTAATAAAATGAGAAATATTTAACAATGCCATATAGTGAGTAGTGCAACATGCAATTGAAATAATTCTTTCTGCATCCCGAATTTCAGAGTTCCCCCAGCTGAACTGCATTTTTTTAAGTTTCTCAATGGAGGAAATGGGGAAAAAAAAAGTAGTGGCAACATCATTTAACTATTTTCATGCAGAATTATTAAGGTCTCTTTGTATCACCCCTCATGGACTTGAAATCAATGACTATTTTTGTTCAGTAGATCAACAGAATTGCAGAGTTTATCACAGTTCATCTTGAAGAAAATGAATTACCACATTGCAGAAATATAATTTAATGTAGAGATGTGGGAAACTGCAACTCTGAGACTAAATTAATGAGTAGTATGCTTAGTTATTTCATCACTGCTGGGCATAAATCCATGAATATTAGTACTGAAAATCTCCAAAGTGTGAAAAAGATTGTAGAAGAACAAAACTGTCAATGCATGTAATCTGACATATTGCTTGAGGGCTTTCTCTTGTTCAGTCTTAAAAATAAGTCACCAATCTTTGGGGCTCTGGAGATTAAACCTAGGGCTAACACTAAACATAATGAGTAGTGAGTTAACTTGGATAAAAAGAGAAATCTTTTCCTGAAGTCTGATATCTTAAACATTCCTGAAATATTTGATGTGTCCTATTTCTAGTTAGCGTTTTTATTTTTTTTTAAATAGGAAGAGTAATTTTCACATATTTCATCCTTCTTAGAAAATAAGACTCAGTCTAATAAAGATTGCAGGTCTCAATATAGCAAACTGCCATATTTCTGCTTTTATGCATCTTAGTAATTCCGCAAACATTCTCTTGTTCTTTGCCTTTCTGGAGTAAATAATTTACTTCAATATTAGTTTCAATGCAGAGGTACAAAACACAGTTTATTTATTAGGTCAGTCTTGATTATTTAACACTGTTTTCAAGCCTTTACATAGAACTATGTCCCTTTCAAACATGGTTTCTTTCAGTTTAGGATTTTTAATTTATACCTAACTATAAACTCATGTCTCTATTATTTTGTTTTGGTTTTGTTTATTATTGAAATCAAATAATAATAAAAAAAAACCCTCTATTAAAATTCTATTCATAGCCTCTAAACTAGAGGCAGTTTACTGTATTGAGTTACTCTCAAGTAAAGTAAAATTTAAGCTCTCCTGGGATTAGCAGGGATCATTCAACATCAGCTTTACAGGACAGAGCAATGTATATGGTGATTCAGGAGTTGGGGTAACAGACATTGTTTTCAGCTATGAAAGGAATACTGGATAATACAGATGAAATCTCATTCTCATTCATCTTTCTGAAATTGTTGTCAGTCTTTGTAAATTTAGTGAATTAGGGCAGTTCAAAACATTACCCTCACTTTTTAAGTTTTAGTCTCTGTGAATGGAAAATCCAAATTTGTTCTTTTTTTTCTTTACTGCACTTGAGAGGACTGACACACTCCTGGATACCCTCCAGTTCTTGGGCAGTGTGGTAGAATTTTTCTGTGTACTTCAACTGACTACCATAAATGTATGTGGTAGTTTCAGATTATTGTATTGTGTAGTTATCTTCAAGTATCTGGCAATTTTTCATAAAATTCCATTTTCCCACTAATTCTGATTATTAGCACAAAAACAATGTATTAATTAACTACATGAGAATTTTATCTCACAGTTAATATATTTATTAGGTATTGGCAAATTGTATAAAATCCTCTCCTGTGCCTAGTCCAAAAGCAAAACATATAAAGTTACATTAAAATTGATAACTAATTCAAACTTTAATGTTTAAATATGTAAAACAAGGAATTTTGTTTCTTCCCAAATTGAGTTTCCTTCTCTCACTTCTTTTCTCAAGACAAAGAAAAACCAAAAATACTTCAAGTTATTATATTACCACTCTTTTCATCCCCCAGATCTATCCACGAATAGTTCCTTCTCTTTAACACCATTACAATTCCATAAACATCTGTTTGCTTCTCTTTTTATCCCATAACAAGAATTCAGCATATGAAAAATAGTGAATAGTTTTCATTCATCTTAACGGGAGAAGTGTGAGAATGAAAATGTATGAATAACCAAACTGTCTGTGTTACAAATTGCCTGTTAGTCTAGAGGATGTTTTCTGGCAGGGTCTTTGTATTTTCCTTTCCCCTAAAATATTCAGAATCTCAAAAATAAGAGATTTTCTTTTCACAATGGCAAGAAATGAACTCTGTCCGTAAAAGCTTTCTACTTTATATTACAAAACTTAAGAAAAGGTATCAAGAATAAGATCATAAATAGTGATGCAAATTTAAAATAAAAAAAAAGTGAAATGCAAATTCCATAATGTGAACTTTAAGGTAATCTCTGGAGTTTAAGATGAGAGTACAAATATATTTATATTTCTCTTACTGTAGGATTAGAAACTAATGTTTCACAAAAGCAAAAGCCACTCAAACATGAGCCATCCTTTGTAATGTTGCACTTCTTGATTTTGCTTTCCAAACAGAGATAGAAACTCATATTTTATATTTTGTGCTTCTTTGTCTTCAGTGTTTTGAGGAGATTGAATCAGGCATCCAGCACGAGTAGATTTCCAGACAATGTCTCAAAAATTTTGCAGTACATTTTAAAAATAAATGTTGTCCAAAATCTATACTAAGGCATTTCAGTCAATTCATTAATCATTTCTCTTAGGAATGCTTTAATTACACTGTTTTGAAACCAGAGGGAAAAATGGTAAATACTGTAGAACCAACAGAGCAATACTGCTAATTAATATGGATTGCAGGAGAAAGTGTTGACTAAAAAGCCTTAGATGAATTCTCGGAGGGCTAATGAGTTATTATCAAGGTGGGTAGCGGGGGAACGGTTATTAAGAATAGACCTGCTAACAATACTAAAATTCTATGTACTCTCCAACACCTTTTACACTATTTGAGACTTCTTGCAAACACTAATTAAGTCTTCAAAATTTTTAAAACTGAAGTAACTACTATTTATCCTCACTGAGTAGGCTGATGCTTTTTCAAAATTGAAAGACTTGGCAAGAATAGTATGTCTGTGACAGACTTGGGAATAAATGTTGCTTAATATTTTTTTCTCAGTCTTAGTAGGTCAGACTACATTCATTTAGGACCTGGTTCCAATCTACCAAATCAACAAAAAGCCATTCAGCTGATCTCATGGGGCTCTGAACTGTCTGCAAAGAGACTGTTGATATCAGACTATTGACAGTAAAAATACTAGACTGCAAAGATACAGAAAAGACAGAGTATTATGAGTAACAAGCAATTATCCTTTATCCTACTTCAGGGTAGTATTTGGATGGTAAATGAAATCTCAGAGGGAAAAGAACAGTTTGTGATGGTTTTCTTCTGCGGTATTGCACCAATGCCTTAGTGGACAACAAGCCATACCCTTGATTATTTTGGTAGAAAACCAAAATGTGGCTGCCTTTGCTTCTAGTGAAGACTTTTTACATAAGACACAGTAGGACAAGATCTTCACATGTGAAAGACACAGGCAATGCTGAAGAGATGTCTTTATGCTCTTTAGCACAGAAATTGACTTTCTCTTCATAATATAAGATATACTATTGTCATTACATGATTTATGAACATTGAGATAATTTCCCTTGCACTGTGAGGGAGTTCAGTTCAAGCAGCTCATATAATTATTCTTTGCTAATCTTGACTTCATTGGATCACTTCTAGGTCCTTTGGCTACAGGAAAAAAAAACTGAACAGGGGAATACAACCTGAAAATTAATTTTGCTATAATATGCATAGGATTATTTAGTATATAAAAAGGATCGATAAATTGCTATTTTTTAAACAAGCTACAAGGCCAATCTGAATAGAAAATCTTTTCAATAATTAGATAGAGTTATTATATCAAAAATACTGCAGCTAACCTTTCAAAAGGGTTCAAAGGGAATTCTAAATGGTCACCAGAGGGCACAAAATTCCTTTGAATAAATATGACACACACCAACATCCTCTAACTTGGTCCCTGAAGCCAAATGTGTAAAATTCTCAGTTTTTATGCATGAATAACATTTTGTTGTGTTCAGAGTTAATTAGTACAACCTCCTGACATGTTTTGGGTTTTGAGAATAGAGTGCTGTAGGTGTTCTGATGAATAAAACTAAGCCACATATATTGAATTTTTTTTGCCATGTTCCACCATTTTGACTTAAAAACTGACCCCCAGCATATGAAAACATGCTTTAAACTTTTAGGTATTCATGAAATAGTTACACTAATTTCAGCCAGTGAAGTGGCCCCACTCAAAGGTTTACCCATTATGGTCTCTCTACTTATAGGGAAAAAAATCCTAGAAGAGGAACAACTAATTTAAGTTACCTTGCTATGAGATGCAAAGATGCTCTGTCAAAGGCTATTTCCCAAGCAATTTCATAAATGTCCTTGGTTACTCTCTGTAACCATACAGGTCTTTCATCTTGCACTATAACTCACAAAAAGATAAGAACAATAGCACAAAGGACATAAAGCTTTTCTTTAACATTTTTCCATTATCTCATGCTCTCTTTGGCTAGCCTCTGCTACTCATATTTAAGAAAAGCATGAATCTTGTAAGGGAGATAGTATGTTAACTGATAGAATCAGTGATCAAAATATGTACTACAGTGTTCAATTTTTGAAGATATTGTTTATCACTCTGCTTGTGCTACTGTGGCTGTGACTGTGTAATCTGATAAAGATCCAGGATATATAGCATGTAAGCTTTCTCTCAATCATCTAAAAATGAAGTGGACTAAAATCTAATGAGGTCATGTTGTAAGGCTTTGAACTATTGTACTGATGACAATATCTGGAAAAAATATATAGTGAATATATCAACTACTAAGTTTAGAATGAAATCAGTCTAGCAAAATATCAAGTTAGGAAAATATACTGAGAGTTTACTTCATGAATATATCACATTTGTGAAAACAATATGAGCAAAATCATATTTGCAGAATGCAGATTCTTGATATGTAGTCCTAGTGCTAATGACTGCCTCACCATCTGTTGCTGGCATCAATGATACTAACAAGCTATTAGTTCAAAAAGTTTTTCATTAGTGTAGTTGAGACAGGCATTTTTGGAGGTGCTGAAGATCCAAGGTTCAATCAGCTCGTGGTTATCACAGACAAATTCTGTACTCCAAGAGATGTACTAATATTGATATAACACAGATATAACAAGAAAGGAGATCCTGATGACTTGTCTTTCAAATTTCACTATCAAATACTGCAGTGAACTACAAGGCAATTCTCTAAGGTGAATAGGAAAGCCATCCAAATTAAACATGCTGTTAAATCAGATTAAACTGAGAAAAAACAGATAAGTCAGATTAAAGTCTGATCCTACTCCAACATTAATTCATATTGTTGTAAAATTATATCATTACAGCACACAGAACAGTGAATTAAAGATGAAGTGCCAGTTTTAAATTTGATTTCCTCACATTTTGCCAGTTTCAGATTATCTAGTGCTAACAGCATGACTGACACTTCACAGGCATGCCTGAAAATAAATTCCTCTAATCCAGGACCTATCCTGCCAGTATGTGAATTTCCTCATGGGAGCCACTAAACAGATAGAATGAGAACTCGGTGGAATAGAAAGATGTTGGAATATAGCACTAAAAGTCAGAGCTGTTAAGGCACACACAAATTAGAGATAGGGAACTACATAAATCCAGAAGACGATGTGATGGGAGGAGTTAAAATGTCCCCTTGCTTATACTTACAATAAGCATTACCTCAAGAAGTACTACACTTGAGAGAAGCTTCTTGAGCATAACCAAAAATCTGGATCTATATTTCTGTAAGGGATATAAAAATAGTATGAGACATTACAGCACACAGAAATAGATGTCCATTTTTTTCCTCCTTTTTGCTGTAAATACAGTGATTTTTAGGTAGACAAAAAAAAAGGAGTGGGGGAATCACAGAATCACAGAATCACAGAATCTACAAGGTTGGAAGGGACCTCTAGAGATCATCTAGTCCAACCTTCCCG
>JAUBOD010000819.1:7123086-7134615 GCA_032353885.1 Nothura maculosa | reverse complement strand
AGGTTGTGGAGTCTCCTTCTTTGGAGATCTTTAAAACCCGCTTGGATGCAGCCCTGTGCCATGTGCTCTAGGTGACTGCATTTGCAGGGAGGTTGGACTAGATGACCTCTAAGGTCCCTTCCAACCTTACACATTCTATGATTCTATGAATTTGTTTCATTAATACCCTATTTCAATAGCCATATAGAACAAGGTACTTTTAAAACTCTCTAGTATCTCTTCGTGTAAGCAAGATCCTATTTATGAAAGTGATTTGGTTGTTTTGTCTTCATGATCCAGTTGTTCAAGATTCAGGCAGTAGCCATTGCACTTTTGATAGACCTAAATGAGATTCTCCATTCAGGTGGGTCCATACTACTTCTGTACATAACGTCTTTTATTCATTTTGAATTCTTCAACCTGTTGCTACAACAGAGAACTCTGGACTTTTCACATACAGTGAGAAGACACTTGCCTTTAAATAATATGGCAAATTATGTTATATTCTGTGTCACATTTACAGTATCTCATTTACTGTGTCTCATTATAAAAATAACATGACCATAATGCCTCAACACCCAGTTGTAACCAATATAGAAGTGTTAGATGTAGGAAAGAGACAAATCATTATTTGGCCTCAGAAGAGTGAATCTGTTAAAAATCTGAGTGTGAGATTACAAAACAAACAAACGAAGAAAAACTTGTTTTACTACTTTTATCTGACCACTAGCAGAATGGAAGATATTCAGGAAGATATGTATTAGTTGATTTTGTAAGGCAATTTTAGGTGCTAGAACAATTCAACTTAAAAGACTATTTTGTGGTTGTTCCATATAGGAGCCCATTCCAAGGACGGCCATATCGTATCTATTAGCAAGCAGGATGCCTTGTTAGTAGATAACTAACTTCAAGGCCAACAGTGCACTTGTTCCATCAGTGGACCAGAAACAAAGGCATCTGTGCGCCTGCTGCGTGACTTGCTTTTAGGCAGAAAAGGTATTGTATCCGGGACCTTATACGTAAACTTACAAGGATTGGATGACAGCCCCAGAGACGGTGGCAAGATAGGAATAAGAAAAGAACATGTCAAATCCTCATTGGACTGATGATGGATCGGGAGTGTGGGCTTACTGCATAAATGGGCAAGATGGTAAACTCGTATTGAGTCAATTCTTGTAACCAAGGTTCAATCTCCTACAGATCCAATAGTCCCACATAGACTGAATAATTTTCTCTTTATATAACACAAAGCCTCTTCACTTCTGCATATGAAGAAAATGTTAAACACATTTAAAAAATATTTAAAGGGAACAAAAAAAAAACCCTGAAGTACTCCTTTTTGTTTCTTTACCCCCGCCAATAAATACCAGATCAGGATTTCATATGATCTGTATTTGCCTGTGACTAACATCTCTAGTTGAAAACAAAAGGTCTGCTCACACTATTTTAATCTCTGCACTTATTTAGACTCCAAGCAATTTGTTTGTGTCTACATTTGAGGAAAGGTAATGCTAGAGTTGTCCAGAGTTGTCATTTACAAATGATTGCCCATTACACATACGAAAGATGTTATTTATAACTTAGCCACTATTAGAATACTGAAGATTGCATCCTGTTTATTTTAGACTTGATGAGTTGCCCTTAGGTTGATGAGCTGATAATTATATGTTTCTTTCTTCAACTGGTAGTTCAAGTGATAGACATAATACTGGTTATTTGCTTTAATAATTAGGAAATTGTTCAATTTGTTATGTAATTGACTAAATTACACCTGCAGAGGTCTAAAGAATTTTCATTATCACCTGTGTAAAAGCAACACATGCCCTATTAAATATATTTGTGTTTTCTTTAGTTTAACCCCATCTCTTCCAGCTTTGTAAATATCACTACAATGAAATGACAATCATTTTCAAGCCTTAAGCATTTTTCATTTTTGAATTTACATCTGAATAAAAAAGAAAAAGTCCTGGTCAGTTTTCCCTTATACTATTTAGAGCACAAAATCTTAAAGAGCTCAAAGAGTCTATCTCTGAAGAGCTCACAGAAATAATTCAGTGTCCAGAATGAAATGTTGACAGTGAGAACAAAAATATTTGAAATAAAAATAGATAAAATATACGAAGTCATTTCTCAAACAAATGTATAGAACTTGATTTTTAGAGCACACTCGCAATATCAAGTCCATTCCCTCTTGAAAAATTAGACCTCTCAAAGTTACATTACTGTAATATATATTTAATTCCTATTTCAAGTCAAGTCTATTTAAATGATAAGTTCTTGAGGGCAAGCACCTTGCACTTGGAATAGCAGACTATCTTCAGGGTTTTCCCTTGTTAATAAAATAGTAAACAAACACAATAATAAGCTGAACGGCATTTATTTGACTTTTTATGTTTCTATAGGTATTTCAATTTAATCATACCAGTTGTATAATTCTGGACCATTAAAAAATTTCCCTTAGTGGAGCTGATGATAATATCAACACAATATTCTCCATCTTTGTCGGAGAAGAGGATCACTACATTATCTTCAATTTAAAATATAAGACAAATGTGGAGTGTAGTGCAGCTAGAGCTACAAAAAATATGTGGTAATTTTGTGTCCATTTAATGTTTTCAATCAAATTCTAGTTACTGCGGCAAACTTCAGTTTTCCCAGGATTATCAGGTGACCTAGTGACTTCATCCCTCTTTCCGCAGATTGTACATGGCCCCTGCTGGAAGTCCTTAAAGATTTCTAAGGATAATAGTCTCTATTAGTCAAAAATATTAGAGATCAGCAGCCTACACATCCTGATGTTACCAGTTTCATTTTCTCATGTTCCAATGATATATTCTGTCTTTCTTTGCTTCTGTGTGTGAGTAGCCTTTTTTGGTTTGCAGATTGAAAAAAAAGGAAAATAAAATAGTCAGCAATAAGTAGCAGAGAAATATAAAAGGATAGCCCTCTCTGCTGAATTTTGAGCCATTTCTAGGAAATAAAAGTTGTGGAGTCTTCTTCCTGACTCATGGTCAATTAAAACAATATTATACTTTTTGCTTGATTGAAATCTGTAAGCCTCTCATACTTACATTTTCAGCAACCGTGGGTAACTATTTCTTTAATGCCTTTAGTGTTTAGCTGTCTACTTTCTTTTCTGTTGCAATACCAGTGATTTTAGTAGGAATTCTGCTTGAGAACCTGGAGACTAGTTGTTAAAATGCAGTAACCATAATTTAAAACTCATTGAAATATAGGATAAAAGAAAGCTACATCTGCTATTTATATTTAAACTCAAAGAAAAGTAAGTATCCATAATAAGTCTGGTAGTGGATTTACCTTTTGGAAAGTAAGGAAAAATGTTTAAAATCATAGAAATGCAGCATTTATTGGTATTTTCTATACAGTGAAATGGTTCTTTTATTATGTCCTAATCCTGATCCTAAAGTTACACTGTCATCTGTATTTGCAAGGGGTACAAGATGCTGAACAAAACATCTTCACAATGCAGTCTTCTGAAATGATATTTCACTTTCCAGGCCTAACTGCAATCTTTATGTATTGCAACAATGATTGTGACTTAGCACAGAGGTGTACTGTTCAGGAGATTATCAGGAAAGCAAGTCATTGCAAAAGCTGTGTTGAATCAAGTCGTTTTTCTCTGCCACCTGCAGCAGTGAAGAACAAATGTTTCCATGATGGACAGGTCAAACACAGTTTTTCAGAAGCTGCCCACAGCTGTTCTTTCTTTTCCCAGTGAATTAACCACTTCATTGCTGTTCATTCATGCATGTGTCATTGCAGTTTTAAAGAGAATGTGTATTCATTGAATGGAAAATGTAGCTTGAAGGTCTAGTCTTAGTCAATCAGCCTCATTATCTTGAACATGCTGATATGTCTTTTAGTACTGAAGGAACTACTTATGCCTTTCACTATATGTATATATGGGAACACATAATGTTACTTAGAAAAAAAATCTGAATTTTGAATAATCACAACTGGCAAGGTGGTCATGAAAAGGTAACAATGTTGTTTTTTTTTTTGTAACTAAGCCATATGTCTTCAAAAATTGGGTGCACAAAGAAGGTTAAAGTAAGAGTTTGGTGACAAAATGAATCCTAGAGAACAAGTTTGGTGTTTGCTTTTTTTTTTAATTTTTCTAGTGTAGAACACAAGAGAAACTGAGAACACATATTAAGGTTATGAGGTAATCTAAAACTCTATTTAATCTTCATGACAGGAAATATAAGTTAATAGAAATTAACAGCAGAGAGCACTCTTTGTGTGATAATTTACACTATTATATATCTCATAAACCAGATGTTCATTGGGTTTTCATGTGTAATTTAAGTTCATTGCAGTCATGCAATGACTGCAGTAAGAAATGATCTTTTCCATTACAGGAGTTTTGAGCACAAGCTACAAAGAGTAGCTCTCTAATTCCAAACATTAAAAAAATAAATTAAAATCCTTAAACAATGAGAAGGGACTAATTCAGACTTCCAAGAGTTTTCTAATATTGCTCTGTTTTAGTAATTTTATATTAATTCTAAGAAATGTGTGTCAAAATTAGAGTTAAGACAAAAGATCCTTTTGAGGAATTCATTCAATTATATTACATTCAACCTATTTTTTGCTGATCTGTATTAATACATTTTCTCAAGCCCATATTTTGAGTTCTCCACTAGCCTAAATAGCAGAAATATAAAAATTCACTTCCAAAGTATTTCCCTTTACTGATAATTCCAGAAGATATTATTCAGAATTTTACAATATCTAAAGTGCAAAGAAAGAAAGTATTTAGCAAATCAGAAATTTCTATTTTTTTGAAGTATAAGAGGGAGCATAAATTTTTTATGCAAAAGGATCTAGTAGGAAAATGTTAGATTTTATTTAAAAAGTAAATTAAAAGCTATGAAATTACTTTTTAGTTTACCTGTAGAAAGAAAAACTGTGTAAAATGAACTCAGTTCAGGGATTCCTTTCTTCATTTCTAGGTTTGCTATTATATGAGATATCAAGAAGGTCTCATTAAAGTGTTTTTTCCACAGGCTTTCCTACTTTTACAAATTGGAAATTATGTGTGGAAATTGTATGAAATCAATGAGATGTCATGAGTTCAGCTGCCAGCAGTGCCCTAGCAACAGATTTGAGCTCCTTTTCACAGATGATATAGGTAAAAGTTGCCTGTGTCTTTCTAGGGATTAGTTGGAACAGGCTGTCACCTTCAGATCTGCAAGCTCTCAATACTGTGTCATGACTTACTTTGCAATAAGGAGCATAAAAGCCTTGGTAACATTTGCAGTAGCAATAGGCAGTTGAAATTTGTCCTAGTCCTCCCTTCGGCAGTCACTACTCTTGTGAAATTCTGGACAGATGGTGAAAGTACATCTAGATCAGGTGTATTTTTATTTATCAACAAACAATATCTACCACACATTTAAACAGTCTCTTTCCATAGGTTATCACTTAACCAAAGTCAAACACATTTAGGGTTTATCCTCTTCATGGAGGACAGAGGAAAGTAGAATAACTTTAGGCCATAGGTTTTTAGCCATTAGTCTTCAAAGTCCTTGACCATAGGGAAAACTGTTAATGTGGCTTCTCAAAAAACTTTGGAAGTAAAATGCTAGACAACATGGAGTTATGAGGTTAACCATACACATACTACAACATCATCATATGCTGTAGATTATTTAAAAATAGATTAAAAATAATACAAATGTGTGCTTTTCAGATCTAGTCTAATCTTTTCGATTTACCTATGTGTCAGAGAACACAACTCCTTTCCTCAGTGGTATTATTACATAGAGTAGAAGTGTCATCATTATAACATTAACTTGATAGTGTTCCCAGGTTGTGCAAGTCAGCAAAGACTTTAGTGAGAATATGAAGAGGTCCAAATAACAGTCACTAGTAAACAAACAACCTCAAACAGTATTCTTATTAAGTCAAAGAATATTACAGGAGAAACAAGATATCCTGTGGCATTAGCTGATTTACCAAGATCTTTCTTCAATCATAGAACTAATGGAGCTACACAGAAAATATTATATATTGTCTATCACTGTATTATAAGCTTAGAGAAAAAGATCTTTTAAGGTAATGCCCAAAATTTGTATTTTAATTTTAAGCAATAATTTTTTTGAAGTTTATTTCAAGGGAGAAAGGGTCTTGAGTTCAAGCTGTAATTAAAATTACAAATTATTATAGGTAGATAAAGAACAAATTATTCTAGGTAGCTCATTCATAGAAAGATCAATGATTTTTATGTGTATGACTATCTGCGTTTACAAAATGGCCATGCAACTGAAGAAAACATTTTTCACAGGTGTTATTTTAGCAACAGCTCAGAATCGCATGTTTTAGATTGATAAATTTAATTATAAGAGAAATAAATTTAATTTTCTTGACTATATTACACTTATTTAGAACAAGATAAATAAATTATGGGTTCGCATTTTTGCATGCACAAAAATATTACAAGTTGACAAGTTATTGACAAGTACTATCTCATACTCAACCCTATTAAAAACCACTGCTTTTAGTTTATCTCAGGGGACTTTATCTACAGTCTTGAAGAATTTTTATGGACTAATAAAAATTACATTCATCTTAATATATTGTACTAGCTTTTTCTGAAGCAAATTTGTTTATTCTGATTAATTCTGATTACTCCTTCAGAGGATACAAGACCTGACTGACCAACAATCAGCTCACTGAAACAAAACCCTCACTCATCTTGAAGGAATGCAACGTTCCTACTTAACATGATCATAGTCAGAATACTTTAACTGACTTGTAATTACTTTTATTTTGTTTGATTGTCTTTTACTCTAGACAATCATTAGTCCTTAGTGTACCCTAATGCTTTTCAAAAGTTCCTCAATGCCAGCCATAATGAAATCAGTTAGTGTAGTGTAATGATGCTATTACTGTTATTAGTAGTGGTTCAGATTTTCCTACAGTATGTATTTTGGCCCCTTGAGGTGACTAATCTAATGGATTCAGCTTAGTGCTGAGTACTGGGGTTCTTTACACATAGTACTTATTTTCCTGGAGTAAAGTGGTTTGCACTCTTTGTCTATTTGCACTCACAGATTTGGACAATTCTTCAATAATTTATGGTTTAGCAGATGAACAGATGAAACTTTCAACTGATAAAATAGCTTATGAATTGATCTTTTTTTCAAACTAAGAATAAGAATAAAGTGCATTCAGTTAAAATGAGGAGAAATATATTCAGATATGATATTATTATTACTATCTATGAATTCAACACTATAACACAGTAAAATACATTTTTTTACATCAGATCAGGTCCCATGTCAGGGAAGTGAAGAAGGTGCATCAGTGTAGGATTATGCCTTGGAATGACTCTTATGGGCAAAGGAAACCCACAAAGCTGTATTTTCATACTTTCATCCTCCTAATCCTTACTGCCTCCTACTAGGGGATGAAATGGAGATTCCACTCTGATCTCATGTACCAAACTCAGCCAAAGGTTGCATCATAAACAAATAAATTGTCAGATCCCATCATAGCTGGGTAGGATGTGAGCCTGACAATCACTTCTGCAATGTATGGAGTCTGTGTGACAGATCTTGCAAAGCTGTCATGGTAAGGAAATGGTAAGGAAAGCAAGATCAAGTTCTATTTTAATGTCAGCATTTGTAATGAATTTTAATTACAAAATAAAATAAAAAAGCAAAGCAAAATAAATCAAACCACCAACAACAAAAAAAAGTGTTCTTTGATAATTTTAAAAATATATTTTTATTCTAGCTGGTAAACCTTGCATGCCCTTTGGCAGCCTTTTCCTTCCTGGGAACTATTATGAATACATAAACACAGAAGCACAGAACTTGTGACCTGCAACCTGTCTGTGAACATCCTGGAAATGGTTATGGAGGAGTGAATGCAGTTCTCAAGCATACTGAACTCTTGCACACTTTTTTTCTGGTTGTTGGTTTTTGGGTTTTTTTTGACACCTTCATTTGCTATACATAGAGATGAAGTTGATTAAACATGAATTTCTGTTTAGCTCAAGCTTGGATAAAATAAATGGGTAATGCTTTTTGCAACTTATCCCATGTAAAAATTCAGATGACTGTCAACTTTTAACAAGATTCACAGTATTTAACATCACTAAACATCACTAATATCCCAAGGTACTGGCGTTTTTGTTTTCAATTCAGATTGATTTTTATATTTCCAAGATGCCAGGAGTTATTCAATAATTTCAATTCTACTGTTATTATTTTATTCAATCTTGACTTACTTAAACACATTGAATGTATTTATTCAACCTTGTTCTCATCCTGTGCTTATCTGATGATTTCATAAAGAAAATAGATATACTGTATATTTGATACAAAATGTGTAACAAGTCATGGTTTTCTCTTTCAATAAATTAAGGAAAAAATCTGCTTTTAATTAATGTCAGGCCTTTGGCAGATTTGGCACTGCTACCTTGTGTTGATCCTGGCAAAATTTATTCACAAAAATGGATTTATAATATGTAATAGCTTCAGTCCTAACTTTTCCCTCTACTATTTTTTTGCACTGTAATAGTATCTAGAAACTCTAATCAAGACCAAACTTGTATTAAGAGACATAGGCAAACTACTTCTAATAAAAGAGACTGTGACCATAACACAATTAAGCAAATGAGTCAAAGGAGAGGAGAAAGATAGTCCTTTGGACTGAAGTTACTGCCTGCAGTAGCTAAGAAAAGTGTGGTCTCTGTGAAATCTCAGATTAACAGAATCATTTTCTTAAATCAAAGAGGTAGGCAGGACTGCTATGTGCTCTTCTGCAATCAAAAAGTTTTAATTCACACAACACAAGGGCAAGTACAAGGTCCTGCCCTTGGGGAGGAATAACCCCAAACACCAGTACAGGCTGGGGACTGACATTCTGAAGAACAGATCCACAGAGAAGGACCTGAACATCATGGTGGATGACAAGTTGACTATGAGGCAGTAGTGTGCCCTCATGGCCAAGAGGTCCAACGAGATCCTGGAGTGCATTAAGAAGAGTGTTTCCAGCAGGTCAAGGGAAATGGTCATCCCCAACTCTCAGCCCTGGTGAGGCCACATCTGGAGTACTGTGTCCAGTTCTGGGCTCTCCAGTACAAGAGAGATGTGAAACTGCTGAAAAGTGTCCAGTGTAGGACTACAAGGACGATCAGGAGCCAGGAACATCTGCCCTATGAGCAAAGGCTGAGGGAGCTGGGCCTGTTCAGCCCAATCAATAAGGAACAGGTCAGAGGCTAACTAATGTGATTATGGGTTTTTTTACCTCTCACTAGAAGAACTATGTATTTTTCTTGAAGGCTGGGCCCAACATTTTCAAAATTCTTTAGTTAGTGTGCATACTGTTATGAACATGCTGCAGGAGGAGGAAGTTTTATGCAGCAATGTATGAACACACATTAACAAACAGCAGTTAAGAAAGGAATGTTTTTTGCTTCTGTTACAAGCAAATTTAATCTGATGGCAAATTTTTGGCTTCCTGGTAGTGAAGTGTGCAGATTTTGTGAAAGCTGAAAATTCCACAACTGTGACTACCACTATTTTTCTTGAATAGTCCTTTATTCCTGCACGTAAACTGCAACTTGTGACTTGGTTAGAGTCTCTTGCACGATAGTCTGAATTGTCAAGGATCTCTCTTGCTCAAAGAGCAAACTGTACTTCAGCTATTCCATACTTTACGGTGTTTACTTCTAATAGTGCACCCAACTTGCATAGGGAGTCCAAAACTCTAAAGGACAACACAGACTAGCTACCAAGCACATGAAGAGATGGTCTGATCCTGGATCCTTTTCCTAAATAGCATGTGAAATGCTGTGATATATGGCCCTCAGCTATAGATAGGGATGTTAATCTACAAAGTTTAGGAACAACTTTTATATGCTATACATCAGAATTTGTAACTACTATGAATTTTGATTCTTAGGTAATTGCACATATTTAAAGTAAAAATAGGAAGTGTTAATATCCCTTAACATTGCTACTCTTAATTATTTTACTTGTTCAGTAGTTAATTGCTCGGTTTGATGCACCTTCTCTTTATTGATTTATTAAAAAGCACAAAACACCAGTTAATTTAAAAAACAACATCAAAGGTGGAGGAGCAAAATACCCTATAGTATACACCCAGGCTTGGAGGCCTAAATCCTAAGGCTGGCTTTTGTATTTATTTGAAGAGAACTGAATGCAGAAAAAGTTGTAATTTGCAGAGGGAAGATATATGATTAGAGGAATTTCTGCATGACCCATTTGCTTCTAGGATATTTCCAACATTTTGCACTTAAAATGCTAAGTGAACCTCACAAAGACACATCAATTCTCTAGACACACCAGTTCTGCTCAGATAGATGAAGCATAAACCAGCAAAGAAATCAAATCAGAAAAGGCTCAAGTTCCATGAGTCTCCATATTCCTATATATTGCTTTGAGGAGCAGGGGAGTAGCACATGCATGCTGTCTCAAGGCCATACCTGAGCCAATAAACCTGCCAAGATAAGGAGTGAGTGCCTGGCCACTACCATGACTACTCCTGTTTCTGACCAGGTTGTACCTGCTGTGACTGTGCCACATACATTTGTTTTCTCACAACAACAGACTTCTGAGTGGCTTAACTTCTAATATTCCAGTGCAATGTAAGAAGTCTTTTCCATCCACAAACTGACTTTATGAAGTAATATGTGTTGATAAAATACAAGACCTGCTAATATCATGAGACATTCACAACATGTTTCCAGAGCAGGGAAGCAATATATCACAATTAACAGTCTCCGCTGCAGCCTTTCACAGCCCCACAGACTTTGAAAGATTGAGCCTTATGGCTTTGTTCTCCCAAAGAAAGAGCTGGTATATATCACCTCAGCCGAATCAAGCTTCTGACATGGCTTATATGGTTGTATGTCAAACAGGAAATGTTGAAAAATAGCCTACATTACTGTTCTAAAGTAGTTTGCATTAGCTCTTTAAGTAGATGCGTTGCTGCTGGTGTTACTTTTATTTTTGTCACATTTCTGTTTACATAAACTGATACTTAACTGGAATTCATGTTGGGCATCCATTAATGTCTTTCCATATAATCCAAAACCGTAACAGATGTTGTAAGTCTTCAAATGGATTAGTGATTTTTTTTCCACCACAGACAAAAATATCATACTACTCTCAGCAACAAATCCATTATGCAGTCAAGCTGATCTGTACAGGCATAAAAAGCCTCAGAGGTAAAGTGCAATTATTGAAGTTTGTGCATAGTGTTATATGTTTTATGTACATAAATATATTAGATATAAAGCATATAGAAGTCTTGAATAGTTTATGAAAAAAATATTTCGTTCTGGTTTTACCATTCTCCTGTCGAGAAATAATGAACGAACACCTGTGCATCCAGAGAAAGCTTTCTGTCTGTCACCTATTTAGTATGATATTTGCCACAATGAGTTGTTATTAGGAATAGACAGAAGCCTGACCTCAGTCATAAGGCTGCTTGTACTCTGTGAAGAAAGGTGGATGTTTTCAAGCAACTATTCAGAATAATTGCATTAGG
>JAUBOD010000819.1:7099599-7123018 GCA_032353885.1 Nothura maculosa | reverse complement strand
GTAACTGTATAGAGATCCTAAAGCATCCAGAGTTGGCAATATGAATGTTACTACATTTTCTTGCAGTGAGGCTGAAGAGAAACAGCTGGGAATTAATCTTTTTAATCTCATGTGTACAGTATTTAGACACCAGATAATGCAGTTACAGTTTAAGTAACTGGCAATAAGTCTGAAAATATTTCTTGAGTGGCTACTGTAGGAAAATGTCTGTTATTATTATTATAATACGGTGTTTAATTTCCCAGTTTTGTCATCCATGTCTTTCACAGGGTTAATTATGCAATGGGAACTCATAGAACTGTTCCAAATTCATCAACTCATTTCCTTCAAGCCACTAGGGAACATGAGTATTAACAGTCTTTCTTCTCAAGCAAAAGTCTAAATGCTATTTGTGAAGCCTTACTGAAGTAGTATGTTAAATTTTTGTCTGTGTATTTGTACCTGTTCTTGCAAATATCATCATGGAAACATTCATTTTCATTAGTGTTTATAATAATAAAAAACCCTGTACTTTATCTTCATGAAATAAGAATTTTAAAGTTAATTTTAAAAGTTCATGCAAAAATCCAAAGAAAAAAATCCATAGAAATCCATAGAAAAAAAATAGAAGTTAATCACTGGGCAAATCCAAGAAGCGCTGTCAAGTAACCTGATGATCCAAACAAAACAAATAATTATTTTCAATTCTGCGTATTTAATGCCTGCAAATATAAGAGTTTGTTGGTAAATTGTAAGAATTCAAGAAAATAAGTCAAAATTAAAATTTGGCTCAGTAGAGGTTAGTTCATAAACAGGAGAGAGAACCCCTGAAGTCATTGAGGTAAATGATCATACTAAAAGTAAAGGCTTTACTGAACTGTGTAATTAACGATGTCTATTTTGAGATATAATGTAGGGCCCCATTGAATATAGTGGCATTTTGTACAAACACTAGAATCCTCAGTATTTACAGTACGTTAGCATTCCAAATTAGTTAATCAATTTGAAAAAGGCTGTGGCATATTCAGTACAAAAAAAATCTTATGGCATTAATATAGGTTTTTTAAAAACCTATTTTGGGATTTGCAATAAACTGTACAAGAATTTTCCCCCCGCTCTATGCCAGTAAACCAGCACCATCTAACACCAAATGTAATTAGTTACAAATTGCCTGTTACAACTTAATTAAACTTCCTTGCCTCTCTGTTACTTAAGCAACATGTAGATTCTTTTATATACTTGCCAATTAGTGCATGGGGATTCTGCTTTCTAATTGGATAAAAAAAAAAAGTAATAAACTAAGCAATGTGCTGTTGATATCCAGAATTGACTTTGTAAAAAAAATAGTGGAGACAGGTTTAATGCTTCAAATATTTATCTCAATTGAAATTGATTAAAACAATTTGTGGTTCCATTAGATATAGATACAATCCTTTTGTTAACAAACTCCATCTGGTCTAGGAAAGAAAATTAAGATTCACTAATGGAAATTTGGAAGCTTTTTTCCAAACATGCATAATTCATACTGACAGAAAACAGAAGCTGCTATTCACCACAAACTGTCAAGTAGATGAATGTTTCTTTTATATGGAATTTAAGATTTCACCCAGCAAGAATCTACAAATGCTTATACTAAATCAGAGTCTGTGAAAAAAGAAAATCTGATTCTTTCTTTTTTTTTTTTTGGTGCTTTATTAAATTTTTTTCTTTTTTTCAAGTATGAAGCCATGTTAATTTTAAATGGCATCATGTTTGGCATTTCTTGTTGCTAGTCCTAGAAGAGAATTCTGTACCAAGGGCATTACTCAGCTCTCCCATGCTGTATGTTCATTAGCAAGCGCACCTTCTTTTTTTAATTCATCATATATTTACAGATGGCTGCTTTTCATATCAAGAATTAGTTGCATTTTACAGGAGACTTAGATTTAAGTATACTTCTCCCTTGTTACTTTTCATGCCCCTTTACTTTCTCCCTCAAAAAACAATCAGATCTCCAATCAGATCCTTCAGTTCTCAGAGTGGTGTTAGAAACAGTTGTGTTAACGCATCTGAGCAGGATGTAAATTGCAATCTAAATGGGTAGCTGCAGAGAAGAGAAATATCTTGGTCTAGAAAATTTCTGGCCAGCATGGCCACGATATGCTTCCTACCACAGGACCGTGGCAACAGGTGGAATCGCACAAATACTTTCTCTGCTTCAACTCTCCATCCAAACCTGGAACAGCCACAGGCGACATTCCTCCTTTCCAGATATGATATTTATGTTTATTTATTAATTCTGGGACTCACCAGAATTATCTTGACATTTTAAAAATATAAATCAAAGCATTGTTTTCTCCCAAAGAATAGGAGAAAGTATTTGGTTTCAACCAGATTTTTTTATCCAAAATTTTTATAGCTTTTGGATACTTATCTGCGTAAACATTTAAAAATAATGAATATTCTGACTCCATGGAAGATACTGGCAATTCTATCAATGATTTTACAGAATTTATATTCTGTTTGCCACTGAATATTCATTGTTCTTGAAAAAAAATCCAATTCTGAAACATGATCTTTATAAGAGGTAATATAAGGAAGAAAGTGATATATGAGATGTTAAAAACAGAATTTTCCCTAATGCTTTACAGTGTGCTCTGAATATAAGTATTTCCTGAAATGACATAAATAATCACTCAAGTAAGTGAATTCAGGCAAACAAAAATCGAAGTCATCACACTCTGAAGGAAGCATACATGCTACCTGCTCTCCGAGAACCATCTTCTTATGAATGCATAAAGTACAAGTAGCTGAAGAGTTCTTTATCAAGAATGAGGTCTGATTTGAGGAAAGTTAAGAAATGAGATAACTTAATAGGAAGACAAATATAAATAAGTGTTGCATAGATTTGACAGTCATTTATTTTCAGTCATATATTTTTGTTTTTACATTTTTATAAGGCATAAATGCACAAAATGAAGAAATACAGTGACCCCTCTGGAACTGCAGAAAATTTGCGTCTTGAAATGTGATGTGGAAGATACCTGACTTGTTCAGGTAGTTGCAGTAGCTGCCCAGTCACAAGCATGCAGATTTGTAGGGTGCTTAAATTAACTTTTCCCTCAGTTTCCTCCTCCTGCTTAGAAAGAGAGCATATGCTTCTCAGAAATTACAAGATCCTTGGGTTCAGATGCTTGGGCTTCTTTTTTTTCTCACTCAGAGAAGGTATCCTCTGAGCCATAAGCAAGGAAATTTATTCCGTAGTTTCATGAGTGGTCATTGTGAATATATCTACAGTGAATTTTAAATATTTGATTTCAGAAACAGTAAAACAAAATTAACCATATTGGCTATTCAAAAATATAATATTTTTCATTTGTGAAAATATTTGGTTATTAATCATTTTGATTTTTTTGATAATTTGGATAGAATTCACTTTCAGTGAATATTCATCAAAATCTCGAAACTGAGATACGCTTAGAGAGCCCTGACATAACATTTAAACCTTGCCCCAGATAATGCAAGGTTTTATTTTTATTCTGATTTCTTTTAATTTTCTCTATGAACCATTATAACACCCTTTTTTTAAAAAAAAAAGAAAGAGCAAAATTCTGAAACATGTCACCGAGTTATTTTAAAGATTTCTCAATCGTGTGAGTAACTATGCAGAAATCAACCAGCTGGTAACCATACAGAGAACAATTTTTTTGATTCACAGATCAGATGGACACCTTTTAATTTGGACACCTGTTTATCCAGATGAGAAGTGAGAGGGCCTAACTCAAAGCAGTCTATATATTTTATGTGAAATATAACACCAAGTAGGGGGACAGAATAAGCTTGTTTCCTATATCTTAAGACAAGAATTTAAAGTTGAATTGTTTATTTATTTATTTTTTAAGTTGATATTGACCATTTCAGCTATGCTACTGCATTAGTGGAAGGATGTTCTGCATGACCTCCAAGTTAGTTACGATCTTCTACTCTTATGAACAGAAGAATATTTCCAAGGGAACCACTCGCATTCCTGTCATCTAGGCTATAGCCATTTAACCACTGATACCTTGAATATATTTGAATATATTTTCCCACTCCTTGGAAATTCTTTGAAAGGCTTCTTTCCTTTGTGCCTTCGGTCTCACTTGCTACCCATCCACCCTCTCACTCTTTCTTCAGCAATTTCTTGCCAGTATGAACTCTATAGCAAAAAGTGAATACAGGTCTTTTCCACCACAAGCATGTTTTAATTGCCACACTGCTGTCACTCTATGGAAAACCACAGCTAGATTCCCACTGCAGATTTAATGAAGTGATGAGAGTCTTAATATAATACTGACTTCAGAGTTAACACCAAGTGATATTACTTATGGACTATACAAATCCATTTTTCCCACTTCAACTCATAACTATCTGTCTGAGATTAATCACCCATCTTTCTTATTTCTGTCTTCATTCACTGACGTATTTATAACTAACAGCCAGAACCTTAGTCTCTGCATCTTACAATGAAAACAAAATAAATCCAATATTCACAAATTAAACAGCTAAAACAGATTTCCTGAACAGATACGGATGATGTGATTTGAGGTCCCAATTTGAATGATTGATTAAGTATACATTTTCCATCAGTTGAATAAAGACTTGAGAGACAGCCAGGAGGAATGATTTATGATAGATTTGTCTTTCAGACAATTTTTATTCCTTCTCCCATCTACCCCAACAATTATCAGCAGAGAGAGGTTCTTTTGGCAAAATACATTTTCAGTATCAATCACAATTTTATAGAGAAGAATAGATGAACCATTAAACATCTGTAATACCACTCTTACCTATGCTTAAAACACAATGATACCTCTTCAAGGATTATTTAAATTCATCTATTGGCCTCAGGGCACTTTGCATCAGAGCACAGACATGATTCTGTGAAAATGTAAACATATTTTTACCTTTAATGTCTTCACCCACTAAACTGCTGAATGATCAAATTAGAGCAGTGATTTGGAATTTTGCTGAATTGGAACATCATTATATTTCTACAAGGAGAATATTAATTGATATATGCAACAATAGCTAAAGCTACTTCTCAAGTATATTGAATTCATTACGTCTGAATGTCTGTTTAGCAAACAGTGACAAAGTAGTTCATATTCCTTTAAGATATCATTTATTTGACAATAAATGGAAAAGAGTCAATGGTAACAAACTGAAGCACAGAAAGTTCTGTGAAATTTGAGGACAAACTTATTGACTGTGAGGGTAACAGAGCACTGGTTGCCTAACAAGACTGTGGAGTCTCCTTCTCTGGAGATATTTAAAATCACTTGTACATGATCCTGTGCAGCATACTCTAGGTGACCCTGTTTGGGTGGAGAGGTTAGACTAGATCATTTCAGTCATTCTGTGACTATAATAAGATATATTTCTCAAAAGCTCCATCTTCAAGAACTGTTGAAGGTCAAGTGTTTTTTTCCTTGGTAGACAAGAAATGAAGCAGGGAAACACAACACAAATTGCTTTCCACATCTGTGCAAACAAAAGCATCAAAGGCTGGATGAAAAGGATGAAATTCCATTGACCTAAGACAGAGTTTGTGTTGTAGACATCTACATTTGAGTTAGCGATCTGAAGTCCTATTATGATCTAACCAGTGGTTAGGTGGATGAGTTGGACGAACTCATCCAAAAAGTGGATGAGTAGCAAAATTGTTGCTTCTGCTGCAGTTTCTGTAAAGCTACATCCTAAACCAACATGCTAAGCAGGGAGAGCATTGTAGAGACAGCTCAGTCTTTTGAAAGAAGTAGTGTCTCTTGCAACACAGTCAAAACTCACTGAAAATCACACAGGGTTAATCTTACAACAACCAAACTAAACAATTAAGGTTACTCTGAATGAGTAAATACATGGAGTTGTATTAAAAATGAAAAAAAAAATTGTTTTTGTATTTACTCCCAGTACCATCTAATATTTTATGAGATTCACCTGACCTTTTTTGCAAAGTTGACAGAAAATCACTCAACAAGAAATAAACTGGTTGTATCTTTAGACACAATGACTAGACTACTGAACATATTTTTAAATTTTAAATTTCCCAGTTGAAAAATGATACTAGCATTAATTTATTTATTGTTTAGTAGATGTGTTTAATTGGAATAGAGTGAATAATTTGCAACTACATAACTAGAAATCAGTTTTAAGTGATTTTTAGATATTTAATACATAACACTTATAATATTGTAATATTTGTCATATACTTAGCATCTGATGGATCTAAAGCTCATCAAAGCAAAGGAAGTCTAAGATAGCTTTCCAGTTTTCAAGATCAGGTCTTATGGAAGGCACAGTATAAATGGATTATTAACCCTAAATAGTTAACTATATTAATACCTGTTCCCACTCTTTTGTCAGCTATCAGGCTGTCAACAGATTAGCTCTTAATTCTTAGCAGGGGACTCTAAGTCTGTTGTCAAGTGTTTTCATATTTACAAAGCTGCAGTGAACTGATCTCTAGCAACCAGTGTTACACATATAGACAACCTCATGCAACACTGTTGTATCTTGAAGACTGAAGAAACCGGAAGATTGCCAAATGCCGTTGACTTCAATGCTCTTGTTTATTTAAGTATTTTAAAAGAAGGGTTAATATAGAAGAAAGTGTAGCATTCCCTGGACTGCTGTGAGTGACATCCATTAAAATCTATGAAATGATTTAAGTCTAGTTCCTAATGTGCAAAAGTGCCAATCTAGTGGAACCACACATTGCTGCTAATTGGGGTCCTGAAGTGCTAAAGGCTGCTAGTCTCACAAAATAAAGCAAGGACAGAAGAAACATTCTCCCAAACTAGATTATGTTATCAGACATTCTCATAGTAAATAATCATATACATATACATAATACACGTTAAAATATCAGAGCAGATTCTTGCACAAACTGCTGTCTTCAATCTGAGCTCTGTTGAACTATGTTAAAATATCACTATTTTCAAGTCCTTTCAAAAAAATTTGTTCAATAACAGCCAGGTATGTAAAGATTTAGAACAATAAAAAATTTTTCTAGCCAGAAACAAAATTAGGTTGGTAAATACATCAAATATAACTTACTTGTTAGTGAATTAATCACATGTTCAGTTCTTAGATTCTAGGCTATATCAGTGAGTAAGTTCCAAAAATGAAAGGCAACGTCCATTTTTACTCTCAGAAAATGACACCTTTATTTTATTTATACTTAGTCTGTATGTCTTACTTCTAGCTTATTTCTTATTTTTATTCTAGAGGAATAAATTGTTGTGTTTTCAGCTAATTGTTTGGTTTGCTTGTGTTTAGGAAGAGCGAAGCATCACATAGATAAATTAATGACGTTTCAAGGACTGAATCAATTTCCCCAAGACTTTATTATGGAAAGGTAGGTGGACATAAGATGGGCACATTCATGGAGAATACATAAAAAGCCTGAAAAAACACATAGATATCGACAATAATTCTTTATTTGGCTTCAGACAAGCACAGAACATATCTGTAACACGAACAGCTTTAGTTAGTCCCATGAGAGGCTGGGGCTTGTCTCTGTTTCCATTTCAGAGTAGATCCATCCCTCCTTTGGGTCAGTATGCTGAGAGCTGGATCCTGTTTTTCTAATGACGTAAGGAGATGCGGACTCCCAGTGTTCTGTGTCCCTGGATTTCTCTAGAATCAACCTGTCCTCAAGTAGGTTACATGCCCTTTTCTGAAGGCAGCAGTCGCAATGGTTGTTTCCCCAGCTATGTTGTCATAAATATTGGAGAATGTTTGAACCCTTACACACCCTGGCAGCCTTCCTGCTTGAAGGGCCAAAACTGGTTAGTATGAGGGTGAGCAGAATGAATTTGCCTTATTAAAATAATGACATGTTTTCTTATTTAAAAACAGAAATAAAACCTGTTCATTTTGTCCAACAAGAGAGGCATTTATTCTCGGTAAGGACATAAAGATTTTTTTGTCTTGGCCTTCATAGTGCTGTGAAACCGTATTCAGCTGTCGATGCTCTACCATCGCTTCATAAAAATCTTCTGTGTAGTCGCTAACCAGTAACTGCAGCAACAATTAAGCATGTTCCTTTCAGCTGGATAATTAAATGCCAAAAACCTTTACCACTCAATATGTAATTCACTCAACATCTTGTTGTTTGAAGGGACTAGTGTTCACAGATAGGATGGATTGAATTCCTAACAACATCTGGCATGAGCAATGGGCTTGGCTTTCTCAGTAATAGCATTACATTCATGGTAGGAATGACAGCTAAATGTAGGGAGATCGATGGGCCTTTTCTCTGAAGTGGCAGATTCATGGTTGTAGCCTAATGAATTAGTATGCTGTAACCCCTGGCCGTGTACATACTGGCCTGTTGGTAGTGACAAGCTGCATCAAGAGGTTCAGAGTAAATTGTGGTTGTCAGATCTAATGGAGAAAGATGCTGGTTTCTAAGTTACTGAGAAAGCTGAGTATAGTTTCCATTCCAATAATCTGGATCAAAACACTTCCTGATCGCCCTGGTCAATTTATTCTGTCACTTAATTAAACAAAAAGCATTACAGGTTTCCACAGTAAGAATAAAGGACAAAAGGAGACTTTTTAACCTTGGAAAAAAGAACTAGAGATTTTAGTTCTCAAGTAAATTTGTATTGTTGATTATGATGTTTTTTCTTTTTTTTCTTCAGATCTGAGTTTATAGAAAGATTTAGAGCCTCCATGCGTTATAAAATTCCTAGAAGTCCTACCTTTGTAATTTTTTTTCCAGTAAGAAATGAGATACTCAGTGGGAATAAAGGATGCTCAGTATAAGTCACACTTTCAACAGTGTCCTGTAATCAGTTATAAATTTATTACTTAAAAACAATATTTTTTGTAAAGCTCAAATGAGCTAGGTGATGTTCTAACTTCTGAACAAATAATGTCACAATTAAAAAGAGTCTTTACTGATTATATATTTCTGACAGAGTAAGTGTGGGGAAAGAACATAAAGATAAAATGACAACAACAGAGAAGATGCCTCCTGTCTTGCTTTTTAACTGTCTTCTGCTTCGCAATTAAGTATAAGTGACTGCTGGATGTCTTTCTAAGACATGAAGGATACAAAAGAGAAATAACAGATGACTTTAATGTACACTGTGGACACATCAATATATTCAATTCCACCTTTTTCTTTAATGATGTCTGAGTAGTTTGGACTGAACAGACTCATCTC
Organism: Nothura maculosa; assembly: GCA_032353885.1. NCBI lineage: Eukaryota > Metazoa > Chordata > Aves > Tinamiformes > Tinamidae > Nothura > Nothura maculosa. The sequence continues at coordinate 7,113,843 of JAUBOD010000819.1, read as the reverse complement.
TTGAGAAATTAATTCAGTATATACTCAGTATATATTATTATTTCAGTATAATGGATAGCCATTATTAGTATTTTCCATCCTCTCTGAAATGTATTGTGCAGAACTGTGAAATACTGAAAGTAGAAGCCATTTTGTTGCAAAATACGATAAATCTGCAAGTCTTCAGAAAGTCATTTTAACCAACCTTGCACTAATTTTTTGATGTCTACTGTTAATGTGTGATGATTCAGCTCTGCTCTTTTGTTTCTCTGCCTCTAAACACTTTTAAAAACACGATGTTTTGTCTCAGGAATGAATAGTTGTAGGATTCTCTTTGAGCCCAGCTTTCCAAAGAACACAAAATTAAAACATACTTTCTGATGCCACTGGTTTTGAAGGCATTTGTGAGAAGAATGAAGGTAAGATTCTGGCCTGCAGAATGAAGTAAAATTACTTCTTCCCACACAAAGGACTGGTGGAGTTTTAAGGATATTTGTTGATTCATCCTGAAAATTTCAAAGATTTCTGTAGGATTAGTTTTACGAGTTTTTATCAGTTTTAAGAAGTGGACAATCATATTCCATAAAGCATTGATAGAAACAGCATTATGACTGTTTATTTGAGGATTTAATATCAAAAAAGGAAACAAATTATGGAGAAGGAATAGATGGATCTTGTACCCAGTCCAGAAAGTCCTATTCTCCATATACTGAGGAATGAAGCTAAAAAGTTAAGAACACAAGTCTTCAGGTGCACAATTACTGCAACCAGGAGTGATGGTGACTGCATAAAAAATAGTGGTAGCAGGAGTGGAGTATTATTGAGAAGTATGTGTTATTTATTAAAATACAATATATAATGATTGTACTCTTACTTTATGCCACTTGCTGCCCTTGTGTTGGCCACTGATGGTAGAAAGGTTCCTTAAAAGATTTTAAAACTGTTTCAAAACATATACGGCCAAAAAAATCCACCTTAACTTTTAACCTTTAAGATTAACATTTTAATCAACACATAATAAGTAAGAATGTGCAAGTAGTTGTCAAAATGGAGCATTTTTTATCATTTTTGTTAACATGCTGTTATTATAGCAAAGCTGTAGAGTAAAATAAACTGTCTATAAATTTTCTATAAATCAGAGGATATAGTGGCTTGGGTTTTGTTTGTTTTTTTGTTTTTTCTTTTTCAAGGCTGATCTACTTTCAGTAATTTTCTTTTGCTTTATATAATCGTTGATGTAGATTATTAAAACATACTATCAAAAATCATGGATTATGTTAACTGCAATTTTTGAGTTTATTGAAAATATCCCATTGAAGAAATAAAATACATTTGAGTCCAGGAAAACTAAACTTCCTGGAGTCTAATTTTGAAGCTTAGTTTACAAGCTCATCTGCTTAATTGTTAAAATTTCCTACTTTATCATTGAATCATAGAATCCTTACGATTGGAAGAGACCTTTAGAGATCATCTAGTCCAATTTCCCTACACACATAGGATAACCTAGAGTACGAGGCACAGGGCTGTGTCCAAGTGGGTTTTGAAAATCTCCAGAGAAGGTGACTCCACAACTTCTCTTGGCAGCCTTTTCCAGTGCTCTGTCATCCTCACTGGCAAGAAATTTTTCCATAAGTTCTTGCGGAACTTTTGGTGCTTCAGTCTGTGGCTGTTTCCTCTAGTCCTTTTGGCAGCCACCATCACTGAAAACAGGCCAGCCCCATCCTCTTCACTCCCTCCCTTGAGGTAATTATACACATAACTATAAACATGTAAAGCAGAATTTGAAATTATTTTTCTTACTCAATTCTTTATTTGCATCCTCTGTATTAATATCAGTTCCTCTAAGTTTGAGGACTAAGTTTAATGACAAAGTTCTGAATTTGAAAAGGAGCTCAGGAAACTAATTGGAATTTTACATTCTTTCCTATTTGTCTTCTATTTTTTTTACAGATAAAAGATTCATATTTGAAAGTAAATTAGATGATCAAATTATGGGATAAGATTCAAATATAATTAGCTACATCATATCTCAGTGTTTTCCTATGATTCTATATAGATAATGAAGGATGTTCTGAATTGATATTGGACACTGAAGAACGTAGAGTTTGTCTTTGAAGAAAAAAATGCTGTGTTTTTGGTTATGCAGGTATAGATTTAGATAATAATTTTAAACATTCACAGATGATTGAAGAAGACAAATCACTCTGCATCTTGATTTGTAATGAAATCTAGGATAGCACTAAAGAATATAGTCCAGAGAATTCAGATTTACCTAAATTGTAGATATTTCAAAAATCTAAATTTTTAGCTCTATTTAATGTGAATCAGTTTTGTTTCATGTATTTGTTGTTTCACTCTGCTTCTTTTTTTTCTAGCATTTTTCACCCCAAAATGATTCAGGACTAATTCCTGACATCATTACCTTCCTTAAGAGGTTGTAACATGCTCCAGTTTAATTAGGATTGGCATCTGTTATTGCTGTGCCTGTAACAATTTTAAACAAATATAATCTCTTGCAGTCTTTTTTGTTTTTGTATTAAATTAATTGAAAGCTACTGAAGGAGACTGTATCTCATAGTGTTCTTAACAGAAGCATGGTTCCATTAAAGGATTTATTCAGTTGTTTTCTTCTGTTACTGAGAAAACTTGCAATCTTTTTTTCTGTCACTGAGAAATTCTTTTTATATCTAAAAGCAGTACAAATTTTTGTTCCAATAATGAGAGGAAATGCAATTACAAAGATTTATCGTTAATATATGCAAAAAGCTATCAATATCACAACTATATGTGAGTAGTGATAGACATTAAATCCTACTTAGGTTATCTCATTTTCAGAGCAAAAATTGTCAAATACCTCTTTGAATCACCTTTTTTATATTCCATTGTTTATGACAGTCTTTTAGATGCTTCATCACAATGTGTCTTTCTGCTAGTAGTCACTACTCCTCTTTTTGCTGCTTTCTTCTTTACCATTCAGGAATTTCAAATGAGCAATAGTGTTGGTATTCACCTTCCCCTTTGGGTACCACCATTATCAAGATGACAGTCTGTTTCTGGAAATAGTTTTGTGCAGTCCATTTCATTTTACTTGGGATCTGCAACAGTAAAGCCTCACACACATTAGGGTACACAGTGTATTTTTAAAAGACTTTTGGAAAAGTTATATAGATTTTATATTATATATTGAACCCAGAATATCCTCAACATCTTCTCATCACAAATTTCAGCAAAGTCAAAACCGTAATGAATAGCATTCAGTATTCATTTTGGAAGAGCTTCTATTTTTAGAATTAACTAATCCTGGAAAATCAATAAAGGACTTATGTACTTTGCTAAGTGTCACCATAACTACTGATATGTAGAGAGAAAAAAAGGAATGGACTGAGGAAAAAGCATGTTATTTGCATTGTTCTTTCAAGGGAGAATGCCTCCACAGAAGCAAATACGATAAAGAAAAACAAAAACATTAATAAAAAAAAACATGTTGGTAAATGAATTGCATAGGGAGAGGAGAAGAAAACTTCTTCCATGGCTTGGACTAACTTCAGTTACACAAGAACATATGAAATATATCAATATGAACATGTACATATGCATGTGAAATCATTCATATATAAATATTAAGCAGTTTAATCCAATAGAAATCTTCTGACATGGTTTTTTCACAAAAAGACTTTTTCCCAAAATATTCTCCCTTTGAGAGATACAGTTCCTTCTTTTTCCTGTTCATTGATGGGAACAACTTTTTTCTTTTTCTCATATAAGCCACTAATTGTAAATAGCTTTACATTTGTCTGAGTCTACACATTGCAAAGTTAGGATTAAAATGTCCTGTCACAGCTACTATTGCCTCATAAAAAATGAGTTGAGTTCCTGATCTCACAGAATTCCTGGATCTATTTCTGAGATCTGAAATGTATTTTTTTTTATTCTTATAAGGCTATCAGAAGGTATAAGAATATCTCAAGATCCATATTTTGGAAGGAGAGCACATCATGATACAAGTTGTTATTTAAATATTGACCCAGTTCTCCATCTTTATTTGCTAATGGGATGTTGTCAGAGGATGTCTACATTTTCGCTAATTTTAAGTGTCTCTTATTTGAGAAGAATCCAGTCGTCAGTTCATTCATGTTTTGCATTCTAGCTGACTCTCTTTTCAGTGGATGTGATCAGAACTTAGCACCTTTTCAGATATTGCTTTATGTTTTATGGCCTTGCATGTTTTTCTTTTGCCAGGAACTTCTAATCACTGCTTAAAAACTAACTGTAATGAAGTTTTAATGAAGTTCAAATCTCAGTATTCAAAAGTAAGCAAAGGTTTCCACCCAGAAATGCCTCATTTTTCCAACAACTACCTCTAATCCAAGTAAATTAATTTTCCAGTCTTTACTTTTAATCCATTCTGGAATCTTAAAATTATTTTTCTCATTAATAAAACTTTAAATTGGCTTTCTCCCTTAATAACTCCCCAGACAACTAATATGACAGCCAACCTAGTCATATATTATAACTTTTTATATGGCAGTCTTGGTAGCGAGAGAGGCCTTCAGTGCCTCTGTTCCTTAGTGTGAAGAATCTGTACGAAAGTGCAAAAGCACAGTGTTCAGCGAAGAGGCTGGCCTTCATAAACACAAATAGAAGAAAGGTGATAAAACTGAACTGAAAGAAACAAAGTAAAGCACGTTGTGTGGTTTCCTACCTTGAAAAAGCAAAGACTAAAGAAGAGTTATAAACGAGAGAAATGCAGAAGGGGAAGGAAGTAAGACAAAGTTTTTGTGAAAATGAAAAACCAGACTAAGAAGAAATGGCTAAGAAACCACCAGGCTAGCAACAAGGCAATATATATATTTAAAGCATAGAAGAATAATCTGGAAATTCTCATTCAGTATGCTAATTATGAAGGGCTAATGACCAATTTCCCTAGTATGTTATATTTCATGGTGCAGAAACTATGAACAGTGTATTGAGAAGTATATGGACTTTCTATACTCTCCTAGTTTTGCAACTATATGCAAGGTCATGTGGCTGTAAAACACTGGCCTTTGCTTTGCTGTTACTGCTCCAGCTAAGAAAATTTACCCTTATTTGTCATTTGGCATGGAATACACAGGCATATGTTGATTTTGTTTTGTACATGAAAATTCTGGGCAGTTGAGAGAATGAAAAGCTGTAGGAATGGATAAAGGAAGCTGAATTAGAAATTAAAGAAACCTAAACTAGATACAACTTCTTATTGAGGGAAAGCAAACACAAGTACAAGGATTTATTACAACATGCATTGCAGCTATTCCTAAAATTCCTGGACACGAGCCATATTCAAAGAAAAATGTTTCAGATCCAGAGAGTTATTATGCCATATGATTAGACAAAAGATCCTTATAATAAGATTTTTAAAAGAGCATTCTAAGGAGGATCCTTGATTTAGCTCCAGGTAACTACATTTATTAGATTAAATAACAATGGAGATAAGCAATTTCCTATTAGCATAGAGTACTGCAAAATTTAAAATAAGAAATGTATTTTTGGCACTTCATTTGCATTTACAAGTTTTAGGGGTAATTTTTAAGTGCAGGCAAACTAACACAAAGAGACTCTATAGATGGAAGACAAACAAATTTATAAATGCAGTGTGGCTGTAATTAGTACAAACAAGTACATTCATTTTCTAGTAATATTGTCAAACTGGTAGGAGTGATGCATCTAACTTCCTTAATATTTTATTGGAAGTTAATGAAGAATGGCAGCAGAATAAACTTTGTCTGACCCCAGAAAACACACAGAAGGAATCAGATTAAATTTGTAATTTACATATTAAGCCAAAAGTGGGAGTAAGAATAAAACTCTACATAACCTTACTCAACTCATGAAGGGAAAATTTCATTTTCAAAATTAATGTGCCTACCTCCAGCCTTTCTTCAAAACTACCATAATGCCAATAAATTAATTTTCCGTTCCGGTATTCTTCATCACTTTCTAATCTTCTCTGGAATCTTAAGCATGGTTTCTTATCAGCAAAACTGACTTCTCTTTCTCCCTCTAGTTCTGTGAAAACATTTAAGAATGTCAATCTACATAACCAAGTGTCTACAGTATGCTGGACAAGGTTTAATACATTACATCAGGGAAGAAAGAGAAAAAAGAATATTATATGAAGTGCTAGAATTCACTTCAGAGAATCACTCAGCAATTTGTCAAGAACACAGCATTTACTGCAGACAGCCACTGCATAACTTTCTGTACTTTTTGGTGGAAGACAAAATATTACCATTCCTAATAGGCACAGTGCATTAAATTGTTTGTCACATAATCCCCCAGATTCATAAAAAGATATGAACACGTTGCTTTTATTGCAGCGACAGAAAAAAAAAAGTCTTGAAATGATGGGTTTTGATTTGCAAAATTCAAATTTCATTCATAGAAGAGGGAGTTTTCATAGATTTCTACATAGAAGAGATGAAATTATTTTGTATAGTTGAAAGTCTCTCTCTCTATATATATATATAATACAAAGCCCAATGTATAATACAATCACAGTTTGCTTAACATGTGACACATTTATATAATAATATGCAAATGTTTACAAGTCAAACAAGGGGGAGTGGAGAATATTAAAAAAGAAGTGCAACTATATGAATTTGCTTACATCAAGAGAAAAATGAAATGCAGAAATTCCAAACTATAGTTCTAAATTCTCACTTACAAATGTGAACATCACTTCACCTGTGTGCTTAAATGAAAAATAATACAACACAAATAATACATAATAACTGCACAAGTCTTTTCTTAAGTTCTTTTTTCTTAACTTTTTTTGACTTCTTCAGTTTCATTTTACTCTTCTTTGTTATTTGCCTTAAATTAATAAACATATTTTCATTTTGCATGAGATGTCTTGATTTGATGCACATATAAAAATCAGCAATAAAACAGAACCTGGAATAAGAATGCGCTCCATTTCATACTTATAAGTTTAGCTCACTCAAAGCAAGTCATGGCATGATAGAGCAACGTGGCTTAGGTGAAACAATGTAGTCTGAACTCTTTTGAAATAAAAAATAGTTAAGCACAGGAATCAAATTTGGGTAAATAACTGTTTTCCCTTAACTACTTGTCTATTTGTATGGCTCATTGTCTTTTTTTTTTTTGTTTAAACCATTTTAGCATATTTTCCCGCCATTTACTACTTGTAAAATAATTACACAGTCTGTTTCTACATTCCAAAACTACAGGTCACTAAAATGTCTGAGTATGTATCATATGACCCTAAAGACTCAGACATGTGTAATATTTTCTACAGCTACCACAATCAAATATTCTCCCAGGTTCTCACTTTCAGTATCAAAAATTAAAGAAATATTAATTCCCCTTCAGTTTTCAATACATATTGAAATGGTGCCAATAATTACAGTGTTTTGGGAGAGCATTCAGAACGGAAATTACTATTGCAGACTTGTTTGAAAAAATAAAACCTGAGCCAAAAGTTGCAGACTTCATTACACAAGACTATGAAAGTGTGTAATTGTTTTCCCTATCCTCTTAGGAGCTCTCACTATGCAGGTCTTCAACACATGTTCAACACAATGTTATTTTTGTTCATTTTTCATCTAATTTGTTCAGGACAAAAGTAACCTGTACCTATATGATACCATATAAAAAAATGCATAAATCAGACATTGACTCTGCAAAAATTCTAGTAGCCAACCACGTATTTCTTGGAGCAAAATGAAACTGCATAATTTTTTATATATTGCATTTTTTATTTTGCATTCTATGCTAAACAATCTTCTTCAAACTTCAAGACTATAAGGAAATATTAAGGAGAAGTTGAAAGTTTACAATCTCAAGATCAAGAAAAATAGTGCAAGAACCGAGCATAAAGTCTAGCAGGAATTAGCTTAGACTAGAGAACTATAGTTTTCTCAGTCCCAGTCCCTAGGCTGTTCATTTTCCATTAGAAAATTATTACAGGAAAAGAAAGAAAAAGTAACAAAGAAAAGATTTTCTCAAGAATACACTTTGACTTTCCCTAGCCAGCTTGCAAGAGTCATCTGTGGATAGACCTGATTGAAGAATAGGCTAGGTCTGTGGGTCTTTCTCTCCATCACCATTACATTGTAATTAGCATGGTAATCCATACAATAATTCATGATACAGAGACACCTATGTCTTCTTTCTCCAAACTATGTATCTGAAAAACAAATGAAACAAACAAATAATCAAAAAAAAAACCAAAAAAGTACATGGAGACTATCTATCTGAGTCTCAGTCTAGTCCTGGAATAAATGGCAATATAGGTTTTCAGAATTCACAGGATAATAAAAGCAACAAAAAGAGAGAAAGTGCCTTAAAAGGAAGTGAGAGCAAAACACTATTTTCCCTCTCAAATTTTCTTCCTTCTTTCTGCAAAGCAATATGCATCTATATCTTGCTAGAGAGAGGTTAAAATTAGTTCTGTTCTAGAGAAAGCTTCACTTAACATTATTGTCACTTGCAGCTGATGCTTTTCTTTGTGCCTCTTTTCAATTTGCCTTGGTTTGAGCAGCCTATTATAGGTATCTACATAGATGTATCATAGAGCATTATGTTTCAGCACTAGAATTATTAGTGATCACACCTATATGATTGTTGAAATGCCTGCCAGTCACATGGCTTGCTTTTTGGGTGACCTTTCAGCTGCTAAATTTTTTGTCCTTCTGAAATACCCTATTGAAATACAAGTTTCAGTGGTATGACTGGTTAATGTCACCAAACTGGATAAAATAAAGATTATTTCAAACCCCCAAATTTCTCTTCATTGGTGATGGTTGGCTGTAGTTTTCATAACTACTGTCCTGTGGCATAAAATTTTTCATCCACTAAAGTAGTATTGAATTTCATGTCACTATCCAAAAATTTTTCATGTCATATGAAAATGTATATGTTTCATGTAGGTATATTAGTCTTAGTTATTTCCATGGGAAATTTCTTTTGTTGGATGTGCAGTGGGAACATCTTGTGCACTTTCTCACCAGGTGAAAATGAAGAATTGGAGACAGCAAGGCCTTTCTAATTCTTTTTTATCTCTAATTCCAGTTATTGGTTATAATTTGTTTTCTAACCCTGTATTCTTCTATACAATTGTAAAATATTCTAGTTTATTGATCATTTAACTTTTCTAAATATAAAAAGATTTGGTGTAGAAATAGAAGCCTTTTTTGTACTTCTTACACAGACAAATAAAATATATCACCATAACTTTCCTTCTAGAGATTTCTCTTTTACCAGTTAATTCTGCATCTGTCCTACATAAATTACTTTTCAGTCAAGTTGCTTTTATTTTCACTCTAATACTGCAAATTTATTTAGTTCTAGTCACTAACATGTTCAAGACATCCCAGATGTTCTCATTAGTTGTAAATCTACATAATTGTATAATTAAATACTTTTCTCCTTAACACTAATACATATGAATTATAATGAAATACAAAAATACTAACAAAGTCATAACTCATTTGTATTAACAAAATACTAAATGTTAAGGAGCACTGCACTACAATATGACTAAGTGCAAATCTATTCCTACCACTGAAATGCTTCTTATAAGCACACTAGAGATAAATCATGCATACCATTCATAACTAATTCAGTGGCCTTTAATCACTTGTGGAAGTAGGAGATATTTGTTCAAGAGCTTAGTATAGAAACAGAGTAAGTAAATAGCTTCAGGACACTAACACAGGGTCAACGCTTTCACATGCACTGAGAGATTTGTTCATTTCTGTTGCTAAAAAATAGATGCCTCCTTGTATTTACAATGACTTCTAACACTTCTGTTAACTGTATTGAGAGCTCAAATTACTTGAAACCTAAATATAGTTGTCTTTTTAACTGAGTATCTCCTTAGCTGATAGTCATCAATATACCAGCACAGGATTCAGCTGCCTGAGGTGAGCACCTAGTGCCATCTGAGACTCCCTAAACCACTTGAAAAATCTGCATAGAATTTTGAGACATGATAAAGAGTCAAAGAGACAATCTGAACCTAGATTAAACACATCTTGTACTCAAAAAATCAACATATAGAAGGTCTAACTTTGCAGAAGCTGCATGTTTGCAGAAGCTGCACTAACGATATTCCTAGGAGTGCAGTAGTTGTTATAGGTTTGTAAACAATGATTTTCATAATTCCATATAGCCTCATGGTTAATTAAAATTGTAAATACCTATACACTAAAAAGTATTCTCTTAATCTGTGGTTTTGTGAGGTTTATTTGTTTGTTTACAATCAGTTCTGTATTTTATTTAGGATGTTTTCAATGAAAAAAAAAGTATTTATTTAAAAATTTCTATCTGAAGATCCCAAGTCATTGTACAGATATGTATACATTCAATCCAATACAATTTCTGCAGCATGACATTCTGGATTTTCTTTTTTAAATGATTCCTCATAACAAATCAAAATGTTCTTTAGTGTGTGAATCCTGTGCTATTAAATATACATAACTCATATATGAATGTCATAGTATTATACATTTCCTGATCACAGAAATCTGATCAATTGGTATCACTTATTCTCTGTTAGTTGAACATGTTCTCCAAGATTTAATTTGCCACAGATTCAGATCCAGAGAAAATAAATTCTGATAAACTCTCCTGAACCCTTTTCTCTTCATGAATCCATGTTATAACTATAGAGAAAAATTTCTTCCACTTCCTATTAATCTCTAGCCTTTCCAACTGTGAAAGCTTTCTTTCTGAGGAAGTTTACAAAATTTGCCTTCTCTCTAGTTTAAACCTCTATATTCATGAGCTCTCTTACTCCTGATCTCTTAATCTCTTAGTAGATTTCATACTATAGGCTTTCTGTGGCACCTTAGGAAAGATACAAACATTAAAAAGTATTGAGCAGAGGCAGACCTTTTTCCTTCAACATGAGCACTGAAATTTCTCTACAAAGGTCTGGAATCACATTTGCATTAGTTCCTGTAGAAATGGGTAATTTAGAAATGGGTATTGTTTTACAATATTTCCACATGTTCTATCAGACATCACATTTTGGATTCTGAAGACATTTAGGTCTCTAAATACAGTTCAATCTGCCTAAGTAGAGGACCTTGTAGAATGAACAAATAAGCAGGTAAGTCATGAGAACCCTTCGGTGTATAGCCAGTGTACTTTTCATGAAGTACCATCAGGTTAAATTCAAAACACTATACAAGGACAACATTATATTGCCCAAAATTACTCTGTGTAACAGTCTAGTACCTAGTGCATTGGTGCATGAAGTGGGAAACCAATGCCTTCCCAGATAGCAGGCAGGTTTTAACCTACTGCTATTAATCTCACACAAGTGAGCTAGCCATGAATTTTGGATTAGGGGCTACCTTCACCCCATCTGTCAATACTAAATCACTTCTTTCATGACCATGATGTTTCATAAAAACTACCTTCTACTTTACAGTAGTCCTAAATGGTATGGTAATAAAATGACGAGTAGTCTTGATGTCCTAAATGATGTCTAATGTGTCCTAAAAGAATGTATGAGTAGATGGAAAATTCAAAGGCAGTGAGCTTTCACTCCCTTCTACAAAAGGTAAACAAACTACAGGTATGTCTCTGTCAGGCTGTTTTTTCAGTTTCCTTTTTTTTCATACAAAGTTCTATAAAAAAATTAAGAAACCTCTTTAATGAGCTCAACACTTTCTCCTATATTTTGAAGAAGAAAGACTAAATGGTGTTACTGATACCCCTGTACTTTCAGCCATCCAACTACACAAATTCTATGTATTTAAACACAAGCAAATAGAAACCTCAGTGCTTCTTAACATATCCAGGTCAAAAGAATTCTTAATTATGTATACTAATTTGTTATATATTGCAAATATCCATAAATTAGCATATGAATGCTAATTAGTGATGGGATAGGATAGGGATGAATTAATAGTTTTGAATCATAATGTGTTTCAGAACAGAACAAATCCAAGAAAACCTCTAGAATCTCTCTCAAGCAGACACATCAAAAATCTAGTTTTCAAGTCAATTGATATGTTCGATTTTGAATTATATTATTTCATCTTATAATCTTTAATACTTTTTATTTTGACTATTACTTTGTACAATATAACAATAAGTAGAAATTAAACCCTTCCAAAGGGTAAGCTGATATATTGATTTAGAAAAAGTCTAACAGCAACAGATTAGCATTTGGAAAAAAAAATTGCACATAACTATAAATTTCTATCTGCATTAAGTTATAATATTGATACAGGCACTATATTCATTCTTTATATTTCAGAAAATTTTCTATAGCTTTTGTACCTCAACCTATTAAATAAGGGTTGGAGTAGCAAACGTTTGGAATAAACTCCAGCAGGTGGAGATAAAGAGTAGTAACAAATGCAGCATGCCTTCAAATACTGAAGTCTGGTTTTCATCATCCGGGAGTTTGTGTGGTTTAAGTGACACCACTTGACAGAGAAGGATGACTGATTCAGTGCTACAACCACTGCCACCCTTAGTCTGCAAAATCAGTAGACTCCCTGGTGCCTCCGTGCTGGCAATGTCTTTGGTTAATCACCCAATGGCAGCTGGCCTGCAGGACGCTCCTGCTCAGAGCCAACTAGTCTGATTCACTGCCTTGACCTGAAGTGCCTGAAATGACTAGCAACACAGAAGTAAGAAGATAAAACAATAATGAATCTTACTGAAAACTCACAAACTTACCAACATGTATTTAGCATTTGCTTTTTTGTCCTTGCCTGATGACCAACAAGTCAGTCTGGTTGCTCAGACAACTTACAGCATATTCCTGGAGGCAGCAGCACTTTGAAACAGACATGCCTTACCACAAATCTTATTTGGGAATAGGTAAATGAGGAACAGAAAGGCCTTAAGATTCTTTTTGTATCTTGCAGTAATTCAGATGGAGGGACATATCTCAGTGTCCCTCACCTCATTGCTCACAGTAATTCATTGTGGAAGGATCCCAATGAAAAATTATCTTTTTCCCCCAGGGACATTGAGTCAGGATAGTCACCTTATTGTGTAACAAAATAAATCTCACTCATTGTGACAATTATGTATTGTGTAATAGTACAATTTGTTGACCGCCTGGGAGAACATCATCATGAAAATATTGTCCCACAGTAAAAGCATAACTCCTGAGATCTTGGAACACTCATTTTTGACTTCTTCCTAAACCACTTACTTTGATAAGAGCACAGCAGGAATCTTGTATAACAGGACTAAGGACCAGGTCATCCACAGCAGCAGAATTACCAGCTTGTCTTCCCTCTTTCTGTTTCTCTATAAACATAGTCTATTTGTTATCTCCTTTTTCATCATTTTTTTAATTCTGTTATTGCCAGATGGACTGGTGAGTTTGAATAAACTGGCTCATCTTTCTGGCTGTTTTAGAAAGGCTTATGTCAGAAATTGGAGATAATATGAGAGATAGAAATGGAAATGGCCTTGAAGATTGGTATTATTTCTGTGGTATATACTTAAAGACATACCATATATTCTAATAAGATTGTTGCATGCCACATTCACTGCACCACAAAATGGGTTTAGCTCTGCAGTCCCTGCTTAGCCTATATTTGAAAAGTTTCTAAAACTATAACATGACAGAGGAATCACTACCACTTTTATGAGAAAGGAGTAGAGTTTGGACCACTTCATCTCACCTCTCAGTTTCAAAAACATTGCCAGTAAAGGCTGGTGTTAAAACATTTTTGTTACTTATTGTTTTGTTTTGCTTCCTACTGAGATGAGCAGAATTCTACATGGGGCATAATAGGGTAAATTTATCCAAAAAAGAGTGAAAGTCATCCTGGAATGCTGTTACTTTAGAAGAGTTTTTGTTTAAAACTACTGCTTTCTCATCATAAAAGTTACATCTATCAATTTTACGCTTGGATCATCTGTCCTTCCAGTATCTCTTGGATTATAAAGATCTTGGTACAGATACAAACTAAATTCTAGCTGTTTTGAGTGAGTCAGTCTGTTTCCCAAAGGGATAACTAAGTTTCTGATTGCCATTTTCCATCTTTGAGTATGAATTCATCTGTAGAATTTATATAAAATATTAAACTGTATTGCAGAGGTTACTACACAGAGATTACATCCTTCAATTCTCAGACTTGCTCCCATAATAGCAAATTATCAATAAAACCTTGTATATCTATAGGGTCTGTAAGGTAATTTTTTTCTCTATTTGATAATTATTTGGAATATGTGTAGTTTCAGTTGTTCCAAGAGCTGCTTTTATTCCAAATATTTTAAATT
>JAUBOD010000819.1:7072338-7099499 GCA_032353885.1 Nothura maculosa | reverse complement strand
CTCAGACTTGCTCCCATAATAGCAAATTATCAATAAAACCTTGTATATCTATAGGGTCTGTAAGGTAATTTTTTTCTTTTCCGAAGCTTTTGATTACTCTATTTGATAATTATTTGGAATATGTGTAGTTTCAGTTGTTCCAAGAGCTGCTTTTATTCCAAATATTTTAAATTCAGAAAGACAAACTACTGTCATCCTAGTTTGTATTATTTTTATAATTGTTAAAGATAGTTAATCTGAGCTCTTTAAAACATACAATTTAAACTTCTTTGTGCCTATTTTTATAGTTCATCTTTTGTGAATTTAGGTACTGCGTAATAACATCTGGAGTATGAAACATGATAGTACTGAAAAACATCTTGTAAATATTAGTCATTTTATCATATCATTTCTGACAAGCTGGAAAAGAAGATAATTTTCTTGTGATTTTTCTTTCTGATTTGAATGACCAAAAGAACTATATAATTCATTTAGCAATATGAAATTCATATAACCATCTATACAGATGCAATAAACCACAGATCACATGAAATAAAGCTCAAAATATGTATGTGGTTTACTGAAATGTAACAAAGACGATAAAGTTTTAAAATCCTGAAAGCTCTTTCACGAAAAATTTCTCTCTTATGAGGATATATTTTTTCTGTGTGGTCTTTAACATTGCTGAATTGAAGGGCACTGAAGGTTTGCATTGAGCCGGTGCTATACTTGTATTCAGTAGTCTAATACTTTTCAAATAAAAAAGTGAAATACATATGGAGACAAGCAGATACTGTACACTTTGTTTATTCTACTAGTCTATCTGTGATCATAAACTTTTGGTAAATATTTGCTCTTTTGAGATTAGATTTAAAATACTTACATTTACTTGCAATTAAAATGTTGCTTTTTTGACGACTTGCATGGGCTGCTGTATTTCATCAGTGACACAATATAACATACAGATAAGAGCTAGATGGAAAGAAGTCAGTTGTGAATATGTCTCTGGTCTATTTCTGAAATCAACAACACTTACAGCAGTTGCATTTGGATAATTTTTCACTTCTTTAACCTCACTACAAGTATGTCACTATCAGAGGCTGAAATCATATTTTTTTTCTTTGTTTTGCTTTAAAAATGCTGTTATTTAACAGCCTCCACCGTGTTTGTTAAAGAACAATGATGTTTTTCTTATTTCATTATTTGATTTATTGACTATTACGCACCCTTCCAAATTGCTTCCAAAGGCAATAAAATTGCAGAATAAATACTAAGAAACAAATGTATGTCTTAAATTTTAGAATTCATTTGTTGACTCTGCAAACAGAAAATCCAACATTAATGCTGTAATTTCTCATAGCACTTAAGGTTTTTTAGACCAAATGCAAAAAGGTTCTTTTTTTTTCTCAATACTGCATCAGTCCAAAGGCATTACCTTAGTATATAAGAAATATTTATGATGCAATAGTCCTTCAGTAGTTCCTAGACTAGAATGGTGAGGTACTATTGTATTTACTTTCACTTTGTTTACTAAGCCAAAATATGCTAAACCAGACTATTTTTTCAGACATGATAGTTGTATTTTGTTTGTATGGACCACATTCTCAGTTATCAGAAATCATCTCAACTCTGTTCATGGCTGTTCTATGAGGTTCCTCTTTCAGACCTACTGAGCTACTTTCCTGTCACTGGTGTTTGACTGAACACTATTGGGCTAGACCTTCATATAAGAGCAGAAGTCATAGTAGAAGGAAAACAATAAACAGAATGTAGATCATTCTAGAGAATATATTTCCTTGATTAAGAAGAGATTTTCCTCTGATTCATAATATTATGTGGAATCACAGCAGGATACCTGAGTAACTCATGAAGTCAAGTCTTCAGACAAGACATTGCTCCTTCACTGACAGCGAGAAATTAATGGACTAGCTGTCATAGAATTGGAAAGTATTCAAAACTGGGAAAATAGTATCTTATGATCTACCATTACTATAGTGTGCTATAAATGGATTGGAGTCTTGAAACATTCAAAATTCAAAAAAGTTCTTAATTTGTGATATTTGTCATTCTGAATTGGGAATAGAAGTTGAAATTTAAAGAAATACTCTTTGCTGTTCATATCTTCTACTCAACCTTAATAAATAAGGACATTTTTGATGGTCTAAAAATGTGACATTTTAATTCTATTTATTCTTAATTATAAAAAAACCCCTTACATTTCAAAACAGCAGTTCTTTTGAATAGGAATGAGTATATTTTCAAAATAGTTTTCCCAACAGATGAGTTGAAAACTCAAGCAGCTCTTCTGACACGCATTGATTTTATGATGCTTTTCTTTCTCATTGGATCTGTCAGAAATGTTGTCTTCCTTAACTGCATTTTGTTTGCAAGTAAGCTGCCATGCGCTCAAATGGTCTCTGACCTCATTTAGAAATTTGTGGTTGTCCACTCTAGTCCTATTACCTAAGATTAGCTGAAACATTTATTTTAATAAGCTACCTCTAACTTTTAACTGTTTTTCTTGAGCTACACACTACTGCCTCTGATCTGACACAAGTTGAATGTCCTGAGCTTTGATTATTCGTAGTATATTTGTGTATATATTTAGTAGCTTTATATTTAAATTATATTATTACTGATGATTACTAATATGTAAGCACATATATGAAAAAGATGACAAAATTCTTATAAGCATTTGAGCCTCTCTCCCCATCCTTACTCCTCCACCTTCTTAATAGTGAATGTTGAAAACCATAAGCCCTGCATTTACAAGGTTTCTTTGTGTTTTGCTAAACTGTGTAAGATTTGTTCATGCCAATTTGACCTAAAATATTTTGCTTAATGAAAGAAAACTTTAAGAAGCACATTTATGTTAAAAAAGAAAAAGATTTTCATTAAAATTAGAAGAATTGCAATTGTACAAGCCAAATTTTATCTGATAGCAGCTTGCAAATCCTTTTTAATCAACTGCATTAAATAAAGTGATTGCACCTTTCCTATTTCTGTTAATTAATATGTGTTAAGAGTCACTGTAAAAAAATAGCTTTAACAGCACTGATGGTGTCAATGTTGCAGCTGCCTGTCACATCTGCCAAAAAAGTAGACTGAAAGTTACTAAAAAATAGTGAGATACATTATAATGAAGACTTAGGGGAGAGAAAGGGATGAATGCTAGCATTTTAAGCTTCTGCACCAGTCCTTGCAGGATTTATGACTGTGAGTGGGTGTACCTGTCAACCAATATTCTCCAAATAACTTTATTACCTAGGGAAATCAGAAACTCGAGCAAGTTTATATTTTTGTATTCTTGAAACTATATACAGACACACTGTATCAGAAACACCTACCTGATTGTTTGCTGTATGGCGAATATATATAATCCATTATAGCATGTATATCTCGGTTACATATCATCAAAATATACACCCTTTGGGACAGTAGATCTCTTCGTAAATTTCAATAAAAAACACAGCCCTTTCTCTTCTTTACATGGGCAGCATGAGCTGCTAGGAATTTAGCTCAACTGCTTGGGTGAATGAAATCTCTCTGGCCCCAGCACAGATATTCCAGTGAGCTTCCCTGTCATCTCTCACCCCTTTAGAGAAGCCATACTCACAGTGGTGCACCTTCCTGCATTGCCTGTCAATGAGTTAGTGTCTGAGGAACATAAATCAGTTCCATTTTTAGTTGGAGAGGTGGTAGGTTGAGAGAGGAAAAAGACACTGAGATATTTTGCAGCTGTCAGGTACCAAACCACAATACTCAGGTTTTATGGCATAGAGCTTTATACGCAGGATATCTAGCTTTGGATCTGTATACACATTCTTCCTTTAATATGTGAGGACATAGTCTTTTCTCTCAGTCACAGTCTCTTGGGAGCATTTTCTGCAGCCTGGAGAGGCATACATGAGGCAGAACTTGCTTAGGAATCTGCCATGTAATATGGAAGACAGAATGGATGTAGGAAGTTGATGAAGAATGGATGAACCCTCTTAATGCCCAAATGTTGTTTATTGTCCTAGAAATAATAATGTAAATTTGCTGGGTTATAGGTGTAATGTACAGGAAAAAGATATATACCTGTCAAAAGTCTTCTGTGTTTTGCATATTGAGTATCGGCACTGCACTTTATCTAGGTGCTGTTCTTCAGAAACATAACTGCATGCTTTCTAAAATCTTAATTATATTAATCACTACTGTGCTGTTCTTATCTCTGCCTTTGACACTTTCAGTTGCATGTCCCTCTTCTCTATTCACCAGAAAATAGATTCTTAATTTGGAGTATTTGTTTTTCCCTTAAAAAAGGAGGCACAAAAGATTTTGTCAAAATAAAGAAAAAGTTTAGTCCTCATTGTACAGTCTGAGTACAATTCATTGCAGAAATAAATTAGCTATCTTGTTCAAGGGCCTCCTATTAACTCTTTGCATTCATATTTTTTTCACAATTCTATATTTTCTGTTACTTGTGGGGATTGATATTTGTTTTTCTTGGGTCATTTTGCAGCCTTCTTGACTGCATCTTAACTATTTCCCATGCATTACTGAACTCTAGCCAAATCACTTTAACTAATTTCACATTCATTGAGGTAGCTATTGACAAAGCAAAAATAATGCTAGAGTGCATTAAGAGCTTGAACAGCTTACTGTAGTAGTCAACATGGACAGACCTGTTCTTGTCAATTTAGAATAACAGATTTTGTTACTACTGTTTTACATAGATTCCATTCCTAAAAATGGTCAGTTTTGCCAAATTTTTCAGCTCTTGTTTTACATTTCATTCAGGGATATCTGATTCAAGCTTTTATCTGCCCTCCAAAATCAGTTTTTTCAATAATGGTTCTTTGTCACAATATTTTCACATTTCAAGTGACACCTTTAATCAATCCACTTTTGGCAAAGGTACATGAGGAACTGTCAATAATTCAATAACTAGTGAGCCAAATTGCCCAATTGGCAGCCTTTCAAAAGCACGACATTATTAGCTAAGGCCTTATCCCATGCTTGCTGGATAGGGAGTACATACATACATCAGCCAGTTTGGAGATCAAATGGGTACATCCATCCCAGCCACAGAGATGTGTTTTTAATCATTCTGGCCACAAGCTGATGCTTCTGTATGCAGTTACATTTGAAATATTTATATTTATTTTCAGAAAAAGAAAACAGCAACTTAAGGGCTCTGTAGTGAAATGTGTTAAAACTAGCAGAAAAATATTGAACCTAGAATGTATACATGGTGGCATGACAAGAAAAACAATTTCAGTCCAAAAATATAGTTTTATCATTTCACACGAGATCATAAGTCAAACCATCTAGGAATTGTTCCCAGGCAGTTCTTACAAAGAAAAGAGTGGCAGATTTGGATGCAAGTTCCTTGACCTCTGTCTAGAAAGTTGCATTTTGTCTGAGCCTCAAGTAACTTTCTGTACTAAGACAATTCTATGTATCTAATTACAGCATTAGTGTAAAAATTGTTCCAGCTGTCCAAAAGGTTTTGCTATTTGATGATATCATAACCAGGGTGTTATTAAATCTCACAGCAGCTGGAGACTTGACTCCAGTCAAGCAAGGATCCTATGGAGAGATGTAGTAGAGATGGATTTCCTGCATAACTTCAAATGAAAAAAAAAAGCCTTTTAAAGCAGTTAAAAATTAAGCAGATATTTTTTAGATGAGTCTATATAACCAATTGAAACTATTTATAAACTATTGAAACTATTTATAAATTTTGTATGAAGTTAAAAGTTGCTGGTAAGAATTCATGTGAAATCTAAACACTTTTCACGTAGTAAATCAAATTCTCACAATAAATACATGTATTTCTACCAATAATGTTTCCAGGCTTTGATAGAAGTAATGTTGAAAACATAATGTCAGCAAACTGCTAAGATGATATAAACTTTTCAACTTTGTTCTGAAGATCATTTATTTTGTTAAAAGTGTAAAATGTACCTTTGCAATAAAATAATAGAAAGGACAAAAAGATGATCTTCAGTTTAATTTGCAGTTGGAAGCATGTGAAAGAACTTAAGGTCTTACCTATATTTCTATGTATTTTATACTCAGGCCAAATTATAGTGCTGCTGGACAAAAAAATAATATTATGCAAATAATCCACTGGGATTTTTTAATAACCTCATGAGCCTGGGTGATTTTTTTAAAATACCAGTTACAATAATGATCTTCTATACAAATACAACATTTTAAAGAAAACCATTACTACATAACAGCTTGAATGCAACAGCACTTTAACTGTTTTGTTAAATTCAGAAAAAAATATGGAGTATGTACTCCCCAGAGATATGCACTGATTTCTAGCATTATATCCCTAGTCTTGTTTTCAGTACAATAACACTACATTTTTTACGTGAAGTTTTACTTTCTTATTCTATTCTGAGACTGTTATCCATAGATCTTTTCTCTATATTCACAGAGACAGAAGGAAACTTGGAGCAAAAATAGTTAGAGGATAGAAAAATAAAGTTAGGGAGGGATGGGAAAGCTATTTTTGCCAAATTTAGACGTTTCAAAAACCCTTGGGTTCTGTATTGCAAAATAGACCTGGAAACTTTTGAGTCTGGTCTGCTGTTGCTTTTTTTTTCTTTTCTGAAATAGTTCTCTAGTAACTCCAGAAACAGAGCAAAGATTCACTTTCAGGCAAGAAACATTGATTGCTACAACCCATTAACATTAAAAAAGAAATCTGGAAGCTGGAAAATGCAGGCGAATGAAACATTCTCTTTGGAAATCGCAGGGAAACCATCTGATCTTTTGTGTGTTGAGATCATTTTCAGTATCTATTGAAAGCCTTCTATTCTAGAAGTAGCCATTACTCTGAAATCTCACTGAACAGAATAGAATATACCTGACTGCAACCTGACTGAACAAAATATACATATGCAGTAGTAGACACTGGAAGTAGTGCTTATTCAAATGGATAGCTTAATATATTTCAAAGAGGAAAGATTATATGAGGATTTACAAGATTAAAACCTTTTTCCCCCGCTTCTTGCATACACTCTGAAAGAGTGACATGTCAAAAAGCAATAGTACAAAGACATACTCCTTTCATGAAAAATGCTACAGAATAGAAAAATATCACAATTATCCTCTTTTTTGATATAACTAAGGCCAAAATATCTTAAAAAATGAAAGAGGATTTTTGAAAACATTTATGAGCTTGGATATTCCAGGAAAAAAAGAAATTATCAATGCCAAATGATCTGTTATGCTCCCTCTAGCATCTCAGGTAATGTATAGCTGCCGCCACAGTGGTGCATCTCCATCAGGAGGCATAAGCAGTGCTGCTTTTCCATCTCTGTTCCTGAGGGAAAGTGGTCTATTGTAGCTTCAGAAGACTGACTTTCCCTACTCACCCTGGAGAGCTTGTTCTGGTATATAGCGTCCTTTAATAGATGGGCTACCACTAGGCCAAGTCTGACTCTTTGCAATGATAATGATTTCTGCATGCTTGAATAGTGAAGAACTCCACAGGAATTCCACAGGAATTTTTTACTATACTCAAAAGTAGTTTAATCTAATCACTTTTCTGTTGAAAACAAAACTCTAAAATATTAGCTAAATTGGACTTATCCATCAGTTAATTTAATGAAAACTAGTTCTGTTACAAGGATCTTACTGATACCTGTCCTTTTCTAATTTCATTAAAATATAATCCAACTTGTCTGACTATAAAACTAGCTTGACCATTACTGAACCTATTGCCTCACGTGGAGATAAATTAGTTCTCTCTTTCAGATATTTTTGGGAGTCCGCTTGTCCAACATTTACAGCTTTTCATGCTAATGACTCTTCAATGACTAAATATGACCAACCTGAAAAAAAAAAGGAAAGAAAAAAGATTACTTTGTAGAAAGGAGTTCATTAACACACTAGCTGTTTAACGTGTTATGATGATACATTTATAAACATTCATTAATTGCTTTTTATTTTTTTGATTGTTTTCTCCATACTTATCTAAATCTATCAAACTATTTGAGCCGATGTGCTCAGCTACCAGGTTTGGATAGCTGCCTTCTTTGGCTTCTAAATACAGTCATTCATACAGCCTATGCATACATGTACATATCAATATACCTTCATTCTTATATACAATATTAAAGATAATATTTCTTACTGGTATTACAGATGTTTGATATGCACTTTTAAATATAATATCTTCATATTTTATTACATCAGCAGACATCCAGTCCTGACTATTCATTGACCTGCAGTTAAATTTAAAAAGTTTATCAAATGTAATTTATCAAAATTCCTACCATTAGAATTAACCATTTAATATTTTAGATGAGACCTAGGGGCTCACATGTTATCATCATTTTTATTTATGTCTGAATATTTACTTTTGAATGTGTAAACTACAAAATCTTATGTTGTTGAATATCAAACCCTGATAGATCTTGTCAGCCCAAACAACAGTACCTACAGGGTTGACTGGGGATGTGTTCTCAAGTTCATTTTCCCAAACAGCCATATAAATAATTATGCAGTGCTCCCTAGATCCCATACCCAGTAGCTCAGTAATCAGGGTACACACTCAGGAGATGGAGACATGAGTAAAACATTCATTGTCGGTTGACTGTGGATGTGTTCTCAAACTCATTTTCCCAAACAGCCATATAAAAAGTTGTGCAGTGCTCCCTAGATCCCATACCCAGTAGCTCAGTAATCAAGGAACACACTCAGGAGATGGAGACATGAGTAAAACATTCATTGTCAGTCAAGCAGTAGAAGCTCACTGTGTTTATGGTTATGGTCTCAAACTTTCTCTAGAAACAGACAACTTTGCATGTGTTCACTACTGTAGACTCCTTTCCTGTTAAATAAATTCCACATGAACCTTTCAAAAGAAAAATATCTGTAATCACATCCTTCAAAGATGAAAATAGATGATTGTCTTTTGCAGTCAAGGGAGATATGTTTTTCAGTGTCAGCTATGAATCTCGTCTCATATTCTCTTCATTATAACATAAGCAAGCTCACTGAGATGATATACAGTCTACATCTTAAGTGCTGTATCTCTTTGCTGTATGTCTTTGCTGTAGTGCTGTATCTCTTCAGCAACTCACAGTCCTTATAATTAATTCTTTCAATGGCCTTGTGAAGCAAACAATAGACACTTCAGTGCATGTGACAGAGGTGACAAGTTGAGGCACAAGAAAACAAGGTGATTTTTTATGCTTATTATGAGGGAAGTCATAATAAGACTGAAAAGAGAGAAAACTGGCTCCTGGTTCATATAGGGTTTGTTCTATAATAGCCCTACAACACTTGTGTCTCCTTGAGCTCTTCGCATTGCATATTGAAAGTAAAATGAAAAGGCAACCACACAAGACACAGCTAACTGAGGATCCCAACAAAGCACTATCTGGATAGTTTGGGCCACACTTGTCCTATTTTGTTTTTTCACTGCAATTTAAATAACTGAACTCTTACACCAGCGTTGTGTTAGTGAAATGTCCTTGATTGACCTGGAACTTTTTCTTAGCTCACAACACATTCCATGTGTTTTCCCTGTGGGATTAAAAAGTGAATATCATTTTTCTGTCTCAATTTATTACATCAAATTATTACATTTTGCATATGGACTTGGAGAAATAAGTTATTCTACAACAACCAAATGGATAAAGACTGATGTCCTACTTCCATTGCAAAAAGGCCAGTTCACTCTGTTTGATCTTCACTAGTTTAATTATATGTCGTATATATTAGACTCACTGAATGTAGACTACATATCTCTTCTTCATGATCACGGCATTGCAGCCTCATTTTCTGATCTGTCCATTGGCTTCCTGCCTGGGTTTAGATTGATTTGAAGTTAAACATTGATTTGCAAGTTTTTGGCTTTTTCACAGTATTTAATTTTTTTTTCTCCAGTGGAGAAGAAAATCCTTTACATAAACTGTAACAGAGGCAATAGAAAGACATCTAGAGACAGGCAGGCTTATGTTATGCCACAGGCTGAAGCTTTGTACAAACATGCGCAAGGGGATAGTCTCAACGCAACAGAGCTCACTGCCTAAATAAGGAAATAGATCCTATTGCTTCAGTCTTTTAGGGACATCTCAAAATAAAAAGTTATGATAAGCAAGATTTATGATGGGAAGGTTAAATTTCATTCTACATGTTTTGAGGTACTGCAGTACAATGGTCTGTAAAAGAAATCATTCTGCTGCACTTAGCCCTTTTATATGTAATTTTTAAAATAGATTTGAAAGTATTACTTGAAAGCAATAACCATAGTACAGTCTCAAATGTGAAAACAAAATCTAAAAAAAAATCCCTATAACAAAGAATTTTTAATGTTCTGGCAAAAAACACCTTTTTGTTTGTTGGTTTGTTTATGTAAATTTGTCTGCAATACTTTTGAAAACATGTTTAGCCTCACCAAAAATAAATAAATAAAAGGAACAAAAGAATAATCTAACTTTTCAACCAGTTTGGTTTTCAGTAGGCAGTTTTAGAGCTTAAATAGAATAGCTAATTTAAAGCAGTTCTAGGGTATCTATATTTTGAATAGAAAAATGCTATCACAGACTTAGGCTGAAGATCCAATTGTCATAGAATCACAGAATCATAGAATCATAAAGTTGGAAGGGACCTCTAAAGATTATCTAATCCAACTCCCCTGCACACGCATGGTCACCTAGAGTATGTGACAAAGAATTGCCCCCAAGTAGGTTTTAAAATTCTGCAGAGGAGACTCCACAACCTCTATGGGGAGCCTATTCTAGTGCTCTGTCATTCTCACTGTCAGGAATTTTTGGTGCTTTTTAGCTCAAATTCCTGATGTCTCTGGAAGGCTTATTCACATCAGCAAATATTATTTTTTGCAAAGGAAAGATATGAGGTAAAACAGAGTTGCTGCAGTAGTTACACCTTTCAATAGCTTTAACAGTTGCACCTTTCACTATTTATACTGAGAATGCCAAGCTATGCCAAATACATTTTTTCTTGGCACACTGTTTTTAACTAATATACTATTTCACACTAGGTTCACATGACCTTCCACAACCAGTAGCAAATATCAGCTCCATACATTTCAAAAATATTCAGACATTTACTGTTGAAGCTAGCAAGACTTCTGTATTAATAGCTACTAGATAAAGAGGTATGTCAGTGTGCAACTGGGAGGTTGACAAGTCTGCCTGAGCTCAAAGAGAATGTATCTTTAAAATAATAGGCAAATGTTTTTCTTCAAAGTTTTAGCATGTTTGCTTCAGGCAAAACATATACTATTAAGAGGGTCAGTCTAAGCAACACTTGCACAAGATCTCTGAAACATCTTTAGCTTTCAGTGATTCATTAAAGCACAAATTTTGATTTACTTGACTTGGCTTATTCAAAAAAAAAAAACCAAAACCTTTGTTTTGATTACCTATATCAACTGTCTAGATTTACTGAAACAGTAACAGAGTCACTGAAGGCCAAGAAGAGAGGTAATGTAGGGAGTACGGCTACAGATTACTTCTACTGGAAACTACTGAACTCAAAACCGGTTTTCTCATTCAACACCATTCTACCATCCAGAAACAGAATCTCATATGCCTGTATGTGCACAGTTAAAGGCAAATAAGTAAGGTTAGGTATGTGAAAAGGTAAATAAGGAGTAGATTTCTTATTTATTTAGGAGTAGAGAGAGGGGAAGAACAGTCCCTGGCTGTCTGAGCCATAGGAGAGGCTGGAGACTGGGAAAAAGAAAGGTCAGAGGGACCTTGGGAACCCAGAACTCATTATTCTGATTACTAATTTGTGTGCACCTTATAGAAGAAGATGAAAAAGATGAAGTTGACATGATTTTTATCAGCAAGGCTGCCTTGTAGCCTCCATTAAAATAAAGAAGTATAATCTTGATGGTGCAAAATGAGAGCCCGCAAATCTCCTGCCAAGAGGCAGACAAGGAAAAACCAGTCCCTGGGCCTTCCCCTTTAGGGAGATTTGCCAGGTGAAACATTTTAGGTTTTCTGCACCATTTATATAAACATATCTCTCTCCATTTCATAATCATAGAGGGTTTAAAGGTGTTTTTTTTTTCTTTGTATTCTTCCATGCTTCTCTGCTAGTTAGGGAAATAAATTGCCATCACTTTACATACATTGGTTGTCCAGCTTTAGAATTTGTCTTTTAAGGAAGCATGGTAATAATCTTCGCATTTTCTCACCAGTATTGTATTGCACTGTTGCGGCCAAATTTTACGGTTGCAGAAAGCATTAGAAGACCAGGCCAAGAGGCACTTTGACTTTGATTTAATATGAAATTTTACATTGCATCCTTACTGTAATTATTTGGCATGCTTCGCTTTTCACAGTGACTGCAGAGGCACTCCTCCAGTCCCTCAAGAACAGTAGTGTCTGATATAAACAGAATATTATTCAGATCCAGGGAGGCCAGTCAGTCAACAACATGTTCATACAAGATGTAGTATTATTAACTGCATTTCATAAATCATAGCTCTGCAGACTCCTAGTCTAATCTCCTCCTTGTTTCTTGCCAGGATTTTTATTTCTTTTTCCTTTCCTCGTTCAAAAATCATTTCCCTTTTAAAATTTGGTCAATTATTTATAGGAGAATACAAAGGGCATAACATTTAACAAATCAAAGAAGCGCAGATTCCCTGCTTACAGCAACTTTGAATGTCAAGGCTTGATCATGCTGTGTAGGCACAACTCAGACTACCATGCTTTGGCAAGATAAAATTGCTCTGGATCTTCCAGGCTATCGTAGAAGAGGACTACACCCTTCTCTATCTTTCTTTTGGAAGCTGCAGCTTATCTTTTCACTACATCTGACCTGCTTCTTGTAAGATAAGGAAACACATTTTTCATTCCCCAGTTCCTATCAAACACACATTTTATACAATCCCTCTGCAACAGTTTTTTTCTCATAGCTAACCAATAGAGAAATCAAAAGATGAAATTAGTAAAATGGCAGCCATTTTAAAAGAAAATGGAAAGCTGTAAGGAGCAGTTTTCATCCAAACATATAAAGGACACAATTTTTCTCAGTGTTCTCTCCTGGCAAAATACAGAGATCTTATACAGAAAACAAAACTACTAAATCACTAAGGCTGCAGTAAAACCAGCTACTTAGCCACTTTTTTTTTCTTCCTTTTTTTTTTTTAAGTGCAGTATAATTATGGATATTTCACAATTTGCCTTTTATATCTTTTACAGGGCCTAGTTACAGCCAAACCCATGAATAAATTTGTATCAAAAATGAAGAAAAACAGAGCTGGAACTGCATAGGGAAGATTACGATAGAGAGATGGACTTAGGTGACTGAATTCTAGCTTGAATACAAAAGTAGTGAATGCAGATGTCCAGGAAGAGAGTCACAGTGAGAAGAGACGGAGAATAGGGTTCCAGGAGTAGGTAATAGTAAGTCTGCCAGGGAGGCCCCATAGCGAGCAAATCTAGGAAGCAACCTGAGCAAGAAGTATCAACCGCATACATAGGTATGTTGAAAACAACCACTTTTATTCTAAAGAAAATGTATCAGCTACTTTCCTCACTGAAACATGATGTAAATACCATACTCTTACTGGCATCCCTAGAGGATATGTTCAGCCAATGCTCAACATGGCACTAGGAGAATCTAATTTATCATTTTTGCCATTTCTATTACTATTATTCCTCAGGGAATAAAAAAAATATCCCTGCAATTTAAACTTTTTTTCTGCTTCCTTCTTGTTTAAACTCAATGCAAGTCCAAAGAAATCATCTGGGATTTCAGGCATAGAGACTTGTCAATCCCTCTGCATGAGAAACTGAAGTCCTGGTACAAATAGTGGCTTGTCTACATTTCACATCTGGAGAACTTTATAGTTAAGAATGGAACTAAAGCATGAATTCTAAGCATTAATTTTTTATTTGTTTATTATGCTGCAAGATATCCCACACTAGGCAAAGCGCTTTTCTACAGAAACAGAACACCAGAGAACACTCTGCAAAAATGAGAGGTCTTAAAGCCACAAGAATAAATGATTATTTTCCTTTTGGTGGTTAAACTGGAATATCAAAACAGAATACTTATTCTCAATTCAACTCAACTTTTATTTAATGTTTTCTTAACAATAAAAAAAGGATATTTTCCTTCATTTGAGGGACCTAATCAACTAAAATGTTTACTGATCTGGTGAAAGATTGTGAAGAATTTGATGTTCTGAACTTTTCTTTGTTGTTTTTAGTAGATCTTGTTCATAACGCAGGCTTAACTTTTGAGATTTCAAAATATCACAGGCTTTATAGCTTCAAGTCAACTCTACTAAATATAGAAATAGTTTGCTTTTGTTCCTACCAGTCTCATTTTCCAGGTAGCAAAATTGTGCTTTATTTTCCAAGGATCTAAGATGTATTCATTACAATATATTTAGTCCTGAATTGATAGTACATGCTCAGGTAATTTAGAGGTCTTTATCAAAACTGCTCTGGTGGCATTTGCTGATCTCAGATTCTCCAATCCACCTCATATAGGGACAAGGGGGTGAATTAAAAATTGGTATCTCTGGTATCCATTCTGTTTATTTATTCATTCATTCATTCATTCATTCATTCATTCATTCATTCATTCATTCATTCATTCATTTTACTTCTCTGATATTTTGTTTATATGTACTTTTCTTTCTTAAAAATATCAACACTATCTTTACTATTAGCTGCTAATAATGACTAAGCTTTAAACTAGGCTTCTAGTGTTTCTTCTCTCTATCACCTGAGGATCCATTTTCTATTAAAAGAAAGAAGAGGAAATATTCACATATTGTTCTTCGTGATGTCATCAGCTTTTGATTAAAAGCACTTTGTTGCCAAACGGGGTTCGGCAAGCCTCGTTCGCTAGCTGGACTGACCTGGGGTTCTACTCACCCCAGGGCCCTAAAGCATAGATGCCAATATGCAGCAAAATGGTGTTTATTGCGTCGTTCGATTTGTTTATATACTCCCAGTAGGGTAGGGAGATTCACCTACTGCCCAGTTAGTCGGCATGGGGTTATCAGTAACGTAATTAATTATGCCCCTAGCTTCCCATGACATCACGAGATCTTCCGAACGCCATTCCCTATGCTCTATGACCTATGCTATACTACATCATCTGCTTTACGTAAGCTCTCTACCTTATTAAGCCCCTGAAAACCCTGATAGATTCCCACACCACTTTCCCCTCATAGGTCACTAAATTATATAAATTATTTTCTTCATATTTAAGTAAAATTCTCAATAGATTCTATGCAGACCTCACATTCCCAGCTTGTTCATAAGGCTGAGAGAAGAAGAGAATATGGTCAAATATAAACAACCGTATAAGCACTTGCCTTTTGAGTTATTACAAAAAATACATCACTTTTAGCTTCATTGACTCAACGAGCTCTTCAGTAGACATCATTTAGATATGGTTCTTGAGAAAAATATAGCAGGAAAAATCTAGTAGCCTTATGTAGAAGTCAATGTTGTTGTTGTTTTCTTACTTTTTGTGAAATTTTCTCACAATTCATTAGTTGTGCATAACCAGAAACTCTCATCTTCCCTAACATGCATGAAGGGTGCGGCTGTAAAAGAAGATAAGAGACAGTTACAGGAAAAACTGCCAGCTGGAAAGAGTAATCGATATAGCAGAGTAGTAGGAAAGGATACAGCTGGAGAAAGAGACTTGTAGACAAGAGAAATAACCAGAACTGGCTGCCTAATGAATAAGAAGGATTGGGAAAATGTGTATGTAAATCCATGCTGAAGTTACAGGAATTTCAAGGAGTGCTTTGAGTAAGGACAAAACATTCTCTGTTTGCCACGAAAGTTTTCATTTCTGAGTCAGGTCAGTGAATATACTTTATATAGGGAATCCATTAAATCAAAAAATGAAGTTGAGACTTTTGCCTTGGTAGAGAAAGCCTGAACTATTTATAATTGACCAAAAGGAGAAAGAATATCTTATTGAGCAAGGTATTTTGCAGGGACCTAAATCACCTTGTGTTTGATTCATAGCTCTGTCACTGATCTATTGCATGACCTTAGGCAAGTCATTTCACTGTTATGCCTCAGTTAACCTGTCTATTATAACAATATGACAACACTGAGTTTTATTGGGCTTCAAGATGAGGAAGCACTTGTTTCCTAGAGCTAAATCCCCCCTGTGATGTGAGAAAAGCCGGTGATGAATACAATCCATTGTCCAAACTGAGTAAATGTACTTATATGTTTGAAAATAATGATTTCAAGCTTTAACAGCCTGTTATTTTTTAGTATTACTATTTTCAGTTTAAACTAGTAAGTGATGTGGAAAAGATTGATTAAACAGAACCATGAGTGCGTCCTAATGTAAACTACAGACTGGATGTACATGGGTCTCTGTACATCAGAAATTTGAGTCCCTTTCCAGTCCCTCCAGCATGCCTCTGGCCATAGAAGCCAGAGTCTAGCCCTAAATTAATAATTAGCACTTTCAGCTTAAGCTCTCCAAGAAATGTCAAAGGGCAGACAGAAGTAGTAGAAAATGTTAGTGGGCAGTGTAGAAATGCCAAGAGATTTATACTCAGCATTCCTGAAAAGCAGGAGTCGAATATCAAGATTTAAATAACCCACTTGCAAGACCTTTCACATCAATTTGACTGTGGTGGGAGAATAAACTCTATAGGGATAGACTCTTTAGTATGTCTTCAGAGGTAATAAGAGGAACCCACATCAGTATGCATGTGAGGAGAGAAAGGGCTAAAAAAGCTGCATTTGCAAGTGCATATATAGCAGGTTATGCTTACCCTAAGCTGTGTCTGCCTTTTGAATTTAGTAGAAGAAAGGGAAGCCTCAAGCTTTCCTATGAACATCAGGAAAATAGATTCAATGCAACAGTAAAATTATCAGGAATGTGTGTTATATTAAAGGCTCCTTGTAAAAATCTTATCTTCCAATACAGTGTGCCAATGCACTTTTCCTTTGAGCTAGTACTGCCCATGTTCACTATATTTTTAGAGATAAACCTAATAACACATTATGGGCACATTTTTGGTGAAGGCCCAAACCAGCATCCAATTTTATACACATAATTAGTCCTAAGCATGACATTTTGGGTGTAATTACCTAAATCCTGCCATTTCCTCCTGTAGATATGTAATTAAATTAGATTTAAAAACATCATCCATGAATGGAAAAAAAAATGTTCTGAGCAACATATTTTACAAGTACTAAATATCCTAAACAAGTAGGCACTTATTTTTGCAATACTCCTTAGTGTTGTAATATGCCACTGAGTCAGCTGGAGAAGACCATCTGATCTAATATTAACCATATCAATTAAGTTAAAAAAGGACATTTATAAAGATATATTTGAATAACTATATCAAAACACAACACCAATTGAAATCCTTGATTTCTAAATTTCTTGATACAAGCTATTTCTTGAGATTAGTTTTTTTAACTTTACATCAGGATACTAAGTAGTCAACATAAGATTTGTGAAATTCTGCTTGAAAATATGGAATACAAAGTGTTCATGCATGGAAAAACAAAACAAACAAACAAACAATGTAAATACCTGAGAGATCAGAATGGTAAGGAATCATATACCATTTCATTTCAATCATTACTAAATATGCATATGTGTATAAATACAGAGGTATATAATATTTATGTGTTATAAACTTATATTTTTATTTTATCTATATTTATATAAATGAAATAATTTTAGAAGAAACCACAATTTTAACCACAGTGTTTGGGTCAGATAATATATACCGTTGTGCTCTGCAAAAGCAAAAATAAGAAAAATTTTTCCAGTTCATAAACTGAAGCGACCATGACCATTGATTGTAATCACATTAGAAGAGACTATTCTAAGTATAAAGATGTTTTGCTTTGTTCAGACACCCTCTTGTACTATCTAAAGTTTTCAGTCAGTTGTATGCATTAAAATCCATAGCAGCATTTTACCACTACATAAGTATGCTTCCAGGGCAGAGTGGCCCCAACATTCACGCCATGACTAGGTTCAGCCTTGAGCTCAGCACTCCAGCACCATGTCCAAATTTAGCAATTCTGTGCTCAACCTGCAGAGTACACCAGTCTCTGGTCTTCGGGCTCACAGAGCTTCCCTGCATGCACATGCATGCACACACGTGCAAACATGCAGATTGTCTGCTTATTTCTGGGTGCCGAGTGCATGAGGCATCATGCTGCACAGGGAGTCTGAAAATACTCATCACATTTTGCCTTGTCAGAAAGCCAGTCAAAGGACATGCTGAAGACTAGGTGATGTTCAAATCCTACTGAGGCTGAAGCATGGGGAAGGGCTGAAAGCCATCTCAGGACATTAAGATTTCCTTCCGTATGTGCTCCCTAGTGGAAATATAAGCATCATTAGGGACTTTGCTGGAAGAATTGAGGCACCTAGAGGGTTAGGCAGCAGCTGAGCTGGAATTTTGAAGATCAGAGTGGTGCCAAAATGGGGATTTTATTATCGGGCCTTATTTAGATACCAAAATAACTTCAATTAGTTGGCAAATTTGAAACTGCTCCTCAGGAAAAAAAAATCTGGCTTCAATTGTGGCTGCTGAGCAGCTTCAAAAACCTGGCCTTGTACAAATACCCTGTAAATGTAAGCAAATACTCTTCTCCTGCTGGGTTTTCAGATCTAGTGCAAACAACCTGAGACTTCATAAACACACATAGCTTTTCACTTATCCTATAGTTTGTCTTGTATTAGGTCACTTGCCAGCAGTCAGTTAAATAGGGAAAAGGAAGCAGACTTATTAGTTAAGTTTATTTATTACGACAAAAGGAAAATCATGAAAAACCAAAGTTGTAAATGGTATTTTATTCCTGATAAGTAATAAATCAGTAGGATTTCACTGCCCACATGGGGACCTGTAGTTAAATAATTAATGATAAATAATGAGCCTCATAAATGTTCCCAGTGCTTTTGGAGCAACTATTTATGCATGAGCTCATTCTACAAATTCTCCTGCTGCTATAATCATGATAACCTGTTGTCCTTAATGCATTATAAAAACATAAAATGATAACACTAACTATCTCTGTGGTTAAGTTTATACTGTTCATTGCCAGGTTAAACTAATTATTCACTGCCTCCAAGGCAATGCTGGGTTAATATTTCAAATTGATGAATCTTCTGTCATGATAAACTTAGCATGTAGTGTGTTGTCATGCATTCCACTGACGTGGCCTTTGTCTGAGAAATAGACAGAATTACTGAAAGAAGCAAGCAGGGTTAAAAGGCTCTAAACCTTTGCATTCTGGGTCACAAATATTGAAAAAAAAATCTAAACATTTGTAGATCATAGCATCATAGAATCCTTAAGGTTGGAAAGGACCTTTAGAGATCATCTAGTCCGACTCCCTTGCCCACGCAGTGTTAGCTAGAGCATGTGGCACAGGATTGCATCCAAGAAGGTTTTAAAGATCCCAAGAGAAGGAGACGACCTCTCTTGGCAGCCTGTTCCAGTGCTTTGTCATCCTCACTGTCAGGAACTTTTTCCTTCATTTCCTGTGGAACTTTTGATGATTCAGTTTGTGGCCATTTCCTCTAGTTCTATCAGTGGCCACCACTGAAAAAAAGGGCAGCCCCATCCTCCTCAGTCCCTCTCTAGAGGTAATTATACACACTGAAAAGGTCCCCCCCTCAGCCTTCTCTTCTTCAGGCTGAACAGGCCCAGCTCTCTCAGTCCTTCCTCATAGAGCAATTTTTCTAGGACCCTGATCATCTTCATAGCCCTGCACTGAACTTTCTACAGCAGCTCCACATCCCTCTTGTACTGGAGAGCCTAGAACCAGACACAGTACTCCAGATGTGTGTGGCCTCCCAGGGCTGAATAGAGGGGAACAATCACCTCTCTCAGCCTGCTGGAGATGCGCTTCTTAATGTACCCTAGAATTCCATTGGCCTTCTTGGTCATGAGGGCACACTCCTGCCCCTCATGGTTAACTCGTTGTCCATTATGACGTCCAGGTCCCTCTCTGCAGAGCTGCTCTCCAGAAGGTCAGTCCCCAGCCTGTGCTGAAGTTTGGGGTTATTCCTCCCCAGGTGCAAGTTATTTCTCCCCAACCTGTGATCATTATTCACTATCCCTGTTCTGGCGACTAGAAAAGTCCAGACCACTCTTGAAGGGTAGTCTCTATATTTATACATCTGAGAATATCCTGTGTCTTGAGAACCCATTCAGTATTGTGCTGATATCTATGTTTTCTTTCTTTCTTTCTTTCCTTTCCCTAGGGCCTAATTTTCTAGCTATTATCTCATGAATTTCAGAAGATGCAATACCAGGAACTTTACTAATTCCAGTACATTCCGTGGTTTATCTTTTCTTTTCTTTCTTAAGTATCCAGCATGTCTCTACAATGTACCTTGTTCTACTAGGGATGATGTAGTAATTACGGTTGTCTTTGGTTTCTGTCTGTAAATCCCAAGAACAGTCATTCTACAAATTACTAAAATAATTTTAATACTGATGTTCAGCGTTTTACAGAAATGCATTGTTTTACCTGCAAGTCCTTGTAAAGAAGGGATCCTGCCCTCCTGTACACACGGGGTCACCCCCATCTTGCCCCACTACCTCCACCTGTGTTGCACAGAAAGCCTGAGGTCACTTTTGCCTAAATCTGCTGCCCTGTTGAGGTAGGTTTGCTTCCAGCCCCAGTTTGTCTCAGGCTCAGCCTCTGATCTCCCCAAGCAGAGTGAAATAAGGATGTCTTTCCTCACTTGCCTTTCACAGAGAGGTCAAACATCCTCAAAGTCTTGTTTGTGTTGTCTGAATAGAGGCACAGAGGCTCTGAGTGTGTAGTTTTGCTATGGAAATATTAACAGGTTAAATTATTTTGTTTCTTTGAAATTATTTGTCTGTTTTAATATCAGACTTTTTTTTTTAAAAAAAAAAGGTCTTGAATTTCATTCACCTAGGATATGAGGGCTTGAATTTGAAATAAATTTCCATGTATGTATGGCTTAGGAAGTATGGCAATTTTTTCCTGAATATTACCAGTTGCACAAGCTCTATAATTAATTGCTTGTGTGTAGGTTAAAATAATATATATTTATATATAATAAAAAATTGATTTGTTATATTTTTCACTATATTTTTGTTTCACAAAACCCTATGTTTCCCTTTCAAATAGCATGTTGAAATTTGCCTTAGAGAAATAAAAAATGTAAAAGACAAACACCTAGAATAAACCACAAAGAAGCAAGCTATGCTATTGTTATATGAGAACGCCTGTTTCTTGGTGCTGCTGATTCTGCAAGAGAAAGTTTTAAAAGAGTTACTGAAGTTGAGTCACACTCCCTTCTGTATAAAACTACCCTCAGCAGCTGTAGCTCTGTGCGCTGAACATTTTCTTAATAACGTCAAATGGACCATACTATGGCTTTTCATATTGGTATTGTAGTACAGTATAAATTTGAGGTGTTAATGCTTCACATGAAACTAGAAGGAAGATAAACTTCAGTAGAAATAATCTTGAATATGTATGCTTGAAGTGTAAGTGAATGTATACTTGAATATGTATACACACATGGATTCATGCACATACACTCATATATACATAGATATATCAGAGAATACATATTTATTATAAATAAGTCTAAACTTGATTTTTTAAACTCAGAACTTCTCTGAGTTAGAAATTGGTATTTTTAAACTGAAATCAATGAGAAAGAGAAAATGGTGGATTTGAAGGAGAGAGTCTTAGAGGCAAATACTCTTTCTGTCATCAGGGTGGGAAAATAATATCCATCTGAATGAAGTAACCTGCAGGGAGCTCTAGCTATGTTCCTTCCTAGGTTTGCCAAAGTTTAATCTGAAAAAGGTTCTCTGAAGCTCCATTTTGTGCCAGATTAGAAGCACACCAAGTCTGGTTACTGAATGTTACATGAAAGTCATAAACTTCCACCTGAGAGGTGATAAGTTCTTAAGACCCACTAGCTGATCATTCAGTGAATATCCTAACTCCATGTTCTAGATTAAACCACACCATATGAGGCCTTCATGAACAACACTGAGTCTTTCGGGAGAGCTCATAGGACAATTTAAACAATTGTCATTGCAAAGTGAAGTTTCTTCACTTTACTTTTTTTAAGTCATGAGACATAGAAGCCATATATTCCCTCTAAAATGAGCCTTGTAGATGTTCTCTTGGAAAATCAGCTCAACTTGCGCTCCTGCTAAGCCCATGGCCTCAGTAACTTTTTGTTGCAATGATTTTCACAAAGTAATAATAAAAAAGTATTTTCTTTAATAGGTGTTAAATCTGATGTCTTTGATTGAATGTCCCTTGTTCTTTATTGTATAAGACTAAATGAGAGCTCATGATTTATTTTCTCAATATCATTCATTATGTTAGTCATCTTTATCTTGTCTCCTTTGAATTTTCAGCTTCCTCATAAGTTTCAATATTTTCAATAGCTCCTCTCACATAAAGCTTTTGAATCTCTCATTATTTTTGATGTTCATTTCTGAACACTACTTTGCTATCATTTCAAAGATGTTACCAGCACTGCATGAAGTCATCTGGTTGAGAGTGGACCACTAATATTTTAAGTATTGTTCAGTACTCTCAAAACTTTCAAGCACTTTTGTTCATTACTTTAAACTATCTGAAATGCCCATAGTGGTTTTGAAATGTTCCTAGCTGTATATGCTTTCATGGCGTTCTCCTCTGGAATTTGTAAGACATTTTTCAAAGGGGTCTCAGCCAATTCCATTGTTTGACCTGAAATTACGGCTAGATGCAGCCACAGTCAGGATATTAGATATGTGAGGGTGAAGACAGTACATGAGGGCCATGTTCAGGACTCTTCTCCCATCAGGAGATTAGGAGACATGCTGAACATGGGCAACTAGAGTGAGGCAGCTTGTACATAACGCCATGCTTCTAATAGCTAGCAAATGCAACTACTAAAACATATTATTAAAAAATGTTTGGTTTGGTATAGCAAGTAATGAAACAATTATGTAATAAAATAATTAAAATAACAAAATAATTTTTTGGTTTTTTTTTTTTGGTTTTTCTTTCCTGTCTGCTTTGATGAGGAAGAATACTCATGGAGTCACTTTCAGTCAAGGTATTCACATTGGAGGCTGTTATAGATTGCAAGGCTAGGAATTTGAATTTTATTCTTATCGAACCAGCACTATGCTCAGGCATTTGAAGTTTCACTCAGGTTCTGGAGGTCCAGCTTTTCATCCACAATAGCACAATGGGTACTCTGAAGGTACAGGAGGACACACCACTTGCTGGGACCCCATTGCCTCTGGCAAGTTTGTCTCTCCAAAATTTTTGGAGCATAGCGCAACTTTTCTACCAAAAAGCTTCTTTAAAACCACATTATATATGAGTCTACAGGATTTTCCACTAACTTTGCATGTTAAAGCACTCTTGTACTTTACCTTTTTGTGCTTTTTGCACAAAGTTAAAGCACTCTTGTGTATCTGATGTTACTTTAAGACTATGTCCTACCACACCGAGAGTATCCCAAGCAGTCTGAAGATCTTTACTTCTTACCATGTGAATAATGAAAATAGACAGATGTCTACTATTAAGATAAACCACTCAGTGGAGGTTCCTTGCATTTTGTGAACTGAGAAATAGAAGCTCCCCACACCACCAGCTATGGATTATCTCACTGAAAAATCATAGAATAGCAACAAACTATTAATTATCTTTCCCTACTATAAACTACTGAAATCACTCTGTAAATGTTTTTCTTTTATAAAGATAAACACTTCTGTCACATAGTTTGTGTAATTAATCATTTTTCAATTTAAGGGACCATCTCATTTTCACTGGGAAACAGTTTATAAAAATACTTGAGAGTGAAAGATCACTAATAAAGTTTTCAAAGTACACTCTATGTTTCTTAGCTTAAACAATCACACAGTATTTGTGGAGTGTTTGCACTGACATTCAAACTATGTCAAATTAGGAGCTAGACTTCTTTTCACAGAGGAAATGAAATGAAAATGGACTTGGGAGCTCTCCAATGATTCTCAATTTAGCTTCTGTAAAAGAAATTTAAACTTGCAGAGAAAGGTTGTTGGAAATAGCTTTGTCAGACAAGAAGTAGGAAAGAGATGATTAAAAGGCTCTGATTATGTTCATT
Organism: Nothura maculosa; assembly: GCA_032353885.1. Taxonomy (NCBI): domain Eukaryota; kingdom Metazoa; phylum Chordata; class Aves; order Tinamiformes; family Tinamidae; genus Nothura; species Nothura maculosa. The sequence goes on along the minus strand of JAUBOD010000819.1, from coordinate 7,075,406 downwards.
CCCAAGTCTAATCATATTAGTTTTAAACACAATACCATTAGAAATCATTAGAAATTACTTCTTCATCTTTCTTGTATTCACATTACAAAATAAGTTAACAATATATAGAAAATACATTTATCATGTATGTGCAACCTCCCTTGGCTGCTCTGTGACTACATTCTCACAAACAATTTTTAGGATTCCAAGTCCCTGAGCATCAACAAGCTTGTGCTGTTTCACACGTGAACCTGCAAGAAAACAATGTCTTCCTTCCTTCACTGTTGCTATGGGATTTTTCTGTAAGAACTGAAGCAATCTACTTCAAAATCAGTTTTTGTATTCCTAACTCCATCCAATTTACCATCTGGTGGCCTTGAAAGACACGAAATGAGAACTTCATTTGAAAAGATTATTTTTTTTCTTGTGATTTCTGTGATTCATATGCTACATTTTAAAGTGTAGAACCAGAAAACCCATGACATATCTTTTTTAAAATGCAAGTTGTGATGTGGTTTGATATGGAAGTATAATCGGCATTTTCTGAGCACTAACATACTGTTGCAAGCAACCTAAACTTCTGAACCAAGGAAGGGATCCTCTTTCCAAATGCTTTTCACCAAAAATATTGTTTCTTTCAGATGATTGAACTTTTCAATCAAAAGGTTTTCAAAAGTTGAGGATTTTCCCCTTTTTGTTTTCCTAAAGTGTTAAGCAACCCTAGCCCTCCCAATAGCTGATACACAGGTATACCACTATCACTTTTGTTTGATTCCTTGTTATATGCATCATGTTCTCAAATTTTCCATCTGTTACAGAAAATGTGACCCGGAAAGAAATAGAACCATGCAGAATTTAAACTATATTTCTGTAATATTACAACAGATGAGAAAGACAGAGATTATCAAATTGACTACATTCGTTCCTTAATGTCCGTTGTTCTGCTACATATATCTTGTATAATCCCTTGCATAGGATAGAGAAAATGCCAAAACACACCAAGAAAAACAAATTAAATAATAACAGTCCGATAAATAATGGAAGTGTGATGTTTCATGTGGGATTCAACCGTAAACTGAAATCACAGAGTCCCAGCCAGATGGTCAAGACTTAATTTCAGATAAGAATATGTCCAAATACGTACTAATGGAATGATCTGAAATTTGAGTTGATCTTGTTTTGCTGTGTGACTTTTATTTCACAGATATTTTTGCATGGGAACCAAAATATTTCTCACTTACTTGATTTATAACGAGGTCATACTTTATCAAGCTCTTTGCAAAGCAGATGTGGATACAATGAAGAAAGAGAGTGCTGATCTCTTCATTACAAGTATACATGGGTAAAATACAGTAATAAAGAGGATATGTTTGTTCTCATGTCACAATAATGTGTGTTCAAGGATTGCCAGGTGAAGTATTCTTAATCATTCTCCCTGCTTCAACTCTATATAAATGAGAATACTGAAAAGCTACTGAATTAGATAGAGGCCATGCTGGAAACTGTCACTTCTAGCTTCTCAAAGCTTTCATTACACGTCATGTGTGATGACATAAGAAAAATTCTTTGATCTTCCTAAAAGAAAAAAACTAAACTGAATGTGAATTGTATTATAGGAGACCTCACACAGCTTTTTAAAAGGCAAAGGGTTCCTGAGATCACCCATTTGATCCATTGTCAAGCAAGGCCCACCTCTATCTTGGAAGCCACCTTTTCTGGCATAAATGGTGAGATATAATCTCAGACAAACTGGGTAGATTTTCAAAGGGACGTGCAGGAGGTGCATGAACAATTGCCTGTATTTGTCAATGGATAGTTAATAAACACACACTGCTTTGAGAATTTACCTCTGCATGTCTACTCTTCTTGCAGCCGTACAATACCAGCAGCTAGTTTTCTAAAGGAGCTCCACCCAGCTGGCCTCTCCAGCTGGGAGGGCAGGAGGACATCTGTTTCCAGAGCCCATGTCAATCATATTCTAACAATCAGAGTTTCTCCTCAACTGAATTTATTTGCACTAAGTGATCTGTTTCTATGAGCCAGTCTTCCAAACTCCCTTTTTCAAGGTTACTGCATACAAGATATAAGAATCTCTTGGATTATTTTTTTCTCCTAATTTTTTTTTTGTCATTGAGACAGAGTCACATTCTTTCTATGTGAGATCCAAGATTCTTTCCTGATGGCTCTTCAGTGCTTTTTCCCCAGAATATCCCAGTCTGTTTTGTCCCTTTCTCTAATACTGATCTTACTCTAATTGCTTTTTTCTTTTCTTTTACAATAAGACTCTCTTTCTTAAAAAGGATTTGATTTTAATTGCAAAATTTTCCAAGAAGAGAACTTGTCATGCTGTTTGTGAAATACAACATATAGCAAACAATAAAATAAGAAATGAAAATAGATTAAATATAAGATGCTAAGTAAAATGATAGGCAGAAATCTTTCAACATTAGAAATAAAATTTATAGCTTTCAGAGTAACCTAAAATCAGATTGTACCCAAGTGTGTTATTGAGTCATTAAGTATATTCCCCTGATATACATTCCCACTTTAAATATCTCTAAACTTATTGCCACCTGTTAACTTTTAAAACAACAAAGCCATTTAGGCTTTGTTCCACCTCGCAGGGCTCCTTACAAGCAAGAGATGGATTTGAAAACCAGGAAAATTGCATATACCCTCGCACAGCAGCAGCTTTTCATGTCATGCTTATGTTTATATTTACTGCTGTTTGAAAAAATCTTCTTGATTACATTTAGGCTATCGTAGAGGCCAGGAATAAGTTCATGAGACTTATTTTATTATATTTTATCATATTTCTTTTTACTATAATATTAATGTTTAGCCTTAACCTTTAAATTGTTTTCATACAAGTTTGCATTCTAAGATCTGTACAGAGTGGGCAAAAGTGCCCATCCTGCCAACTATGTAAGAAAAGATGAATAATACATATCTGAATAGTATGCCAATTTATGTCGCCTACAAATACATCAATGTTGGCAACCCATTAGTGATACAAAGGCAAATTAAACTGTAGAGATTAAGCTTCTGGTATATCTAATATGTAGTCTCAGATTTGACTTAAAATTTCA